>JABTTQ020003397.1:31-356821 GCA_016081115.2 Rehmannia glutinosa | reverse complement strand
GTAGTGTTATATGCGGGCGGCCTGGGCGGTTGAGATGGTGCCGCCCCGTGCAGGGCCCCCATCAACAAGAGACTAGATTCCCCACACATATACGTCTATTATATAATGAAAGTTGATAGAAAGAAGTATATAAGAGTCAACTAGCGAGAATGGCTTAGGTGTTGTTTCAAGTTTTGGACGTCTTTAGACTACAAAATCAGTGACATTTCTAAATTCTTTTTTCTTTCTTATTTTGCAAAACAAAAATAACAAAGTTTATTCAATTTTTTTGGCAAAACAAAAACATCAAAGTTTAAGAATTGGGCCTCATAATGACTTTTTTTTTTGCCTTCTATCTCTTAACTCTTTTTTTTTTCCTTTTTAACAAAACAAAAAAATAAAGTTAAAATTAAATTTGTAACATTAAGTCTATTATTTTTAATTGTTTTAGGGATAACTACAAAAAAAAAAAAAAAAAAAAAAAAGCCGAGGTTGGGCTAATTACAAAAAAATTGAGAGAAGTTTGAAATTTACAAAAAGCCCCATCGGGTTTGATTGTCTTCAATTTAAGAGGGTAGCCATAATATTTCTATAAATATCAAATGAGGTTTTTAAAATATTATTTTACTTATGAAGGAAAAATATAAGATGGAATCAAACCTCAATGGGCTTTTTATAATTTATGTACACACAAGGAGCCTATTCTTTATTTTGCTCCGGACTCCTCAAAACTTAGGACCGAAACTACGATTATATGGTTAAACAATTTCAGTGGACCACTCCATTGTTGAGAGCTTTGCTCGAGGAGGAAGAAACGATGATCACTTCAAGAATTTACCCTACAAAGGCCATCAATGGCACCGCGTGTTTTCTTGTTTAACGTCACACATGCGATGTCACGCAAGTCAAAATATGGAAAATGGGCTCTGTGATATTTGCCCGCTTCCTTGGAACAACTCTGAAATCTCGTGCATCCAAGGTCGGTGAAATCTTTTGTTGCATCATCTATTGTGTTGCACTAATTATCAATGCATATGCACTTTTAAATATTTGCACGTGCGGATCATAATTAATCCAAGGAATAATTACAAAAATAAATTAAAAAATAAAATCAATGCATATGCACTTTTAAATATTTCCCCTCTTGTAAGCAAAAAAACATTTGAAAATTCCTTGACATTAAGACAAAAAAAGGTGTAATTTTTAAAAATTTCTAGCTTTTTTTGTACTTAACCTAGACGTCATGTTTTTTGCTTTTTGGTAATTATCCCTCAATGCAATGTAGTAGAAGTAGTAATAAGATTTGAAATAGAAAATCACGTACGCAAAATTTGTGTTTCTCGTTCCTTCGTTCTTGCACTTCTGTTGGATTGCCTCCCATACGGAAGACTTATCCAACAAAAATTGTTTAGTTTCGATTCTCATCTAGCTCTTTCCACTCCTAGGAATTGTTACTGAAGAAAAAAGACATAACTCTTTTCCCATGGTATCTTCACCTATATATGCAGATCGGTCTTGTGATCAACACCCCATCTTTTTTCTTTTATTAAATTTCGGCGTCATCGCCGCTTTACGTAAAGAAAAATGGAGAAATCACTTTGCATTACAAAAGGTGATTTTTTAATAGGTTTTCTAGTGTAGGGTTACACGTATTTGTGATAAAAATTTGTTATTTAGTTTGATTTGTAATATATTTGTTAATCTTTTCCACCTTTTGTTTGGCAAGATATGAAATTTTGAGCATTTGAGATTATGTATTTTAATTTTATTTCACATTTTGTATTTATTTAATTTGATGTAACATATCAGTCCAGTGTAATTCAACTCTCACGTAGCTCTCTCCCCTATCGAATTTATCCTCGAAACAAAAAAGAGAAATAAATTTATTTTATGAAATGTAAGTGATGTTGCATGACCCTTAACATAAAGGCCAAATAAAATTAATAAAAGAAGCTCCACAGTTAGCCCAACAATATGTGCCCAAATGGGCTCTATAATTACACCATCAAAAAGTATATAAATTCATTTTCGTCACTTTTAATCTTTTAGCCCAACTATTCTCTCTCTAAATCTAACTTCATTGTCGAAGAGTTTTTGTCAACCCAATGATGAATTGTTGTGTTGCTGACTGATGCTCATGTAATAGAAGATTTTCAAACTTGAAACTTAATCTACAAGGTATAAAACATTCATTCACACGGTGTACTGCTGCAATTTTCCAAAAAAAATGGCTCCAGCTCATTACCGTTTCTCCTTCAAACCGGAGACGGATCCAGAAACTTTTCACTATAGGGCACACTTAGGGCTGAAAAAGCGAACAAAATTACGATACTCGAGCCGAGATCGATCGTTAAAAGCTCATTTGAGTTTGGTTCGTTAATGTGACGAACCAGGTTTGAACACATTTTCCGTTCGATAAGATGTAAGCTCGACTCGATTAGTAAAAAAGAATAAAATATGTGTAAAAATATCAAGCTACTCGAGCTCGATTCAATTAATAATCAAACAAGCTTATACACAATTTTTAAAGCTCGATTAAAATTCAAACAAGCTCGAACAATATCATGTTCGACTCGACTAAGCTACACCCTAGGCATACTTTGTTATTTTTAATCTCGGACAAAAAGTTATCAAATTAAATAATTTTTAGATACATGACATAAAAATTGCAATTTGAAAAACAGAGAGGACCATTTTTGAAAATTTATAGGTTTTGAAAATTACATAAAATCCCGTGAAGTTTAATTTTGTATTACATTGACTCCATTCATAAGTAAAAATATTTTAAAATCACTCATAAATTTGTAAAAATATTACAATTACCCCTTTATATTTAACACATAATCAAATCTCAGGGGATTTTATGTAATTTTTACAAATTTCTGAGTTTTTTTGTAGTTAACCCAAACTTCATGAGTAATTTTTTAATTATCCATATGTATATAACATGAAATTGCAATAGAGGATTTGTTTATTAACCTTTTATTTATTTATTTTGCCCCGCCCAAGGGATTATGGACTGGGCTCTCCCAATTCCATCACAAACTATGTACTCATCAATTGTTGTGGAAAACTAGGGGATTTTTTCCTAAAAATAATAATAAAAAAAAAACTAGGGGATTTTTCCCATGGGGCAACAGATTTTTGTTTGCGTGTCCGTGAGACGGAGGCTTTCACACAAAATTTTAAAGGTTTTTTTTTGATTTTATTTTCTTAGGGTTTATATTTGTTTTTTTAGGGTTTATTTTGTTTCTTGGGTTTATTTTTAATTGATTTGGGTTTTTAGGATTTTTAGTTTTTTTAGGGTTTATTTTTTTATTTTTGGGTTTATTTTTGTTTTTCTAGGTTTATTCTTCATGGTTCATGTTTTTAGAGTTTATTTTTGTTTATTCATGGTTCATTATTATTTTTAAATTTATTTTCATGGTTCATGTTCTCAAGGCGGAGCCCTTAGGAGGTCCTTCCAGTTTAGATCAGTGATCTGGTTCGAGGAGAACTGCTGCAGGTGTAATTGGGGGACCCTTATTCGCTTGAGACGGACCGAGGGGTTGGAGGGACCATAGCCCTACTCAAATTTTTATGCTATATAGTGTATATATATATATATATTATATTTATATATAAAAGTTATTTGCTTTTCTAGATATTTCAATCTCACCATTATTCTCTCAAATATTTTTAATTACGTCCCACATGCTACAGTTTCTGTGTACGTTTTTATTAATGCAATACTAATAAAATCATAAAGCAAAGGAATAAGAAACATTTTAGACTTGGAAATGAGTTGTTTGGCTGGATCGATGCAACCAATTTGTTTATACTTCTTTTCATAAAAAAAGTTAATGTTTTCATCTTTTCTTTTCAAACAATATGCAATTGTACATTTTTAGGAAGACTGAATAATATTATATACCTCCCTTTTTTGTTTATGGATTTTTCCCTTTGCTTAAAGTATATGGTTGCCGTCTCCAAGGCTATCTGTTATTCTGTTTTATCTATTCCTTTTCTTTTGTCCTTTTCCTTTTTTTTCGTTTTGTCTTTTAATGTTTATATTGTACCGAGGGGAGAAATAGAAAGAAAAAAGAGTCGTCTAAGATAACTGTTTCAGAGTTTCAGGGCTACTGAATTTTTAGGATAATTATAAAAAAGAAAAAAAAAACGTTTAAGATTCGGGCTAATTACAAGAAAGTTCAGAATTTTTTGAAAATTACGAAAAAGCATAAACATACTGTTAAATGGGTTTGGGTAGAACTCATCCCAAAAAAGTTTTCAAAGAGAGAGGGTCTTTCAACCCACATTTATACATAATAACCCCGAAAATAGGCGATGTGGGACAAACACAAACTCTAACACCCGCCCTCGGGCCGGCGTGCCAAACCAAATGGGTCGAGGCCCAATTCCCCTGACGCCTCCAAACCAAACCTGGTGCTCGATACCATGTTAAATGGGCTTGGTAACTCATCCCCAAAAGCTAGTTGAAAGAGAGAGTCTTTCGGCCACATTTATACATAATAATGTATACCAAAATAGGCGATGTGGGACAAACACAAACTCTAACACATACATATGGGTATAAATTGGACAGACTAAAATTTTTAAGACCTATAATAGAGAGAAAAAAAAAGTGTTTATAAATAATGTTACATCGAATTAAGCTAACTATCATGGTCTTCTCTCTCTCTCTCTCTGTTGTACTATATATGCAGAAGGTAGAAATCTATAGAGTAGTATTTTGTGCATGAATTAGTTGAAGTGTTGACTACAGGCTAAATCGTTCACTCGTCTGTCTTTCTTTCGAAAAAAAAAACAGATGTACTTTAAAAGTTAGGTAATATCATATTCAAGTCAAGTAATGACAGATCAATTATTGTAAAATGTGATTACAATAGATGTAACAATTGCAACTACTCATGTTTTTTTAAATTTTATGCTTTGTAAAATTTCATTCAATTATTTAGTCGTTGTGCAAATCCTAGGTACATCACATTGACAATTTCATACCCAATACACGCAATTAAAGAACACAAATTAACTATTTCCTTTAAAAAAAATCCAAATAAGTTTTTAGGAATAATTTAGTCCAAAGTAATATGATTTACTATTCAAATGAGATTGTAAACTAATATTCGATGATAATATTGTGGTAAGCAAATCCAATAATATAGCAAATTCAATAATTTATAATTTAATTATGTCTTGTTGTACCCGATAGAGGCTACTCAGGTACCCAACCTCCTCGACCTACTTGTGGAGATCCGGAGGAGGCTATTCCAAGTACCCGACCTACACGACCTCCCCGATCTACTTGGAGAGACACGGAGGAGGCTATTTCAAGTCCTCGACCTACTCGACCTGTTTGACGGACATGCAAGCTGCGGCTATTCGGGGTCCCCCGACCTACTTAACACTTGATACGTTGGGGAGAGGGGTACTCCAAGTACTCGTCCTTCCCGACCTACCTAAATGAGACATAGGTGAGGCTATTCTAGGTAGAGTGGCAATGAGTGACCGCGACCGATATGTCACGACATGAACACGATCGATTACAAACACAATTACAGAGACAAAAACATGATAAAACATGACACAATATGACACGACCACGAAACACGACCACGAACCGCGAAATTGAAAATTAAGTTAAGATTACAATTATTGTTATATTGAAGATCAAATAAAATAGATAACATGAAAATACGATAGTGTGACACGAACACGAAACGATAACATAATTTGCCACCCCAAATTCCAAGTCTTCGACCTACCTACTAGAGAGACGTGAGGGGAGGCTATTCTAGGTCATCGACTTACTTGATAGACGTGGGGAGGCTATTTTATGTCCCCGACCTACTTGACAGAGACGTGGGGAGGATATATACTCGGCTCCGATCTAAACGACCTGCCGATGGCCTCCAGGACTTTTATTAGGTAGTTGAGACAGTCCCAAATTTCGGTAATGACTGATAGGATAGCTCATCAGAAGATAAGCTTAAGGCTCAATAAAGTGTTAGACTGTATATGTGACTTGCCGCATCAAGTTAAAGTCATTTCACTACTTGATACTCTTTTAAATTCAGGATATCAAATTGGCCTCCTACTCTCTGAGACAAATGATTACACCTAGGGTCTACTTGTACCTCTACACTTAGGATAAAATAGATTCTCCCACTATAAATATCCTCATTCAATATTGAAAGAGAGGATTTTTCCAATTACAATCATCTTGTATTCAAGAGTATTTGTGATGAGCTAAATACAAAAGGAACATTAAGTCTGACCTGGCCCAAGTCGGCAAATATGTGTTTCGTACTACTTTGATCCTCTTTATATCAGTCTCTACACTTGTTAATCTACAAGACCTAATATATTGTTTGACAAATGGAGTCCCCGTGTTCCGATGTCAACATGTATTTGTTAAATGGCCTTAGGTGTAACTCATCCCCAAAAAGCTAGCTCGAGGGGAGTGTCCAACCCACATTTATACGTAATAACAACCCAACAAATTGACGATGTGGAACACAAATACAAACTCTAACATCCGCCATCACGTTTGAGCGTGCCAATCCAAATGGGGCGATGTCCACCCCAACATCGCCTCCAAACCAAATTTGCGTCTTTCGTCTGATGTTAAATGAAGCACTAAAATTCATCCCCAAAATTGGCTTAAGAGAAGAGGGTATTCAACTATATTTATAAAATAACAACCCAATAAATTGGTGATGTGTGACACAACTCTACATTATCAAGTGGACAAATGAGCTTTCATGTCATAAAGTACATACATTAATAAGATTTGTTTTATTTGTATTTTTATGGATATGACGGTTCAATTCATTGAGCCCTTATGAATATCATAAAATATATCATTCTTTTTGTACTCGTTATTTTAAAAACATAATCTTTTTTGTCCCCTACAAAATGCACAAAAAAATAATAGTTACGGGAAAAAAAATTCTTGATGTGTTCCAAATCTAACCTATTTTCCTAGTCTTTCTCTATCAAGTGGATAGATAGCTTGAGACAATAGAAAACTTACTGGCAATTGACATGAAATTGGATTTTAGCCAACCAACCAAAATTAAAAAATTATAAATGCGAAAATTGCCAACTGTGCAAACCAAGCGATTTATAGAAAAAGGCCATAAAATGGCGCAATTGGTATAGGTGGGGACATAACAAATATGGAAGTGGATAATTTTTTCCAATCTGTCTTGGTAATAATTGGGACCCACATAATCCGTGCCCTGTGGGGCCCACGGATTTGCATGTGAAAGCGTTGCAAAGGATATCTGAACGTAGGGGCGCCGTTGCTCCACTGTTGACTGTCGATTCGGGGCCTATTAATTCTCACTGGCAATAGCCGGTTGCTTTCCAAACTAATAAATAAAACTCAAAATGGAAAGATTTGAATGGATTTTCATATGCACCTTACATCCACTATTTAATGTTTACTAAAATAATTAAATTTGGTATTATACTCATTTAATATGCATACTATATTTAAACAATATTTTTACTTCTCAAATATAATTTTGCATTGCGGCGTAATTTGAACTTTCTGAGCCAAATATTTAGTATGATTTTTTTTTATATAAATATTTATAATATTTTAAATCTTGTCTAAAAACTATTCAAGAGATTATTGAATTATTACATACTTACAAGATTATAAAAATAACTTCTTGAATTATGTAATAATTATATAGTAGTATACAAAAGTTATGAAATCAACTTTTTTTACATAATTTTAATTAGCTTGTGCTATGAGAATATTGATTCGGGTTCGATCACATATGAGTGCATGCCTCTCTTCCCCTATTTTTCCACTGTATCGAAAAAAACCCATTAGCGCTTCATGATTTTATCTTATGTCTATTGATGCTGTTTTTTCGAGCAGATTACCCAAGTCAATTGAGTTGACCAAAAACCTCTTCCCGAGAGGGAAGTCTTTAAGCTAGTTCTCTTCCCGAGGGGGGAAGCCTTCTCGTCTTCTGCTCATTGAACTACTAACTCCTTCGATTGGGAATTTGCCTGCACACACACAAACGTTAGAGAGCCCCGAGGGTTGTCCCAGGGAGGCCCCTCCGACGCTCAAGTCAGCACGGTGAACGAAAGAGAAATTAAGACAGTAAATGAATACTGAACGCGTAGGAGAATAATTAATTATGAGTTAATTACTTACAAATAACTAGTTTTTGACTCGTGCGATGCACGGATGTGATGTGTTGGATTATATGAAATTAATGAATATATGTTATATATAATGTACATATAATATAAAACAATATAATATATATCATTTATATCATTACAAAAAAAATATAAATTTTGAAACATTTTTTTTGTAAACAACATTATTTGTCTGTTTGTCATTCGATGTATCATCGCCACAAACTAATATTTTTATTCCACGGAGTTTGATTACTCGCGAAACAACATATAATTGGTCGTGACTGAAAATCGGATTCTTTAGGTAAAGACTGACATGAGAGAGAGTGACTGTCCTTGGCTTTTTTTTATTGTCATGGCATGTGAAACGATCAGAGGAAAGAGGAAACTGTTTTCGCTGGAATTTGAAGGAAATTTTGAGATGAGATTGGATTAGTGTCATTCACGGAATCAAAACTTTATGACCGACATTCGCTCCCGTGAAAATTTTGATTCAAGTACATATGTGTAACATCCCATTTAAAAACATAAAAAAAAAAAGGGATTTGCGATTTATTAAAGTCTTTGAAAATAAAATAAGCCCAAGCTTGAAAACACATTTCTTAAAGAGAAATAAATAATACTTGTCATAAATGCGAAAATACTCATGAAAACGTGTCCCAAAAAAATTAAATTCATAAAAGCTACTTAGTTTTTAATAAAAATAAAACAAAATAAAGGGGCCATTTAATTTCTTGATTCGGCTTCCACCGTCCCCTTTGCCACGCTCCGGCTCCTTCATTCATCTGTGGGAAAACATGGGGTGAGCATACAATAGCCCAGTGGGGACGCAATGTCTAAGTTAAATACACAATATAATCACTCATGCACACACACCTAGGCTTTTCATGCTTGTACAATTAAGTACCTTGCTTCATGCTTGTACAATTAAGTACCATGCTTTTCATGCTTGTACAATTAAGTACCTTGCTTTTCATGCTTGTACAATTAAGTACCTTGCTTTTCATGTTTAACGTGCCCGTACACAAATAATCATACAATGCATTTAAAGTAGACATAAGCAGTAAAATCCCCACCTTAAAAGTAGAAACTTCATGAAATAAATGCAAAGTGAATGCATAGTGTTAGTTCCTCGTCTCCTTACGCATCTCTCTTTCGTTTCCGACAATGGTAACCTGGCGGTGGCGATCGTGGTCATGGCGTGCTTGACTTCTCTCGCTTCATTTATTTCTCTTTCCCCTTCCTTGGTTTTTATCTTGGGTTTTGGTTATGGGGCTTAGGGTTTGAGAAGGTGGTGACCATGGTGGAGGTGCTGGCGGCGGCGGCGGTGGAGCACGACGGTGATAGGGTGGGCGATTTTAGGAGGGGAGGGAGAAGGAGAATTTATCTTCTTGCTTGGTGTAGAAAATTGTGAATAAAAACCCTAGGGGAGGCTTTCAATTTATAGGCCAAGGATTCAAATAATTTAAGGTAAGAATATTTGCTGAAATTTGATTGCCAGAAATACTTGATTTATATGCCTTAAATGCATATTTGATTTCTTTCTCTTTTGAACACGATTTTCCCTTTTGTAAAAATTGACTTTCCTTTATTAAGGAAATAAAATCAGAAATTAAATCCCCAAATTAGGAAATTTAGGGTTTCGAAAATTCTAAATCATCCCCAAATTCAATTCTAGTCAAACCCTAATTTTATCCCCAATTAAAAAGAACGGGTATTACAATATGTGTCAAGCCTCGTAATTAGATTAAGTCACACATTTATATACATTAAATTAATACAGATCCAAATTTGTAATATTTCTATTTTATAATTGAAAATAAATAAACAGATTTTTGGTTTTACAATATGGAATTATTATTATTATTTTCAGTACTTATTTGTCCATATCTACATATAAATTGAAGGATAAATAATTTAAAATCATATTTATTTACAAAAATAATTTTATATTAAGTTTAATATCCTTATCATAATTATTGTGTAATTAATGAAATCAATAATCAAATATCTATTAAAATAGATTAATATTTGTAATAGTTTGATTTTATTATTGAAAATAAATAATACAGATTTTTTTAGATTTACAATATTGCACAATTTGTTTTATATTAAATACTTATTTATGTATATATAATTATATTTTATTTATGAATATATATATTAAGTTTAATAACATAATTATTGTGTAATTGACAAATGTAAGATATGCCATCTTTATATACTGCAAATTGTTAAAATTTATACCTTTAAATTATTAGTATTGATACGATATACCATATATTTGCTTATCTTGATAGATAATATGTAAGATTTCAGTGTATATTTTAATATTTTACCATGTAAATAGATATACCATAATATTAATGAATCAAGCAAGCATATCAATTCCATGTTTGAGAATAAATAAACCATGTTTCCATCGTTTGACTTTCTAAGGTATATCTATATTTGTTTTTTTAAAAAAGGTATATCTATATTTATTGTATCTTCAAAAAATCTATACTACTACCTGGTCTTAAAAACATTTTCGTAATAAAATCACATTATTTAGATTAATTAATTCATTTGGAAAATTCTATTTACTTGTGTCGATGCAATGATTTACAATTAATTGTTTATGTAAAACCATTATTACATACTAACAATGTTATATTATGCAAAAAAACGTTCAATTCATATTGTAAATAGAAATAATATGTTTTAATTTCATATGAATCCAAATTTCATTATGGGAATGGGACTGTGTGATGGCGGTATGTGTGGTTTACAACAGTTCTTCATATTGTTTGTGTTTTCTATAAATTATTTTTATAGCCATGTAGTTTGTTATTTATTGGATAATTCGTTAAATGTGATTGTTATTTACATTTCCCAAAGAAGGCCCTAGCTAAAAAAGACACTTGACCCTACACCATAAGTTTAGTGGAATCCTGCTGGTGATAAAGGTGTTCAATTCTACATTGATGTTTTATGTAGACATATTTGAGTAACCAATCTCCTAAAACATCCCAACTTATCACATAAATGAACAACAAAATTATTTCTTTGTATCATCTAAAATTCATTTTTCTGTATCATTTTCAACCTTGATGTCCTTCTTAAGCTTCCATCTTTTGTTTGAAGACTCTTCAAATAGCGGCCTCTTTAGAGTAGAGCTTTCGCCAACAGGTTCAACTTTTCTTCAATGTCTTGTTTGGTGTACTAACTTCATCCTTAGAAGAAGAAGACTGTAATATATAAAATCGAATAAAATGTATTTGCAGCAATAATGTGTTTGCAACAATAATGTAGTAAAATCTTAATATGGTGTGAACTCGTATTTATAGATGCCTTGATGAAGTTATTCAAGGAAAATAAATTTTATATCTTTTGGCAAAAGAATTTAATATTATCGATATTATTTTCCTTATTGGCAAATTCAAATTATTCTGTCAATTCCATCAATTAATATGCATTGACAGATATTATTTTGGAAAGTTTTATACATATAAGTTATGCAAATACCGAAAATCTGGGCAGACTGATTGTGTATTGGTTCTTCTGTATCGAATTATTTTTTCAGTATTATGCACTGCGTATTATTATTTTGGAAAGTTTTGTATAAGTTATGCAATACCAAAACTCTCAGCCGGATTTTTGTCTAATGTTTCCTAATATTTCGAATTATTATATCAATTATTATATTGGAACGTTTTGTACAATTTAATAACACAAAATTCGGCAGAATATTAGTGTATGTCTTTAGTTGTAGAATATTTAGATGCATATGGTATCAATCAAATAAATAATTTCCAAAAATAAAATTTATGTTTTCCATAATAAATATATTTATCAAACATCTGTATTTATTAACAACAAAATGTCCGAAAATAATGCAATTGTAAATCTCTTAAAATTATAAATCGGAACTATACCATAAAAAGTTAAAATTTTAAATTAATCGGATAAATATTATCAACTATACCATAAAAATGTTTTTGCTATGATAAGAAGGGTGTTTTAGGAGGAGAAAAAATGCATTCTCTTTTTATATATATATATATATATATGTGTATAGATAGATAGATAATAAAGAAATGGGTTAAACCAAGACAACAACTAAGATATATTATACCATATTAAAAAATAAGATTTTTAACAAATATATCTTATATATTTTTTTTATTTTTTATGCTTATTTTTTATTTTATATATGCTATATAGATGTCAAATTGATGATCGAGAAAAGACGATTAATTTGAGATATTATACATCAAATATGGATCAAAAACAAAAAAGTTATTAAATATTACAAAAAAAAATAAAAGGACAAATATAATAATTAATGCAGTACACAGACATATTTGATAAGTTTATTTTTATATAATAATTTGTTATTATATATACATATAGTTTTTCCAGAATTAATCTACTAATTACCAAAATTAGTGTTACATGTTATAATTGTATTTAACCAATTTTAGAAAGCTGTTTTAGGCGGGACAAAGTTTTAGTTACTATTTAACGAGGACTCGCTTATTATTTATATATAAGAGAGACCTTTTTATATCTAGAAAATGGGTCTCG
This sequence comes from Rehmannia glutinosa, assembly GCA_016081115.2. NCBI lineage: Eukaryota > Viridiplantae > Streptophyta > Magnoliopsida > Lamiales > Orobanchaceae > Rehmannia > Rehmannia glutinosa. The sequence goes on along the minus strand of JABTTQ020003397.1, from coordinate 344,104 downwards.
TGGCCCGTGTAGGAGAATTTGGCCTATAGACCAGTCCACATAGGAGAAAACGATCGCTTTGGCCAAACCCGGACTCCTTTGGGCCGGTTTAATTATCAAGATCCCATTGGGCAATTAATATTAAATAATAAAATATAAAATAAATTATATTTAATTAAATTATGAAATACCATTTTGTCCATAACATCTATAAATATTTAAATTTAATCGTTTTATAGTTTTTTATATTCTTTATCTTTATCATTTAATAAATATTCACATTGCACTCATACATTCGTTGAATTTTCCTGATCATATTTAGTTAACTAAATACATATGACAAATAAGAACCTTTCAAAGATCCCTTTTTTTCTGATATTTTCGTAATGCCTACTTTTTTCCATTTTCAATTGAATAGATAAAATGGAAACAAATAATATTTAATTTTACATTAATTGACTTTCCATTAAACCACAAAATACTGCACCTCTTAGATTGAAAATATCAAGGATTCAATTAAGCGTTAAATTTATTAAGAAAAAAATCTTATTCATGGCATCCCAAGGCACATAAATCTATTCCTATATATAGAGAATCAATGAGTTCATAAATATCATCACATTATGGTTCAATATGGTAAAAAATCTCCGTATATTTTAAGGGTAAATCTCCGTATATATATTAATTTATATTCATATTTAAATAAAAAATCAACCTCACTAATCAAAGGATTTTCTTTATTTTCACACAAAATCCACACTATATTTCCAACACCTAAAAATATAGAAATAAAATTCAAAATAAATCTAACATAGAAATTCGGAAATCCTCTTTAAACATATATAATCCTCATTACACATATCAATTGTTTCCTAATTACACAAATTCTAACGGGCTTAACAGGTAACCGGTAAAGAACAAATCACGCCACACAATTCTAGAACAAAAGTGAGAGAATATATGAATGGAGGCATCATTTAGGGCGAACCGGAAATACAGAAAATCCAGCACAGCACTGACCACTGTGAGAGCCGCTTTGTTTTACTAAACCCATCTTCTTCTTCTCCATTTTTCTTGTTTTCATTGTTATTATTAGCAGAGGAATTTGAGACACGCTTTTTGCGCTCTCTATCTCTCTCTGTGTGCATTTGCGTGGAGTTGTGTGTTTTCGTGTGTAGAAAAACAGAGAGAGACCCTTGTGAAAGTTGAGTGTCTTGAAGAATTACACTAAATCATTTTCATTAATATTCATTAATTTGTTGCTACGAGTTTTTTGTTTTTGCTCACATATTAATCGTTAATGGGGGCGTCTGGTTTGCTGTACTGGATTTCCGTTGGTTTGCTACTGGGGGAGTGTTTGGGTGCGGACCCATTTGCCAATTTTGAATTGGATATCTCTTACATTACTGCTTCTCCACTTGGTGTTCCTCAACAGGTGAAATGAATTCCGAATTGTCCCATTTTTAATTTTTGCTTCTACATATTCTACGTGTTGAATTTGAAAGTTGGCCCGATTTTTTTTTTCTTTTTCCCCAAAATTTTCGTCTGTTTTGCTTGTTCTGATTGTTGGGTGTGTTGGGAATGAATCAGAAAGTGTGGTTTTGGTGGGTGAGGTTAGGAATTTTCAGTTTTTGGATTTCTGTAATTTTCTTCTGTTTTTGGTTTATGCGGAGTTGGTCTTGATTTTCTGTATTGAATTTTGGTGGGAAAACTAGCAGCATTAGAGATTGGCTTTATTTCATATTCAATTACCCATGTAATTTTTGCCTCTATATTTGTCTTTTGCTAAGTAGCGTAATTTAGAGAATGAGAATATGGCTAGATATTTCAAAAGTTGGCAAGAACCACATTTAATTGAAAAGGAATTTGCTTTAATTCTACCTACATTTGTTTACTAAATAGAGGTAGTATCATATGTTGTATTTTTCGTTACTTTTGAAGATTTTCCGTTGATACTTGTAATTTGTCAATAAAGTATGGGTACTTGCAAGATTTGTTGTTATGTTGTCATTTCAATTGCCATAAGCTCTGTACAAAATCCCAAAATTTGTTTTCCCCGTAAAAGAAAAACGAATTCTTGATAAAATTGGTCAGATGAGTATTTGTTTATTGTTAGTATTATCTCTTATTGTGATTTGTATTTGCAGCTAGATATGATTTTGTACCATTCTCTCCCTTTTGCAGGTAATAGCTGTCAATGGGAAGTTTCCAGGCCCTGTTATCAATGTCACGACTAATTACAACGTTGTGGTAAATGTCAGGAACAAATTAGATGAAAATCTCCTAATGACATGGTATACTTCAACAAATTAGATAAGTTAACACAATTAACTTGGATTTTTGCTGTTCTTTTAATTAGTTTAAGGACCATATTGTGTGATTTTTTTGTTATAGGTCTGGAATTCAAATGCGTCGATCTTCATGGCAAGATGGGGTTTTGGGCACGAATTGTCCCATCCCTCCAAAGTGGAATTGGACTTACCAGTTTCAGGTCAAGGATCAGATCGGTAGCTTTTTTTACTATCCGTCACTGAACATGCAGAGAGCATCTGGTGGATTTGGTCCTTTTATTGTCACGAATCGCAATATTATTCCTCTTCCTTTTAATACTCCTGACGGGGATATAGTCATCATGATTGGTGATTGGTATACTCGCAACCATACGGTAGGTACTCATATGGTTTTTTTAGTTTATTATCTGTGAATGATGATTATGCACTTGATTGTAGAGTACAATATTATCTGATTTTTGTTTTTGCCTGAAAAATTTAGGCTCTTCGGACAGCACTCGATGGTGGAAGGGGGCTGGGAATGCCAGATGGAGTTCTTATTAATGGAAAGGGACCTTACAGATACAACACGACTCTTGTTCCTGATGGCATCGAGCATGAGACTATAAATGTTGATCCTGGTAAAATTCCTAGATAAATAAGTATTTGGATATTGTTGCCCGTTCAATCAATTGTATCGTTGGAATTTAATGTATTAGCAAGTTGATTGTTTTATTATCTTATTCTTTTTTAACTGCATCTTTTATTACTGAATGAAAGCAATCTTACATTAATGTTATATTTTAATTTTGTGTTGAAAATACCCCTGAGGTTTAGTCTTGTTATAAAAAAGGGATAATTACAGAAACACCCCAAGGTTTGGGCTAATTACAAAAAAATCCAGAGATGTTTCAAAATTACAGAAAGCCCCCTCTGGTTTGATTTTGTCTTAAATTTAAGGGGTTAATATTTCTACATATATCAGGGTAGTTTTTTGAAATGTTTTTTGCTTATGAAAGGGTAGATGTAAGCAGAATCAAACCTTAAGGGTTTTTTTGTAATTCTAAAAATCTCTGGGTTTTTTTGTAACTAGCCCAAACCTCAGGGGTTTTTATGTAGTTATCCCTGAAAAACAACCTATCCGGCTATCCCTCAATGTTACAGCCCCCTTGACATTTGTTTCTATTTACAAATTACACCCTTAAGAGGGTTGTATTTGTTAAGTAAATACAACCTCAAGGGGGTATTTGTAATACCTTGATGGGTTATTTGTAATTTTAAAAGATAATTGAGTTTTTTAGTAATTAGGCAAGCCTCAGGGTGACCTTTTAATTTTTTGCCACATTCCAAATCAGTTTTACTATTTTTTTTTTGTCATGGAAAACAACTCTTGAGTCTCAAATTCTTTTATGTTTAATATTCTTGTTCGGGAAAAATTGCAGGCAAGACTTACCGCATTCGGTTGCATAATGTTGGAGTCTCCACTTGTTTGAATTTTCGGATTCAAAGCCATAATTTGCTTCTAGCAGAGACAGAGGGTTATTACACATCCCAGCAGAACTATACCAGCTTGGATATCCATGTCGGGCAATCTTACTCTTTTCTGGTTACTATGGATCAGAATGCAAGCAGTGATTATTACATTGTGGCAAGTGCTAGGTTTGTGAACGAATCACTTTGGCAAAGGGTCACTGGCGTTGCGGTTTTGCATTATTCTAACTCGAAAGGAAATGCTGCTGGTCCACTCCCAGACCCTCCAAACGATGTTTATGATCCATCTTATTCTCTTAACCAGGCTATGTCCATCAGGTGCGTATTATCTGCTCTATAGTCACATAAATTTTTGAGATAATTACAAAAACTACCCCTGAAGGTTGGGTTAATTACAAAAAAGCACAGAAGTTTTTAAAAATAACAACAAAACCATTGAGTTTTGATTCTATATCACTTTACCCCTTTCATAAGCAATACCATTTCAAACACCCCCTTACATTTGTAAAAATATTGCAATTACCCCATTACATTTAACACAGAATTAAACCTCAAGGTTTTTTTTGTAGTTACAAACATCTCTGGTTTTTTTTGTAATTACCCCAAACCTAGGGTAGTTTTTGTGTTTATCCCTAATTTTTTCTTTTATCTCCTCATTTAATTGTGTTAATTCATTATGTTTAGCTGAAAGACTATGATTTATATGAATGTAATTCATTGGTTGTACATAATATTTTGAGCAACATCTTCCAACTTTTATCTGGTAAAGATCAACTTTGTTTTCAGGAGTTTGGTGTCTCCTAACATTCTTATACGTAATTACATGGAAATGCATAATTAGTAGTACAGTTAAATCTTAACTATGCGTATACTTAAGCGAAAAAGAACAAGGATGAGTTAGGAAAATTGTAAATGTTTCGCCTTTTATTTTCATGCCATTACAAATTTTGACAAACAAAAGAAGAAAAAGTAAATCGACTTGCAGAAATACTACCCTTGAGGTTTAGTCCATTTACAAAATGTTAGTAATTTTTAATATTTTTAATAATTTTTTTTTTTTTTGTAATTTCTTTTCACATTCATATATGGTCAGGCAAAATGTTAGTGCAAGTGGAGCTCGTCCTAACCCACAGGGCTCGTTCCATTACGGTTCAATCAATGTCACCGATACGTATATGCTCAAGAGTCTTCCTCCAGTGATGATTGGTGGGAAATTACGAGCTACATATAACGGATATCATTCATCAATCCTGATACTCCAATACGGCTTGCAGACGTGTACAAAGTGAAGGGTGATTATAAGCTTGATTTTCCCAATATGCCCCTGAACAGGACACCCATCGTGGACAGATCTATCATCAATGCTACGTACAAGGGATTCATAGAAATAATATTGCAGAATAATGACACTGTTGTGCAGACGTTTCATCTTGATGGTTATTCGTTCTTTGTAGTCGGGTATGGTCTAAATATGAAGTTTCATGTGTAGTTAGTGATAAATTGTCGTCTTTAGGTCTAATTATCTGTTTGGTATCAGGATGGGATATGGTGAATGGACTGAGAACAATAGAGGCTCATACAACAGGTGGGATGCAATATCTCGCTCGACTGTTCAGGTATGAAGTATATCTTCTTTGTTCTAAGGGATAATTGCAAATACTACCCTTGAGGTTTAGTCCATTTACAAACCCATTTTACGTTTCAGAACTACAAATACCCCCTCGACATTTGTTTATGTTTTACAAATTGCACCTATTGAAGGGGGAGAATTTGTAAAACAAACACAAACCTCAATGGGGTATTTTGTAATACCTCAAAAGTGTGTAATTTTAGAAAATAACTGGATCTTTATGTATTTAGATCAAACCTCAGGAGCAATTTTAAGTAATTATTCCTTATTGTTCTAATTTTTAGCTCGCATAGTTGATTTCATCTACTACATGAACTGTTTCTCGTGGCTTCATTACTTCAAGGGATAATTAGAAAAACAACCCCTGGCGTTTGGGGTTATTACAAAAACACTAGAGAAGTTTCAAAATTACAAAAAAACACCTTGAATCTTCCATCTTACATTTTCTTCCTTCATAAGAATTTTGTTTTTGGAAAGTGCCCCCTACATTTATAGAAATATTACAGCTAACCTCTTAAACTTAAGGCAGAATCAAACCTTAGTGGTAGTTTCTGTAAATTTTAAACTTCTCTGGCTTTTTTTTTAATTACCCCAAACTTCAGATGTAGTTTTTGTGATTATCCACTCAATTATTTACTCGCGCACTAGATTAGAAATTCGTTAGACGTTCTATTAACATTATTCCCCTTCTAATATTTTACCACATTTATTTCGTTCTATGCAACAGGTTTTTGCTGGAGGATGGACAGCGGTCTATGTATCTCTCGACAATGTTGGTGTTTGGAATCTTAGGACAGAGAATCTCGACAGGTGGTATCTTGGCCAAGAAACGTATATGAGAATCATCAATCCTGAAGATACTGCTAACAAAACAGAATTGCCTCCGCCCGACAATGTTCTCTATTGTGGTGCCCTAAGCCGCATGCAAAAGTATAGAATTTCATTACAAGCCCATACACAAAACAAATGCATATAATCGCGTTAATATTAATATTAACGTAATTCTCGTGTTATTTGCAGGCCTCAGAAAACCTCATCAGCGTTGACTCTGCACGTACACTCACAAATCTATGTTCTTCTGCTACTGGTATTTATGCATCTACTGTGATTTTCGTTTTAAGCTAAAGCGTTCTTTATGGTTGGTTAATTATTTACAATTATTGGAAATGGATGGGTGTAAATGTTGCTGCTGGAGGGCCTTATAGAATTAGTTTCTTCGAAATTCAGTATTTTAATTTTTTTTTCTAGATTTTAAAAATGTTCAAATTTTATATACATTATTGTTTGTGTAAGATTAACAAGCATTGAAATTGTCTAAGTTTTACGAGCTTGTCTTTTGTTGTGAGTCTAGGTGATTGGGTTTTTAGTGAATGTAGCATTTTTTATGTACCCAAAAATGGTACTTTTTTAGTATAATCTTCCTACAAAATCTTTTGTTGTGAGTTTTGCCATATTCGCCCGTCTTTTTCTTGGACTAATTTATTTTTGTTCTGTTCGTTTTATTAACTTGACTTAAACACATAAAAAGGAAAAAAGATTGGGGAAAAAAATAAAAGACGAGGCATTTTTAGATGGATTAGATTAGTGAAGAAATCGTACTAAAATGCGTTATTGAATAAAGTGAAGTGATTTGGAAAAACAAAAGAATATGGGGTCACCCATTTAAAAAGATATAAGTTATTGTGGATAAAGTGCTAAAGGCTACCACAATCTGCAAGTTTACGATCTCATGTGTAATATACTGTATGTGATTTTATATGTAGTTTTGAAAAATAATTATGTGAATGAAGTAGCTTATTTAAATTGAACCTATTTTAAATTCGAGTATCAATTTCTCCTTAACTTTCTTTTTTATTCTTTATAGTTATTTCTTCTCTAATTTTCTTTCGTTTGATTTATTGACAACAAAAAAAAAAATTAAGATTTGACGTTTTTTCAATAAAATAAAATAAAATAAAATAAAATAAATATAAAGTTGAAAATGCATTTCCAAACCTTAATTGTTTTTTTTATTTCATATAGTAGTAGATGCGTCATGTTGTATTTTGAATATATTTAGAAATATTCATATATATATATATTCACACAATTGGTGTGTGTATTGTTATTTAAATATAAAATCTAACATAAATTGTACAATATAACATGAAGTGTTGAAGTTGTCACGTAACTAGTTCAAAGACCACGAGATACTAACCAATTTCAAGATAGTCTTATATGAGATCGTTTTATAAAATTCATTCGACAAAACACAATGAATGAGTTTTTTCCTTAAGAGTTTGGGTCGAGTTAAACTTGTATCTATACATAGGATCATGAGTAGGGATGGCAATGGGTAGAATTCGGGTAGGATTCTATATCCTCCATCCCCATACCCATTTATTATATTCATACCCATACCCATACTCATACCCATCGGGTATTCAGTTTTCATACCCATCCCCATACCCATCGGACGATCGGGTATTCATACCCTACCCATACCCTCTTACCACTTACAATTGTATTTTTTTCAAATTTAAGTTATTTCTTTTTTTAAAGAGAAATTGGAGTTATTTAAATAAAAATATAGATATTTACTAAATTTTTAAGGAAACAATAAGGAAAAAAGAATACATATAAGAATTAGCGAACTATATATTATAAAAATATAGCAAAATATTAAAAAGGATTAAACAAAAGTGTTAGTGGGTTAGTAGATTTTAGTTAAGACTTGGGAAAAATCATTTTCTTTAAATATAAATAAATAAAGTTGTATAAATAAAAAATATATGTAAAATATTATAAATAAATATATATGTAGATATATTATATATATAATATTATTATTTAATCGGGTATCGGGTAGGGTATGGGTAGGATGTACCTAGACCCACCTCCATACCCATACCCGAAAATACCCATACCCACATACCCATTTATTTAATCGGTAAAAACTACCCTCCATACCTCCTCCGTTAGGGTCGGATATCGGATCCTCCATCGGGTTCGGAGAAATTGCCATCCCTAATCATGAGAATGTTTCGTGCTAGTTTTTGCATTTATATTTATAAAATCATTATGTTTCGCACTCTAGGTTGACTCTAAGGATAAGGCACAAGTGCCAAAGGGAGCACCATTAATGAGTGAGTAAAGAATGTGTTGTCTCCCTTTTGGCAGACTAACTGACCTAGAGGACGAAAATAGAGTGTCTATATGCTCTTATCTTTATCCTAAAATGGTAATTATATTTCTTCATTTGAAGAAGTTGATAAGAATTCTAAATGAAAATTAAATAAATAATTTTTTTGAAGTATTGTAAATGTAGATTTTTAAATCATATTGCTTTTTTAAATCAATTAAATACTTTAAATTCATTATTATAATCATATATAATGAGTGTGCGTGCACATGTGTATACATTGGCGTAGCTAGAGGGGCCAATCTAGATCCTGACTCTCCCTCTTTTAATTTTTTTAGTCAGCAATTTTGGAATAAAAAATAGTAGCATTTATATGGTTTTACTTGGATTTTTTCATCCGGCTCACCGTAATAGTGTTTAAATGGGGATTTGACATGTTTCCTTTTCTGTTTATTAATTTTGTCATTGGAAAGTAAAAATAAGGACCACTCATTTTTCACAAAATATTGTACAGCTATTTTAATATTTTTTTAAGTTGATGGTTGTATTTGTCTGCATAAGTCCATTAACAAACGAAAACATCATCAGCCTATATAAACTAGCCAACTATTTTCATTCGTAAACATGATTAAGCCTCATATACCACCTGGGACTCTTCAAGAACATAATTAGAGGACTAATTATTCGGGAGAAGCCTGCCAGGACAATATTAGGACAATGTTTTATAAAGTGATAGTTACAAAAAGAAAAAAAAAAGAAAAAAAGAAAAATTCCCTGGGTTTGGGTATTTACACCTAAGGTTTGATTCAATGATTCCGTCTTACATATGGTGACATAACTTACTAGGCTTCTAGTCGGGCGTCAGCCTAGGAGCTAACGCCTAGAAAAAACTCCATTTTTCTATTTTTTTCATTTTTCCTTTTTATTTTTTACCGATTTTTGTTGCAAGGCGGGCGGCTAAGCCCGAGTTTTGGCTTCGTAGGTAAGCGCATAGCCCGCCTAGGCTGATTTTCGGCCAAAATAATTTTTTGTACCGATTTTGGCAAACTGGTTTAGCTAGGGGTGTCCAGCGCCTAGTCGACTGACTAGGCCAATTTTTACATCACTGCATCGATACTATTTCAAACACCACCTCACACATATGGAAAATATTACAATTTCTCCCTTAAGTGACAGAAACAAAGTATTATTTTTTTTTTTTGTAATTTTGGAATTTCTCTAAATTTACCTATGGTTTTTTTGGTAATTATCTTTATAAATGAAGAGAGTGCACCTAAAACATCATACCAATTCACATGGAAGTTTTTGCAGGCTGTTAATGATGTTAACTTCATCAGCAAACAAATATTATATGCTGCTACTATATTTTGTCCTATGGAACCCCAACATGTCTGACCTTATATGATCATGGTCATCAGCGCATGCAATATACAACTATATATTTGTATGTCCTTTTGACCTCAAACGTAGTTGACTAAGAAAGCTAATTACCTTTTTTTCCTAGGATGCCATATGCTGCCATGTTCATATACTCTCCAAAATTAAATTCCACTATATCTCCATATAAGTAGGACTATATGTTTCAAAGTACATTTGACACAAATCAATATTCAAGATATTCACTCTTAAATCCGAAAAAAAAAAGATGAAATAACATATTGGTTTTTCTTGGCTCTGCTGCATTTGCTTGGTTTCCCCTTCAAGTTCATGATTTCGGGTTTCGGAGGAAGACTTCAAATGCTGGTAATAGTTTTTTGGGGAAGAAACAAACTATGACGTTTTTAGCACTCTGAGAGCTGAATGCGTTTATTTGTTTTGTTACACTTTGCTATATAAACTACGTACACGCGTTTTAATTGTACTTTGTCATCTGGAGCACCACATTTCTTGAATTTCTCGCTAGGATTCTGTCAAATGCATGACACGCCTCTTGTTTGTACATTTTTCTCAGTCCTAGTTGTTTGATGTTTTCAATTCCAACTGTTGAGTTTAATGCTAAATTGTTACAATAGTAGTTTGCCCACATAAAACATCTTTAAATTGGTCAAAAACTGCACAAACAAGAAGCATGTTATGCATGTAATAGAATCACGGCAAAAAAGTTCCACAATATATTGAAGTGCTCTAGATAATAAAGTGCAAAACTCGTATAGTTGATATAAAAAAATGTAACAAAAAGAAGTTTAGCTCCCTAAGTGCGAAAATCACCTGGCAAAATGTTTTTAACCCTAGTGTTTTTCAGGTTTGTTGACGACAATAGAGGTGTATTATATTGTGCATCTTTCATGCAAGAAAATATATATATTTTTTTAGAAGTTAGTATTTTTGCAACTTATGCTCTTCAAAAAAATTCACCTTTATCCCTTCTGAAATTCATTTTGCCTTTTTTAAAAAGGATATTTTGATGAGTTTTATCTTTCCCTTTTGTGTTGGTAACATGAAATTTTAATTTCAAAAGGTGAAAATCCTCATTGGTAGATGGTTCAGTTTTATTTTGTCGTATAGGAAGTCTAATTCAGTAATATATTTGGACCATTTTTATCATTTTCAAAACTGCGTAGCTTTTACTACTAAGTTAACTTATGTGTAAAGGAGAAGAAAACCTTTTGCATAACTGCCAACTATCAAAACTATGGCGCTGCCCTTCTAAGGGACGTTATTTTTTAGCGTTGGACCCCAAATCAAAAGCGAAATTCCTTTTGTTGAGATCACTTATATGATTTTATTGCAACTAAATTGCATGATTACAAAATCACCATAAAATGGCTTTTAATAAAGGCAATTAATGGTGAAGAAAAAGAAGAAATAAATGAACAAGCTTCGGTAATTCTCTTATTAATTGGGCTAGAGTTTGATCATCGGTATAAATATGTATTTCAACGACTTGCTCAAAAGATATACCATCACATTTGGGGAGGGTTTGCAAAAACTTATGGGCTTGTATGGATGTATTTCCAAGTCCAATTTCCAGTTTCTAGTGTTGGAAAATGAATTTTCGAACTTTATTGATTTTCGTGTGAGAATTGTGAATATGTTTGGTTTGTTGTCTGAATTTCTGTTTGAAAATGAGAATATGTTTGATTATAGTTTTTCAAATGTATTTTTGACATAAGTTTGCGTAATTGTAGTGTATTTTTATCTAGGTTTGCGTAATTGTAATGTGTTTGGTTGTGTTTTCAAAAGAATATTTTCCATAAAAAAGTGAAACTGGAAATGACTGCATTTCTACTGAAAACTTTTGAAACAAACATAAACTCATTTTCCGGAATAGTTGGAAAGTGGAAAAATGATGTTGGAAACACAACCATACAAGGCCTATGTTTTTATAGAGAGAAAGTGATTTATCATACAGTATAAACGAAAAATAGTCGAGAATCAGAATTAAGTTGCTAGTGAATGTAAATAGAAGAGGTAATTTTAATTTGCCCCCCAAACTATGCGAGTTTTTCTATTTTGCCCATTTAACTTTGAGTTGTTCTACTTTACCCCCTCAACTTTTTAAATTGTTGTACCTAACCTATAATTTCCAAATTTGGCCCTCACCGTTAGTGGATTATCCTAACAATTACATCTCGATTAATTATTCGGATCTATTTTCTTTTAAAATCTTCTCATTGTTAGTTAATATACAAACAATATTATATAATAGTAAATTTCATCAATAAATTATTTACGTTATGATACCATTTTCAGATATCACAAAATAAAATAACCGTAAATATTAAGGGGTAAATTTGGATATTACAGGTTAAGTGAAACAATTTGCAAAGTTGATGGGGGTAAAGACGTAAAGTAGAACAAATCAAAATTAAGTGCACAAAGTAGAAAAACCCTGCACAATTTGGAGGCGAATTAAAATTACCTCTAAATAGAAAGCTAAAAGTTCAATAAGTTGTTAAACTATTTTTGATTTGTGTGTAAAAATCAAACAAAAAACAGAATCAGAAACATAAAGCATACCGATCCCTTACTACTTTTGGATTCTGATTAAATTATCCAAAATATTATGTAGAAATTGTCATTTGAAAACAATAAAAACTACTCTTTTTTCCGGGCACAATCAATTTTCTGAAGTAGAAATTATTTTGCATCTTCCTATATAAAGTTTTATTGAATATGATTTGAGATAATTACACAAAAAAGAAAACATATACCTTAAGTTTATACTTCTCGATACAAAGGGCATTACAAAGATGTTCTATTAACCACAGATTAACATCATAAACACCTCCGTGGTTATATAACATCATCTGATCATCATAACATATATTAGCTTCACATTCGACTCAAATCACTTTAATTATCTTATACAACAATAACATCATACTAAGGTTTTTTTTTGGCCTTTTAAATTTAAACCTAACTGGAATTAACATCCCAAGATCAATACACATGGTTACATTTTAATCAGTTTTATTATTTACAAGAAACTGCATATATATAATAAATATCACAGTGATCTTGTTTCCCTTAATTTCGTCGAAAAAATCTCACTTCCACAGATCAATCTGACAACTCGAAGACGAAGTTGATGCATTTTCTTGCTTGTTCATATCCCTGGAAATCAAATTCGAATCGTCGCTAGCTGGAAACGTATCGTTTTCTTTCGAAACCTCCTCCTCCTGGCTTAGCTGAGACGCGACGAATTTATCCAATAACCTCCAATCGGTCACCTGATCCGTAGAATTTTCGTTGTTTCTGAAAATCGATTGATCTAGGGTTTGCAAATTGTTTCCAGGGTTTCGGTTTACGTTTACGCCGCCCCCAAAAGGAAACGTAGGGCCGGTGTTGATCAGACCAGACTGCGGGTGTAGCATTTTAGGGCTTTCTAGTAATGGAAGGTGGTGATGATTAAGAAAGTGATGATGATCGGATGATGGGATTATTCCGTATGGCATATTAGTCATCCCTTTCTTGCATGATGTGTTGTTGTTGTTGTTGTTGTAAGGGTAGTTGTAAGAGAGATTATTATTATTAGGGTTATAAGAATGTTGTTGTTTTGGTGATTCCATTTCTGGCATGAATGAGACATGATCGTCGTACCAAATTGGGGAGTCGTGTTCGCTGAATTTTTGGGTCGAGGCTATTCGTTTCTTGAAAACCCGGCAGACGACCCATCCTTCTTCCTGCACGAAGTCGAATATACGTCGTGATCAGTTCAATCGTCGGTTAATTACAAATTGAATGAATATAAATGAAAGAGTTAATTGCGGAAAAAATACCGTAAAAAAATTCAGATATCTTTCAAAATTATAAATATTTCCTTGATATATGTTTCTATTTCACAAATTGGACCAATTAAGATATTTGTCGAGCATGTATAAATCACACAGATATTTGTAATTTTGAAAGATAACATATTTTTTGTGACTAAGTCAAACCTCAGGGATAGTTTTTATAATATACTGTAAATAAAATATTTGATTGTGCATCACAATACTGTTAACATATATTCTTGAAATGAAATAAATGATGAAACATAAATTAGAACCAAGTAACATTGAGACTGGAAAAAAGTAGTCATATTTCTCTCCTATTTACTGTATTCTTAAGGATAGTCTAACTACAAAATTTTTTTAGCTACCTTTCAAAATTACAAATACTCCTTAAATTGCTACAAACACCACTTTGATCTGGTCCATATTTACCTAACAAATGCACCCTTCTGATCAGTGTGCAATTTGTAAAATAAAAACAAATGTCAAACAACTACGAGTTTTTGTAATTAAGCTAAATCTCAGATGTAGTATTGGTAATTAATTCTTTTCTTATGATTACCTAAATCATCATATATACACTAATTGGTTGTTTTATATAAAATTTCAGCAGGAATATGCAAGCTGCATAATTAAGAAAACTTGCCTGAGGGGTTCCGTTTTCATCGGTCTCAGTCGATACTCATGCATAATCCAATCCGATTTTTGACCATTTGGAGCTCTGCCTTTATAAAACACCAAGGTTTTCCTCATCCCAATTAAATCATGTTTCGAATAAATCGCCTTATCACGACCCGTTGCTTTCCAAAATCCAGCAGCTGTGGCTCTATTCGTGCGCGCGTTCCAGTCGGGTATTTTTATCCTTGTGGCTAAAAAAATACCAGTCACTTTGCTCTTCAGTTCCTAATCTGCAAAGCTCTATCAAAATCAACAAAACACAATGTCAATTTTTCTTGTCTTATACTAATGTACTGATATATTTCAGCAATTCCTGATATAAATGAAGTAGATTAATTGAAGTTAATCATATACCTTGAAGATCCCAAGGCTCGATTTTGTAAAGATCGACGTCCTTGATTACGTCTAAGTCGATACTCCTGGAAGTAACCTTCCTTCTTAGATAATAATCGACAAGTTCTTCGTCGGTGGGATGAAATCGGAAGCCAGGAGGAACATGTGAAAATGTATTCATAGTTGCTGATTTAATCTCAGACCTGCAATATTATTCATTAATTACAATTTTGAAATAGTTCATATATATAACTTATTAATTAAATAATCAAATAGAATTTTATTTCATCTCCAATTAACAAAGACAAAAAGAAAAAAAAAACTAGTACAATATAATTATTAGCAAGTCAGTTCTACATCTCAAATTTGAGAATCACTCCTTCAAAGAAATAATTAATCTTTGTAGAAACGTTAACAAAATGAAAACTGGGACAATTAATCATTGTCTTCTAAATCTGGACCACCTTGCTTTATGAAATAAAACAAAATTAAATTGTGCAAAATTAGATTTTTGGAAATCCACTAGATATAGTGATCATTTTCTTATATAAAATTTCTAACTCGAATCGAATTTACTCGAATCCATTCCCATTGCACATGATCAGCATTTCATGTCATGAACATTTATTTATAAAATTAATTTTCATTGAAATTGAAGATAAAATAAATCGAGTAATTTCTAAATGTGATCAAAAATTATATATGACCTCTTGATTTTGCAATTAAGGATAATAATAATAAAGAGTGGTTTCAATTTATACAAATGTTCAATAATGAATCAAGATAATTGTCATGTCATGTTTCTTTTACCCAAAAGAAATTTCTCATGCAATAAAAATTAACATAGATAGATACATATGTACATATATATACATATATATTAATAATCATGAATTGTCTAAAACTAGCTACTTGCTAGAAACTCAATACATTTTGATAGTGCTTGGGGTCATTATGATGTAACAATAGGACATGTGAAATCACTACAAAAATGCATGAAATGCAATTTTTTCATCACTCCCCTTTATAATTATGTGTTTTCAAAGAGTTAGTGCAACATAGGTAGAAATATTCAAAAAGCCAATTATGGATTCACATTCTTGGTAACAAAAATATCCCCCTCCAAAAAAGTGTATTCAAAATAAGGAGAAAAACAAGAAATAAACGTGAAAAATGATTTTGATCAAGCTATGAAGTGTCACTTTTTTGAAATCTTTTAAATCACAAATTCTTATATCCAAGTGAGTGTTTGCAAACTCTGGAAATTAAAAAAAAATTGATTCTTAGCATCTTCTGGTTAGAACAATTAACTGTTTTTTTCACGTAAAAGCTGAGAATCACTTTTTTCTTCTAACGTTTGCAAACACTTCCTAAATGTGAAATGATCATTAAGCCACTTTTTTCATCAAATTTTAACATAATTTTAACATTGGTTTGAAGAAATGCTACTAATTAATCTTAAAAACTGCAAATTTCATTCACACACTAGAAAAAAGAAGTCAAAAATAAATCAAAACAATAACGAACCTTGAGAATTTTCTTTAAATCACACTGATCTTAGAAGTACACTACTTCGACCGGGCCGGGCTCCAAAAATGGAAAGGTTGTATCTTCAAAGTACTAAAAGCCCGAAATTCGAATCGGGCCCGAATCCCAAGATTTGCTCCAAAACAAAAGGAAGAAAGTCCCAAAAAATCAGACAACTAGAAGACAAAAAAGTAAGACAAAGAAGAAAAACTAAAGTTTTCTCCTCGGGAATTGAAACCATAAACTGTCTTAACCGCACGCAATGTCTTCTAGTTGTCGGGCCGGGTCAGATCCCGAAGAAATTAAAAGGGTTTTGTTTGTTCTTGAAAATTGGAAAAAGAAAAAGGGTTAAAAAACCCTAAACTGGGTGAGCAAGGGAAGAATGGAAGAACAAGATGGGAACTTTAATATATAAATTGAAAAACTGACACTACCAAATTTTTTTGTAGAGAGAGAGAAAGTGGAAACCCTAATGATGAAAAGGTTAAGTAGATTGATAATTAGCTAACATTTTATATTTTATTTTTTTGATTTGTCTCTCGCTGTCGATAGTGAGCTGAATTGCTGGGAAAGTTTTTTTATTTTTCTTTAAGGGCGCGGAAATATTGGCCAACCGCAACTGATAGAGACCTATTTATTGTAGTAGACAATTTTATGACATGTTTGCATTTAATTATGTGATTTATATTCTCCATAATAATGTGACAAAAACAGGGGAGCCAGTAAACAATTTATGACATGTTTGCATTTAATTTATGTGGTTTATGTTCTCCATATGAGACAAAAACAGGGAAGTCTTCAATTTTATTCGATGAAAGATTTTAAAAGTTCAAAAAAAAAAAAAAGTTTAAGTATTGTTATATTAATATATTATTATGAATAGTGGTTGAGAGCAATATCCGAGCCAATACATAAAAATGAAATGAGTCCGATGGAATACCTAAAAAAATCATAAGCTGTATTCTTTTTTAATTTTTGAACACTGTTCGGACCGGAGATAGGTCCCGACCAGGGCTCAATATGACACTCTATCATCGCCATTATATTGTTTGGGAGTTACTGATATTACAATATAATTTCTATTAAAAGAGAACTTTTGTGGGGAAAATATGTTTTAAAAACAATATTTTATTTTGAGACATTACAAGAGGAAGATATAATAAGTAAGATAATTCATCTTTTCCGTGTAATTTGAAAATACATGTTACAAATTGTGTAACTGCATCCAAGCCTACAATATATATAGCCCAATTAAGAGCTAACCGCACTTCTTGACGAGACCAAACCAACGCCAATCACTACAAGAAAAAATTAGTTACTTATAGAAAAATTTGTAGGTAAATATTAAGATAATTGTAAAGTGTAGGTAAATCGTTATAGCTAATATCATTGTTGGTAAATATTTACCTAAAGAATCTAAAACTATTGGTAAATACCTACAATATTTCTGTTGGAAAATTAAAAAACTGTCGATGATCTGTCGGTATAATTTGGGAAAAATATTTTTTTTTAGTTTGTCGATATGCTATAGGTAACTGTAGAATTTAGTGACAAAATCATTTCTGTCGATAAATTCTATCGAAAAACTGAAATTTTCTTATAGTGAACGTTGGAAAACCAATCTACTGATCTCAGAGCCTCCACCTTACCGGTACTAAAGTTTCGGATAATATTCTTGACATTTATTTTCTTTTTCTTTTGTTCTAAAATTAAAATTATATCAATCTAAATTTCCTCACATGATCCCTGTCAGAGTCGATATATATAACAAGAAGCTTGTTATGTTAAATCATATCCAATAAACAAAATCATATTCCATTATTCAAAACAATAATACCAATTCTTTCTGATATAATATTTGTATTGTTTTGAATTGACTTCCTAAAAGAATTGTTTTGAAGGGTGAACCAATCAACCAATGAGAAATAGTCACTCCTAAGACTCCTCTACAAGACACCAAAAAGGGCCAATAAATTATTCATGGGGCGCTTTATCTTTTATTTAATTAATTAGTATTTTTTTATTATTATATTTATTTTGTTTTATTTTTTTGATGACTTAAATGGAACATTCTAAAATCCTAAAGCCAAACCCATGTGTCAAAATGGGGTAAAAACGGACCCTATAAAACCCAGCTATGTTCCTTTGTCCCTACCAATTCTTGTCCATAACTAATGATCAATTGGGACCCCAAATGCGCACGGTGCATACTTGATTTCTTTGGGATAATTTCATTTTTGTGGTAATTATGCAAAAAAAGGAAGACTTTGTGTGGTGACAAATAACTATGGGTTTTGTTGTGTTAATGATTGTAATTAATTCTTGTCCTATCTCATTTATTTCCAAGTTGTTAAGACCTCGTTGTTAACTTTCTCAATTATTACCGCCATGATTATAATTCCACCCATTTTTCATGGCTCGCATAAAATTAATGTCGGTATGGTTAATGGACTTTGCTATAACCCTGATTGATTATTTTGCACCACATATATCATATATAGTCTTTCATGAATAATTTTTTTTTCTTAAAATATAAATGCAGTGAAGTCCGATTTGTCGACCTCGTTTTTAATGATCATCTTAGTACATATATAGACACAGAAAAAGATAAAGTACATGTGTATATAAATATTGATGAAATTACAATATGGTACAAAGGCATAAAAAAATTTGGTACAAAAATTAACTGTACTGTCTCATAATATCGTATATTTACACGACATCATTGAACATAGTTACATAGGTCACCTTATTCTTCCTCGTCACTTATACGCTTCTCACTCCACCACCGACTGTCATCATTGTACTCCGTTATGTAATATATACATTTACATATAATATTAATATATTTTATATATATGAATTAGTATTTCTATCGAGTTTGTCATCATAATGTACTTTTCATCAGTATGTAGATAAAAAAAAAAATAGAGTTTAAGATGAATACAACGGGGCTTAATGATTTAATCCCCGTTTTGACGCCCTTAGTATTTTTTTACCTAGCTCCATCCCATTTGATCGATTACAAGTTACACATCAATCAGGGTTTAATTTTGCTCCTCTAGGGATGGAGTAGGGGAAAATAATATTTTTAGTTCTGTAAGTTGGACCTTTTTGAGAATTAGTCTTCTAAGTTGTCACCTTCATGTTTTAGTCCTTTAACTTTCAAATTTCTAGATATCCAGTCCTTTAATTAACTTAACAATTTTACTTTTGATCCTATAACTTAACATATTTAAGAAATTTAGTCCTATAACTTAGAAATAGTCAAATTTAATTAATTTATTAAAATATTATTTCTTAATTAAATTTTATTCTTAAAATTGAATAATTTTAATTAACATTTGACATTTAAATAAAAATAATTAATCATTTTTAATTTAATTAATTTTTTAAAAAATATTTCAAGCATTAATTTTTTAAATATTCTGTAATAAATGCATCTTGTACACTAGTCCATATTCATTTCTTGGAGATAATTCTCCTCACCAAAGGTTAATTACATGAATATGACAAATTGATCTTAATTTACTAATTTAATATAATTATTTTAATTTTCCTAAAATTCGTTAAGTATTTTAGAAATTTCTATTTATTTTTTCTATTAATCAAATTATTTTAAGTTTTAATTGCTTTTATAATTTAATTTAATTTTCAAAAAAGTAAGTCTAATCCTTCCTGAGGCTATTCCTAAACACAAACAATACCTTAGTTAATATATCAATCAAATTATAAAGAAAGTATGATATTTTACTTTTGGTCCTATAAAAAAATGTGAAGTGTGAGTACTAACTTTTTAACAAATTAGTTAAATTTAACTATTGCTAAGTTATAAGACTAAATTTATGAAATTTGTTATATAATCAAAAGTAAAATTGTTAAGTTATAGGACTGAATATCTAGACATTTCAAAGTTAAAGGACTACAACATGAAGGTGATAACTTAGATGACTAATTCTAAAAAGGGCTCAACTTACAGGACTAAACATTTTATTTTCTCAATGGAGTAGGGTTGGTTGTTGAGGCTAGATGTCTCAAGTTCAAATTCTCGATCATATATGTGCCACTTAGTCCTGCATGTCACACGGGGCTTGCCCAGTTTAATTTACTGGTCGTGGTTGGCATGCTGTTATATCAATCCTAATTAGGGTTTATCCAGTGCGCACTTGAAGGATTAAGGGTGACAAATCGTGTCATCATATCATGTTCATATCGCACTATCGTATTTTTGACTTAACTATATTATTTGATCTTAAATATAACAATAATTGTAATTTTAAATTAATATACAATTTTGTGCTTTCGTGTGGTATCTTGTCGTGTCGTTTGTCTTTGCAATTGTGTTGTGTCACTCATTGTAAGCCCAACGAAGGATAGTAACTGTAGGTTCCCCGTTTGTTTGGTTTAATTCTATGGAAATTACAAGTCATTCATTGGTTTTGGGAAATTAATTGAAATTAAGACCTATATATATTGTACATTTACAACTACATTAGTAGAAGTATTTTTTTTCTTTTTTTGAGAGGAAATAGTTGAAGTTTATTTAGCTTCAACCTGAGTTAGAATTTAGAAATGGTACATGTATCATTATGATTCATACATTGATCATTAGGAATTTGTAATTTGAAATAAGTAGTGAAACAACAAATTGAAACAAATGAACTCTGCTGTAATTGTAATCTTATTTATTGTTGAAAGATATGCTTCCATCTAATTAACTAGAATATAACACTAACTACAAGAAAAAACCAGTTTACCTACAGAAATATCTGTAGGTAAGTATTAAAAAAATTGTAAAGTGTAGGTAAAACTGTTGTAGGTAAAATCATTGTAGGTAAAATATTTACTTACAGAATCTAAAACTGTTGGTTTTACCTATGGAAAATCTGTCGGTAAATAGAAAAACTGTCGGTAATCTGTCGGTAATTTGTCGATATAATTTGGGAGAAAATAATATTTTTATTCTGTAGGTATTCTGTAGGTAAACTGTCAATTTAGTAACAAAATCATTTCTGTCGGTAAACTGAAATTTTCTTGTAGTGTATAAGCTTTGATACACAGGATCAATTAGAATTTAGAGTAAAAAATTCACATTTGCTTTGATTACTCTGATGTCATTTCAATTTTGGTCCCAACTTACTGATTACTCTAAAAAATATCTTTTTTAGTATATAATTAAATTAACAGTTTTACTAACGAGACTTGAAATTAAAACCTTTTAAGTTTGGACCACAGACTTAATTAATTGCCACT
This sequence comes from Rehmannia glutinosa, assembly GCA_016081115.2. Taxonomy (NCBI): domain Eukaryota; kingdom Viridiplantae; phylum Streptophyta; class Magnoliopsida; order Lamiales; family Orobanchaceae; genus Rehmannia; species Rehmannia glutinosa. The sequence continues at coordinate 322,606 of JABTTQ020003397.1, read as the reverse complement.
TATTCTTAAACTGCTGTAAAACCTGACTCTAACTACCAGTTTAAACCACAAGTGAACATCAGCAAGGGATTGAAATTACTGGCTCCACAAAAATGACATAAAATAAGATTAGGACTTTTTTTTTTTGTTTGGATAATAAGATTAGGATTTAGTTTTAAGTTACATTTGGATGGAAGGATTTGGATTTGAGGAGAAAATTTGAGGGGACGATTTCAAATGACTCTAAATAAGAAGGATTTGCAATCCCCAACATGATTTGAAATCTACTGTAGAATAACTTCATCCAAACAACCTCAATAGATTTGGTACTATGGATTTGAAATCATTAGCTCCAAATCCATCAATTAATTGGAGCCTTAGGGATGCCAATGGGTCGGGTTTGGTACGGGTTGACCCAGACCCGACCAGTTAAGAAAACTCAAGACCCATATCTATCCCAACCCACCTCACCTTAGACTCATACATGCCCAACCCATACTCGTATCTAGCGGGTAAGATCCGTTATACCTATTAGACCAGCCAACTTCATATATTTGGCAAAATTTGTATGATTTTTACTCGGAATAGTGCTATCAGAAATTATGTCAAATGTGATATTTATATAATTTTGTAGATATTATTTGAATTATGAAATCAACATCAACAACATATATAAATCAAGAGTTATTGAACAACAACATATATAAATCAAGAGTTATTGAACAACAACATACACACTTTAATTATATAACCTAGTTATTAAGGTTGGGTATGGGTCGGGTCCTACTATATACCTGATACCAATCCCATGCCCGTCCGGGTTTAAAGTCAATATACGTTATCTGCCTCACACCTATTTATTTTCCCCATGCCTGTTACCCGCCCTATACCTCAGACCCATTGCCATCCCTCTTTAGGACTGAGCCATTCCTCCAAAGTCCCCAAGCCGGCTGAGTATAACAAACGGTAGCTCGGCTGAGCCGCCGCCAAAGAAACAAATGATAATTGGCAGCTCAACATTGGGTAGCTGTTGTGGAATGTAGGCCCATAGAATCATATTTAGTTGTCTGGCGTGGGCTTCCTCATATTTTTGAGCTTGTTCGGCTTCCATATGTTGTACATTTGGCATTTTGTTTGTCTAATTACTTCACCCAAAATTAGTGTGATATTGTGAATAAGGAAATTAATGGTAGTAATTAGGCAGGTTCAAACTCAAACAACCCTTGCTTGAAATGGAATTTTTTTTAAAGGGATAATTAAAAAAAAAGAGGTTTTTTGAAAATTACAAAAAAAAAATCTTGAAATTTGATTTTATCTTATATTTTCTTCATTCTTAAGTAAAAAAGTAATTCAAAACCCTCCATTTATAAAAATATTAAGTTAACTTTTTAAATTTAAGACAAAATTAAACTTCACCGGGATTTTTGTAGTTTTCAAGAATTTTTGGGTTGTTTTGTAATCAGCCCAAACCTCGTGATATATTTTTTTTATAATTATCCCTTTAATTTTGAATTATGAACGAGAATGTTGGGTTTTGATAATTGATTTTCAAAATTTTATTTATTTAGTTATTACAGATATATATACACTTATGCGATGTAAATTTTTAAGAACTATACTTTTAAAAAAAATCAGTGGTACGAAATTTTGAAAAAATATATATTTTTTTAAAAATTAAATAGATCTAGCAGGTCCAACCCTTCAAATCCTGGGTTCGCATCCTTAAAAATCTTGGTCGGATCTAACGACTCCCCTTCTAATCTTAAACACGAATCTTAAACGTACTAAAAAAATTACTATATGATTCAAAAATAAAAATTACTCAAGTGAAACTGAAAATATTACAATTTGAGTTCGTCATGAATAAGAATTCGAACAATCTCATAGATTAAATTATGTAATTTGTAGCTAAAGGCATTAAGTTTCAGAGTTCGATCAAAAACAAACCCTTAATAGCGTGTATGGTTAAATTGGTTATGTTTCCATGGTGCCTTTTTAGTTTTTAAATCACTCAAATTAAACATAGAAAATGTGATAAGGGCAAAAGATTATGCAGGCCGACCGACATGCCTAAGACATTGGGACGACACACGAGCCCGAGGCGTTAGGCCGACGATGATGCGGACATTGGGCCGATTTGATGAGGCCCATAACCTGGATGATCTGTTAAGCAATAAATAGTGGGGTGATCTGTGGAGGCTTGCGGCATGAGATGGGTCTAGGGCTTATCAACTTGGGCCTACTGTCGAGTCCGGAGTGCAAGTGGTTGTGGATGTTCATAAGACCGACTGTGTAAAGTCACCGTGTTAAGCCAACATGTTGTTGACCGTCAAGTCTAACATGACTTGAGAGGAAGAGGTCGGCTCGGCCGAGAGATGTATGAGACAATCGAGGATGCCTTGAGATTTAAGGGGTTTCGCACCAATACAATGGGCCGACGTGTTACGAGACAGTCGGAGCTATGGTCTTACGAGCGTAAAATTAGGGTTTTTAAGAGATCCGATCTAATCTAATGATGACTCGACACCAAATCGTAACGGAATCCGGTTTTACGGAAACCCTAATCCTAGCTATGGTATAAAGGCCCAAGCCCGGGTTCATTCTAACCTAATCTCATTTTTTTGTTACATTGCTTTTTCTCTCTCTAGCCTTTGCTTCCTCTCCAAGATATCGACTTAAGCATCGGAGAGGGTGCGCTGAGCCCCCTTGTGCGGGTTTCACGGTGGACTTCGTCTTGGAAGGTGATCGGTGAAGAGAGTCATTTTTGGGAGCAACCAAGTGGCGCCGTCTGTGGGAATCATTGAGCGAGACGTGAGATTGAGATTTTGATTTTGGCTATGGAGGATGTTAGGAGAAACTTGGAAGATGATCCGAAATCGTGCTGCTGGGAGATACTCCGGGCGTAGTCACGTAGGAGGATGTTGACCTCCACCTCCACCACCCCCGGTGGACGGCGGAGGGCAGCGGGTGCAAAGGATGGGAACGGATGGACAGGCGCCTATGTCTGGGGGGAGTATAGATTTGGGTCCGATGTTCTTTGAACAATTGGGTGGCTTCATCACTTGAGCCGTGGAACAAACGGTGGAAAGACGCTTGAGGGAGATGCTTCCGCCACCGGCTCCGCCTGTGGTCCCCCCTCCGGTCCCTCCTCCTCCTGTAGTTCCCCCTCCGGTGGTCCCTTCTCCTGTGGTCCCCCCGGAGGTAGGAGAGAGAGGTCGGCGGCCAGCTATGGCGGAAGAGGTGCATTCATCAAGAGCGGAGCATGTGTCCACCGAGGACCGGGGATTGGTCGAAACGGATGGATGACCTCCATCGTGAGTCGCGAGATATTCGGAGGTGGTGGTGGAGTACCGGGAGCGCGGCTGCGATTCGGGTGAGAAGGGGAACACCCTTCTCGAGGCGAGGTGATCGCAGATGAGCTCCGGCCTCATCACCGAGCTCGAGATTTGAATATGATGGTACCCGCAGTCCGTGGGACCATCTTTGCCGTTTTGAGAATCTTTGCTTTGCTACACAGTTCACGGATGGCGTGATGTGTAGAGTTTTCCCTACCACTTTGACGAAATCGGCTCGAATGGTTTAGCTTGACTCACCCGGGCTCCATTCGAAATTTTGATGACTTGACTCGCTTTCCTTAATCGATTCACGAGTTGCGGTAAGTACCAAAAGCGCCCCGACTCTTTAACATCAAACGAGAGGAAGGGGAGGGGCTTCGGAGCTATATTGAGAGGTTTACGCGGCAAAGTTGGAGGTGCCGTCGGCCGATCCGAAAATTTTGGCCAATGCTCTAGCTCGGGGCACGAGGGATGGGGAGTTCTTTGAATCATTAATAATAGAGCCTGCTAAGACATTCGATGAGTACATTAGCTCGGGGCGGAGAAATATATTAACCTGGAAGAGGCGAGAAAAATGAAGAGAGATGAAGGAGAGAAGAGAAGAGACGGAGGGGAGGATCGGGAAGACAAGGGACCTCGAGAAGAAGCCGAGTGCGAGGCAATGGGAGGAAGGCCGAGGTTTGAGAAATATACGCCATTGGCCGTCCCTCGGGCGAGGTGCTTGTAGCTATTGAGAGGCATCCCGACCGAGGTGGCCAAAGCGCCACGCTGAAGCACCCAGATAAAGCGAAATGTAAGGAGTTTTGTAGATTTCACAATGAGTATGGACACACTCTGGATCGGTGCACACACACGAGGGATGAGATCGGCGACTCATTCAAGCGGGTCATCTCGGGAATTTGTGTACATCGACAAAAAGGAGAAAAAGGGAGTATAAGAGGGATAACCGGGATATCACAAACCTCGGGGGCCGGAGCGTAGGGGAGGAAAGGGAGGAGCTACCTCCACCTCCGCCCCCACCTCGGCGAGAGATCATTCAGATGATTGTTGGAGGACCGGCGGAAGGTGATTCGAGGCGAACAGGTCGGGCTGGGGCCGAATATCCAATTTGGACCAGAGAATTGCAAGGGTATCGTGACACCTCACAACATGCTCTTGTGATCACAGCGACGATCTCCAATTATGATGTGCAACGGGTATTTGTGGATACGAGGAGCTCATCAGATATCATATTCTATGATTGCTATGAGAAGATGGACCTCCAGGTCGGCTTGGAAGCGGTGGATACGGCGTTGGTCGGATTCGCTGGAGGGATGATCCAACCAATAGGTATGATTACTTTACATCTCTTTGGGTAAGGAGCCTGTCGTAAAACTAGAATGATTCGATTTTTGATAGTTGATGCACCGTCCTCCTATAATGTCATGTTGGGTAGAAAGTATTCAGAAGGCAGAAAGGGGGAGTGCTTTTGATGATGATAGAAACAAAGAGAAGTTGATTAGGTTGACGAACCGGTGGAGCATGTCCAACCTAATGACGAAATGATGATGGTCGAAAGTTTGGTGCCAGGTGACCGATAAGGTCACCAAGGTCGGGAAGGAGTTGCTGATGAATTGAGGGATGAGTGGTGGAATTTTTAAGGAGTAATGTGGATGTATTTGCTTGGACAAATGAAGACCTGGTGGGGATTGATCCGAGCATTCTTGAACATAAAGCTTAATGTTAATCCGTCATATAAGCCGATGAAACAAAATAAAAGGAATTTCGGCCCTAAGAAGGATGTTATAATTCGGGCGGAGGTGCAAGGTTGTTGAAAGCGGGGCACATCAAAGAAATCCGGTTTCGAATGGCTATCTAATGCGATGTTGGTTCCAAAAAAGCAGAGGATGATTGGCGCATGTGTGTGGACTTTAGGGATTTGAATCGTGCTTGCCCCCTAAGGATTACTATCCATTGCCCCGAATTGATCGGTTGGTGGATTCGGCGTCGGTGTGAACTACTTAGTATGATGGATGCGTCGCAAGGATATCACCAGATCGCCAGCGTGAAGAAGACCAAAAAAGGGTGTGCTTCACCACCTCTTTTGGTACCTTCTATTATGTAGTAATCTTTTCGGATTGAAGAATGCGGGGAGCCACATACCGAGAGGTTGGTGGATAAGATGTTTGGGAAGCGGCTCGCGGGAACATGGAGGTGTACGTGGATGATATCTTTGGTTAAAAGTATAAAGGTCATGGATCATGTGCGTGACCTAGGTTTGACGTTCGACACCTTGAGGAAGTATAGAATGAAGTCAACCCCAAGAAGTGTGCCTTTGGGGTCGCCGGGAAAGTTTACAGGGTACATGGTAACGGAGAAAGGAATAGAGGCCAACCCGAGAAAGGTCGGGGCCATCGGAGAGATGGCACCGCCTCGGATGCTAAAGATGTGCAGTGTTTAACAATCGGCTAGCAAAGATCATCGCTTTATTTCGCGCCTCGCGGAGAGGAGTTTGCCCTTCTTCAAGGTCTTGAGAAAGGCCAAAAAGTTTGTTTGGGATGAGGAGTGCCAAAAGGCCTTCGAGGACTTGAAAAATTACTTGGCTGACCTGTCGCTACTAACTAAGCCGTTGCCCGGTGAGCCCTTATACCTCTATCTTTCGGTAGGAGGGCAGGGGGTTAGCACGGTCTTGATCAGGGAGGAGAGATCGGTTCGAGGCCGGTGTACTATGTCAGTAAAGTTTTGAGGAATGCCGAGCTTCGGTATGCGGAGATCGAGAAGGCAGGTTTGGCCCTGGTGGTGACTGCGAGGAGACTTCGGCCGTATTTCCTTTCGCATAAGGTAATCGTCCGAACTAATCTTCCGTTGAGAAATGTGATGAGTAAGCCCGAGGTAGCGGGGAGGTTAGTGAAGTGGGCTATTGAGCTAAGTGAGTATGATATTGAATTCGAGAACAGATCGGCCATTAAAGCTCAAACTTTGGCAGACTTTGTTCAAGAATCAACAAGGGATGATAGTAGAGAAGGAACTTGGGTGATTTATGTGGATGGTTCAGTAGGGAGCTCGGGATGTGGTGCTGGTATTGTCTTGATCAGCCCGCAGGGGATCGAAAATGACTTTGCTGTGAGGTTGGAGTTCAAGCTATCTAATAATGAGGCGGAGTATGAAGCATTCATCAGAGGAATGCAAATGGCCATTGAGATGGGAGCATAGGATGGTGATTTACATGGACTCTCAGCTCGTCCATAAACAAGTTATGGGAGAGTTCGAGGTTAGGGAAGAGAGGATGAAGAGGTATGTTGAAGCATACCGAGCTTTAGAAGGGAAAGTGAAAGAAATCAAGATATGTCGAGGTCCCGAGGAGGAGAATGGTCGGGCGGATTTTCCGGCAAAAATGGCGATTCGGCCTTGAAAATCAAGCTAAGCAGATCACACTTTTGGTGGCAAAAGAAACTCGACCGGGGGTTGGAGGTCGGAGAGATTGAGGAAAAGAGGATTGGAGGTCGGCTATCATAGCTTATCTAAAAGAAGGGTCTTACCAACGGTAGGCGTGAAGCGGCTCGGTGAAAATTCGGGCGACACGTTTTTGCATTATCGGAGACAAGTTATATAAAAGAGGCTTCTCTATGCCTTTCTTTGAGGTGTTTGAGTGGAGAAGAGGGTACGCGTATGTCTTTGAGAGAGATACATGAGGGTTGTTGTGGGAATCACATGGGAGCAAGGATTTTGATGAAGAAGGTCCTTAGAGCGGGGTATTTTTGGCCTTACGAAGGGGAAGCGGAAAAGTTGGTGAGCGTGTGAAAAATGTCGATCCATGCACCTTTGGTACATCGACCGGCGGAGGAGCTCATGACGATGAGTTCGGCATGTCCATTTGCAAAGTGGGGAATTGATATTGTTGGTCCTTTTCCTTCGGCTTCAGGTTAGAGAAAATTCTTGATTGTGGCAATCGACTATTTTAGCAAGTGGGTGGAGGTAGAACCTCTTGCTAAGATAAATGAGGATGCAATGATGAAATTTATTTGGCAAAACATAGTGTGTCGGTATGGAACGCCTCGGATCTTGATATCAGATAATGGAACGCAGTTCGCGGGGGCAGAAATCCGAGCTTGGTGTGAGGAATTGAAGATCAAGCAAAACTTCACTTCGGTGGCCTACCCACAGGCCAATGGGCAGGTGGAAGTGACTAACAGAATTCTTGTCCAAGGACTGAAAGCTCGGCTGGAGAAGGCATGAGGAGCGTGGGTTCGAGAGCTCAGCTCGGTTCTGTGGGCTTATCGAACTAATCCGAAGGAGACAACTGGCGAGGCTCCGTTCAGCTTGGTGTATGGTATGGATGTTGTGATACCGACAAAGATCGGGATGGAAACACATCGGGTTCAGAATTTCGATGAAAATATTAATGAGTTGTTGATTCGAGAGGCATTGGATACGATAAATGAGAAAAGGGAGATGGCATTTTTGCAGATGGAAAAGACACGAGGAAGGATCAAAGCAGCTTATGACAAGAAAGTAAAGAAAAGGGCCTTCCAGTTCGGTGATTTAGTTTTGAGAAGGTCAGATGCTAGCAAAAACAAAGGGAAACTGGATGCGAATTGGGAAGGACCACTTCGGGTGGTGAAGGTACTGGCAGGAGGTGCGTACGAGCTAGAAGAGATCGGAGGTCGAAAGCTCCCGAGGGCTTGGAACAGTTGCAATTTGAAGAAATATCATTCCTAGAATAGAGAAATATCTGATGTAATCAATCTACTCGTTTTGAATGAAATGATCCGCTGCCATACATTATGAGTCCGGAAAGTGGAAAGGATAAAAAGTGACAAGTATTTGGAGCTCAGCTCGAGCTAGTCTCCAAATACTTGGGGCCACGATGCCATGCAAGGAGCTCGGCTCGAGCCAACTTCCTTTGATGAAACTGACAAGTATTTGGAGCTCAGCTCGAGCTAGTCTCCAAATACTTGGGGCCACGAGGCCATGCGAGGAGCTCGGCTCAAGCCAGCTTCCTTTGATGAAACTGACAAGTATTTGGAGCTCAGCTCGAGCTAGTCTCCAAATACTTGGGGCCACGAGGCCATGCGAGGAGCTCGGCTCGGGCCAACTTCCTTTGATGAAATTAACAAGTATTTGGAGCTCAGCTCGAGCTAGTCTCCAAATACTTGGGGCTACGAGGAGCACAATATGCCAATCTTTTTTGTAAAAAAAAAAATAAAAATATATAAATAATAATAACTAAATACAGCCCGAGCTGTACTTTACAAGCCCGAACTATGATGAAAGTAAATAATAGACAAGAGATCGAGAAAATGAAAGTGCGAAGAAACTTCATTGATCATTCAAAATAATTACAAGTACATAATGAAAAACTACAAAAGTAGAACTAAACTCCTAAGCAGGAGGAGGAACATTTTCGGTGTTCAGGTCGTCCATGGAGATGGTCACATCATCTACGAGAGCGAGATCAGGATCATCATTCGGGATTTCCTGAACTTGAGAAGAAGGGCTGCGGGAAGGCGAGGGTTGGCCGATCTCCGGGAGCTCGAGAAGGACTCTTGCCGAGCCGGAGGCAGGGTGGAGGATAAAAGGAGCAGATAGGGATTCTATGAACTCCTCCACAGGAGCAAGGTTGAGACGCTCCGCCTCGTCAGAAAACACGAAGCCTTTGGGGTCGGGCAAAATCCTCCTGGGACCTCGGCGATCGAAGGGCTCGGTAGTGATACCGCGTTCCCTGAGCTGAAGCTCAGCCTGGTCAAAAGCAAAGCCGTAGTACTCCATGGCAGATACAGAGAGAACTTTGATAAATTCCCTAGAGCTCAGAAAGGTTTGCTTCACTCTCTCCCGAATGGCCTGAACTATTGAAGAACCTTCGGGGGAGGTGAGGAAACTTTGATGACCAGCTTCGACGCCCTCAGCTCGGGCTTGATCGGCATTGACATCAATGGATCTGGAGATCACTCGGCTCGATCTTGAGATCGCATTATCGATCTCCGAGCCTTTATCTTGGCCTCTAGAGAAGCCACGGTAGCCTTCTGCGACCTCCTCCCCCGTCCTTGTACCGGCGGCTCTCCTCTAGGAGTTTAGTCTCCCGAGCTTTCACCGAATGACCTCCTTCTTAGAATTGTTGAGCTCGGCAATATGGGAGGGATCAAAGAAAAACCGACCCGAGCTCGTGAGATCGGTCTTGGCTAGTTGTGCCTCGGCTTTCGAGTGGTTCAAACAGAAGGATCTCACCAGCTCAGCATCACCGAGTTTCTCCAAGCGATTCGGTCGGGGTTCGGCGATTGCCTTGGGCGTATTGGATGGCAAAAGTTCCATCGTTGTTCTTCAGGATGGAATTGCCTGTGAGAGAGGTTTGGTTGGGTGTATGAATGGGAGTGCGTGAGAGAGAGAGCAGCAGGAGGTGTGGTGGTCTTCGCCTTCTTGCGGCCTCTGTCTTTGAGGGTGCCGACACCCGACCTCTTTGGAGGAGGAGGTCGGAAAGAAGGTTGAGCCCCTGGGCCTGTGAGATCGGCCATCACTGCGGCAACTGTGTCAGGTCACCGAAGTAGAGGAGGCTGACCTCCAGGGCTTGGGGCGGCAATTGTTGGATGATGGAGGGAGTGAGCCAGGAGCAATTGGTTGCTCCTCGTCATCCAGCTCGGCAACCATCTGTGCCATGAACATATCTGCACAAAGAGGAAAGATTAGCTAATGAGTAAGAATAAAACAAATCAACTGCAAAAATAACAATTACCAATGTCACAAGGCAAGGGAGCCACAAAGTAGTACAGAAGGGAGGGAGTTATAAGGCGAGAGAGGTCATACTTGACCAAGGTGAGCTTATTTATCTGAGCTTGGAGATCGGGAGACCGATCTCTGGGGTTGTGTTTGCGTTGGAGAGGAAGGGTCCAGGTCCAAGCAATAGGAAACCCCCAAACTCGGGGGGAAGAAATAAAAAAATATTTGTTCTTCCAGAATTTGTTGGAGGAAGGGTACTTGCTTAAAAACTGAGCATCACCTCGGGAGGTGATGTAGAAAAGGCCCTTGGTGGTCGAGCTCTTTATTTGGAATAGGGCGAAGAATAGTTCCAGAGTGGGTTCTATGTCTAGGTACTTAGTCAAAATTATGAAGCCGGCTAGGATGCGGAATGAGTTCGGAGCTAGTTGATTCAAGGGCACCGGAGAACTCGGACACCCCCAGACCATGAATGGATGGATGGGAAATCGGAGGCCTCCCTCTATCTGACCTGCAAAGAAGGCTAGGGCATTGGGTGGAGGTTGGTTAGGTTGGTCGGAACGGCTGGGTAAATAGAGTTTAAAAGAGGAAGGAATTTGGGTTGTTCTTTTAATGGTTTGAAGATTGGAGGCTGATAGGGTGGTCTCCCTAAAATCGTGAGGATATACAGGTAAGGGACCCGAGCACGGAGCTCGGATCTCTATTATATCGGAATCCCGACCTGAATCAGAGCTGGATTTAGTCGCATCTGGGTCCGATGGACGGAATCCGGTGAGGAAAGTGGTGGGGAGCGAGCCGTCGTTATCGCCACCGCTCTAAGTCGGGCGGCAATGGGTCCGATGGCGTCGAGTGAGAGGAAGAGGATGCCATATTAAAGAAAAGAAAACTGGAAAAGAAAGGGTTACTTCTTGGATAGAAATAGGAGGTTGAAGGAGGAAAGTAGTCTGGACCGTGAAACTTTCGAAACTACCGGAATCTGGAGAATTCCACCGGAGAAGAAGAGTATTTGCTGGGGGAAAGCTTTGAAAATTGAAGGAAAGGAAAATGGAGAATGGAGGTGGAAGATGGCTTTTATAAGGGGAGAGAGAAGACAAAGGGGTGCCTCGATTTTCGAGGAGACGTTTGATGCTCTACGAGGCGTCAGGAAGCCGAAAAGACATCCCATCAATCAAATCCGCGTGTCAGGTACTCAAGAGGCCAAAGGGCGGCAGGAATTTCAAATGCCAAGAGTCGGCGGGAATGTGAAAAGCACAAACCGTAAATACTAGGTCAGCTCGGCCTATCAGCAACTATGGTTGAGGTGCAGATCAACCCATAGTTGGGGGGAGGAATTGATAAGGGCAAAAGATTGTCTAGGCCGACCTGACAGGCCTAAGACATTAGGTGACCGCGGGCTGAGGCGTTAGGCGACGATGATGCGGATATTGGGCCGATTTGATGAGGCCCATAACCTCGGATGATCCGTTAAGCATAAATAGTGGGCGATGTGGAGGCTTGCGGCATGAGATGAGTCAGGGCTTATCAACTTGGGCCGCTTTGTCGTCGGTCCGAGTGCAAGTGGTTGTGGATGTTCATAAACCGACATGTAAAGTCACCGTGTTAAGCCAACCTCGTTGTTGACCCGTCAAGTCTAACATGACTTCAGAGGAAGAGGTCAGCTTGGCCTGAGAGATGTATGAGACACGAGGATGCCTTGGAGATTTAAGGGGTTTCGCACCAATAAAATGGGCCGTGTTACGAGGCAGTCGGAGCTATGGTCTTCTGGTGTAAAATTAGGGTTTTTAAGAGATCCGATCGATCCTAATCTAATGATGACTCGACACCAAATCGTAACGGAATCCCGGATTTTACGGAAACCCTAATTCTAGCTAAGGTATAAAAGGCCCAAGCCCAGGTTCATTCTAACCTAATCTCATTTTTACTGTTACATTGTTTTTTTCTCTCTCTAGCCTTTGCTTCCTCTCCAAGATACTGACTTAAGCATCGGAGAGGGTACGCCGGAGCCCCCCTCCGGCCCCCCTTGTGCAGGTTTCACGGTGGACTTCGTCTTGGAAGGTGATCGGTGAAGAGAGGTCGTTTTTTGGGAGCAACCAAAATGGACCTAGTTTAGCTCGTTTTTCTTTTTCTTTAGTTGGGTCTGAGCCAAGGATTGGAGCACTCCCGGATCACTTGGTGGAGCTAGTTGTCTCGGACAAGCTTTCTTGAGTTATAATAGTTATATTTTCCTCTCAAAAAAAAAATAGAAAATAGCATAAAATTTTGTAAATATTAGATTGTACATTCCATTATCATACACAAGCTAGAAATAGAGGTATAAGTAGAACCTTTCAAACAGGCATTTCCCAGATGGGATCCTCTGTTTTAAACGGATATTTTATCTCCTATTCCATCGCACGGTCGATTGACACGTATATATAAATTACTATATTAATTAAAATCCCATAATATAGGCTTGAGTTATGGTAGAAAATTAATATGGTAACTTTTATACGCGTGACAATCACGGTACTCGTGCAGTGGAATAAAAAATGAAACACTCATTTGGAATAGATGATCGTATGGTCTTTCTATCGTTTATTTTGCCGAGACTTTTAGATTAAAATTTGTTGTATTATGATTTTCTTGATTTATGGATGAGATTTTTCGAAGAAAAAAAAGTAGAACCTTTCAAACTTTAAAGAGCTAATGAATAGATTAGTTCTTTTTTCTATTGGTGTCTAATGGAGGGAAATTCCCAAATTAACAATGTAGCCCAACTGAAAAGAAAAATAATTTGACTTTTTTATTTGCAATTATATCATCAATATACACATTCATATAATTAATTATATATATTCTGTACTTAATACATATTCATAAATATATAATATACACCAAATTTGAATAAAATATTCAAACCACAGTTTTAAAACCTCCTCAACCAGATACTTATTGGATATAAATTACATAATGGAAAAATGAAAAATTGATAAAAGTAAAATGAAAAATAAAATAAAATAAAAGTTTACCCAGTATCTTTCCGTGGGCGGTATATAAATATAATGCACATGACATCATTGCTCCCGTCCTAACGGATTGGGTGGTCAGAGAAACGCCGTTTCATGATGACGTGACGATGCCTGGATGGATGAATTCTACGTCAACCAATGGCGTTGCGGTATCCGTGCTATTTTATGGGTCCCACCAGTCTTATATAAATCTCACGGCGTACCTACTCCGCAGCAGTCCTCCCTACATACGCGGGGTGCTATATTCTTTTCTTAATTCATTTTTCTTTGTGTGTGGACCCACGCGGATGTCGCTTTGGGTGTCTCCCAAGTCAAGCTCTCAAAAGACAATTATATCCTTGCTAAAATAATACTTGTATGTTGCACTGGATTTTGCATCCATAAATATTAGGAACTAGAGTTGATTTTTTTTAGGTAAGGACACAAGTTCGGAAAATAAAATAAAGAGAAAGAAGTGTGAGTGCTGATCACATTGTCAATTAGCTAGCCTCATACTGGGGCTTCATTAAAATCTTCCAAGGTAAATATCAAAAGTATCACTAAAATACGGTAAGCACAAGTCAGTTACATAGTTGGAACCAAAATAAAATCTAAAGCCAAAAAACTAAACCAGAAAAAATCGATAAACGTGAAAATTGTCTGTGTACCCAATAGAGCTGGCAATGGGCTGGCTGGGTCGAGTCGGGCCGCTAAATTGCCTGGCCCAGCCCAGCCCAGCCCATACATACATTCTACGTACAAAAAATTTGGATCGGCTCAAAAAAGTCGGGCTAGCCCTGCTCGTCGGGCCATTCGGGCAGGGCCAAATAAGCCTGACTTTTTTTGGGCCTAAAAAACTGTAGCCCAGCCCGATCCAAACCTCGAAATGGCTAGGCCGGGCTGAATTTTTCCACCTCTAGTACCCAATAGTCCACACATCTGGACGCTAAAAACAATTCACTATAAGAATCATCATCCTCTACCTCATCAGCCCAAGATTTAGAGTCAATCATATCCATAGCTTATAATGGTTGTGCACGAACTGGGGCAACTACTGCTGCCCTGGAGGCAGTAATGGCAGAAGTTTTTAGCTTACGTATAATGTCACACAATTTGATATTTGTCTGCTCTTCTAGTGTTTTTGTTCTTGGATGTAGTGTGCTACCAGCTAAAATTCGTTGCGTAGTCCGCATGGTCTCAATCGGAGTCTAAGATAAAGAATTAAGAATTATCAGATGTATTATCTGCCTCAACATAGTTGGATTAGACCACCAACTTAGTTACTAAAATATCTTGTTCCAAACAATTGTGTGCGTGAGCCATGAAGAAATCTTTCCTCTCCACATAATGCAAGAGAACACAAGGGTCGTCAGACTCAGCGGTATCAACAACTAGAGTTGGCCGATCAGATGAAGCTAGATTACTATTCAATGTTCGATTCAATATTCAAGAAATATTTTATCTATTTGAATATATTGTATATATAAATTGATTAGCTTTTAAATCATATATGGAAAAAATGGTTAATCATGTATAAATATGAAGCCGCCACGTGTAATTAAGAGAATGAGGAGTTGCCGCATGTCTTCAAATAATGATTTGCTAACATCTGTGTTGCAGTTTTTTTCTTTTAGCATAGAGTCGATTTTTTATATATCAAGTTTTATTTAAAATAAATCGAATAACCAATATTTTTGTAAGGCAATGAAATTCTCTATATTTCGTTTAGATTTATTAATGTATAAACGTTCTTTAGATTTTTATATATACTAATAAAATGATTTATTCTCAGACTTTATTCTTCTTTTAGTATAATATAGTAATATTTAATTTTTATATACAAATATACAATTTTATTATAAAACTTGCAACATAGATCTATTATTTTATATATTATAGTTAATTATGTTTATTGATATAGAAATCCTAATTAATTCGCGTATTGTAAGAATGAATTTGCTGTATAATTGAGAATTTATCAAATTATTTCTAAATTATATCATAAATAATACTCCAAATATGAATTTATTAAAAAACATATTGATGTGATGGCTCATTCTGAAAACCATGATGAAGACATCATGAATGTATATATATGGTGAATGATTGAAATTATTTGTTTTGATAACTGTTGTCTTTCAGTTAATTATGAATTCTTAACGTTTTTTCCCTAAATAAAATATCTTATAACCAGACATTGACATGCAATAAGATGATTTATGTATAACCATGATGATAAATGAAACAAAAGAAATAAAAAATTATTCTGATAAAAAATGTTGAATAACCAACATTATAATGGTAAGAAAAGATGTGGAATCACCCCCCCTAAAATGGCTAAACAGGAGTACTGGCGAAAAACTATGGTCGACCAAAAGTTGGTGCATTTCAAGCCAATGGCAATTCAATTATTCAAAGTGGTAGGCCAAAGACACTAATGTATTTTTTTTTTGTACGTTCTTAAAAAGAATGTTCTTTTTTTTTTCCAAGTCAAACTTTAACTGATTGATAACTTTTTTTTTTTTTGAGGGGAACTGATTGATAACTTAGATAAATTCAAATTAATTGATGTTGTTTTGTAAGTCAGTTCGTACGCAAACGTTAGGCGGGTTCTTGGGGTTGTCCTAGAAAGTTTTTTTGACGCTCAAGTCGACTTGGTGATTGGGAGAAAATAATGCAATAAACAATATTGAATTAAATGCGTAGGAGAATTATTATGAGAATACGAGAATTTACTTACAAATGAATAGGAGGGACATCTTTATACCTAAGAAATGAGGCATGTGAGTCGTGTATGTGAAATCTGTTAGATAAATGTTTTATCAAGATTTTGATGATTTTGTTTAAATGAGTTTTTATACCAAAACAATGTTTATAAATATTGTTCAAATACTCCCAATTGATTTAAAATGTTTTTGCTAATTCTCCGGAGTATTTATTCAAGTTTATTTTCAACTAAAATATTGGACAACACTTTTGATGATTTTGTGTTAATGCGTTTTTACATCAAAACGATATTTCTTATGTTGTCCAAATACTCCCGATTGGTTTAAAATTTTTTTACTAATTTTTTGGAGTATTTTTTGAAGTTTATTTTTGATAAAAATCGGACAACATTTCAAGTTGGAGGTCGACCGGTTGAGCAAACGGTCGACCGGTACCTGGAGAACGCACAAAATGAAACAGAACGTACTGGACATGAAAAATGAGGGAGGGCGACCAGTCAAAGGAAGGGCCGACCGGTCGGACCCCCCTCCAACCTGTACCTAGATCGCACTAAATTCTTTCTAACGTTCAAAATTTTCTATAGGGCAACCGGTCGCCCTGTGCAATCCTTTGACAGATAAAATTGTACCGTTTGAACTCCATATCAGCAAGATTTGCTTTTGATTTTTGTACAATATTTCTTCATCTTGTGATCCTCTTTTTGTAGATAAAAGTGAAGAAGGATGTGCCTATGTCTATGAAGACTTTCCTATAAATAGAGGATGATTTGAAGACACAAGATAACAACATACAAGCAAATACACAACAAGAAATCTGCAAATTTCTTGTACTTTCATATTCAACACTCTTGTTGTATTTATAACCTAAGTATTTCACTTTCACATCTTGAGGTCTAGGCTTGATTCTTGATTACACTTGCACTCAAAATTGTAATATTCATTATTGAGTTGTAATCTTGATTTTGGTCATCATTCAACACAAGATATCCTTGTGAGTATTCTTGTGGAAAGAATACACTTGAGTGATCTAGGTGATAGGTGTTTCAAGAGTGTGGTGCTCTTGAGGTGTTGAAGAATTTGGTGTTCTTCAAGGTTGAAGATTGTGGTGATCTTCACAAGGTGCCGTTGAAGGAAAATTGTGGTAATCTTCAAGAGATATTGTGGTAATCTCAAAGGTGGTGTTGAAGAAGAGTGTGGTGCTCTTCAAGGTGATGTATTAATTTTGGTAATTAATAAAATCTTTTTTCTTTTTGAAATCCATCCCGGATATACTGGGGTGGTAGAGGATTAGGCCTTAGGTGGGTTGAACCTCTATAAATCGACGCGTGTTATTTATTTCCCGTACCTTTATTATTGTCTTGGCTTATTTGTTTCGAAAAAGAGGGCATAATCGAAAAGATGGATATAATCTATTCACCCTCCCTCTAGATTATCATAGCCGCTTAGACTTACAAGTGGTATCAGAGCCAAACTCTTTGGCAAGCTCGTTCCACATTGCGAGTAAAGAGGAACGATCATCGGCTACGAATGAAGTCTACCTTACCGGCGTCTCCACCACCAAGCCACCACTATTTGATTCCAAAAATTATACATTTTGGAAAGAACGAATGGAATGCTATCTACAAGGTTGCGGGTTCGATATTTGGAACACGGTCATTAATGGAGAATCCATTCCGATGAAAAACACACCTCACACCTCCAAAGCCTTCAAGAAGCTCAATGATGAAGAGAAGAAAATCATCTCTTTAAATGGTAAAGCTCTTAATGTTATTTATTGTTCATTTACCATTTTGGAATATGATCATATTGTAGTGATTAAATAGGCACATGAAGCATGGAGAAAATTAGAAGAAGTATATGCAAATAAAAGGAGCCACTCAAAAGACTACTTCTCAAAAGACTACTTCTCAAACGGGTACAACATCAAACCCAACAACATGGGATAAGCTTACTACAACTTCCGACAATGATGAAAACGAACGTTGTCTTATGCGATTCGAAGAAAATGAGGTAAGTTCTAAACCTTCTACTTCCTATGATAATGAATTACATAATGATTATAGTGATTTGCAAAATGATTTTGATGAGCTTCAAAATGAATTCCAAAACTTACTTGTCAAATACAAAAATTTGAAAAAGGAATTCAATGTTCTGAAAAATGATAAGGATAGTCTATTTGTTTCTTATGAATCACTATCATGTGCTCACACCACCACACTTGACAAGGTTAGAAACTTTGAAAAAGAAAATAGTACTCTTGTTGAGGATATTAATTGCATGAAAAGGATTTATCAAAATTCAACTTAAGTACCAATAAAATGATCAATATTGTTGATGTTCATAATTGTGATAAAGAACTTGATCACAATCCTAATGTTGTAAATCATATGAAAAAGAATCAAGTCTCTATGCATAATGGTCATTATGCTCCTAGAATTATTTCTTGTTTTTATTGTGGTAAAAAGGGTCATATGGCTAATACTTGTCGAGCTAGAAATAGCTGTAATCATTATTGGAGACCTAAAAGTCTCAAAGCTAATCCCAAAGGACCCAAACACTTGAGGGTACCATAAAGCAATGTCATATTAGGTACCCGACGGAATAATAATCAAAGAAAATTCATACCGCCTAGAAGACATCAAATGACCGTCTCATTTGATCAAAGGAGAAGACATCACCAAAATGAATTTGCAAAAGAAAGACACTATCAACAATGGGAAGGATACAATCCATGGAAATGGAGCAATTGGAAGAACTATCATCAACAAGATGATTTTCAAAAGGGAAGATATCATCAACAAAGGGAAAGACACAACCCATGAAAATGGCATAATTGGTAAACCGTATCTTCCTATTTAAATATGCATTTTATTTTGCATGTTTTTATTTGTGCTTTAATTGTCAAATAAGTTTTCAAATATTTTTTTAAAAATCAAGGTCTTCAATAAATATTTGTGTTTTTAAGATCTTTTGAAAAGGAGACCTTGCATGATGTTTTTAAAACTCTTGTGCATTTACTCAGACTAAAGTTTTATAATCTCCTATGGATGCTTATGGCATAATCATACTTGTGACGCATATTGTTTTTATCCTATACTTGTATCATGTTGTTTTGTGCAAAACTTGTTTAAGAATTGTGTAGGATTTATATCTCTTATTCATTGGTTATCTTCTCATAATCCATCAAGAAATGATTAAGATATCGAGGTACGCTCACCATTGTTATTTTTCTCTTAGACTCGATATATTTTTTTGCCATATGCATATGAGATTATTTTTCAAGATATTTCAAAGTATTTCATACAAGTGTCATTAAAAGGATTTTTTTGATTGTTGAAAGGCACTATTCGATAAAGCTTGTTTTATCCGAGACTTGTAAAGGATTATATTTTTTGATAAAATATTTGATTTTTATCCTCCTCTTAAATTATGCATTTGATTGCACATATTCATTATTGTCAAAACTCTTGTTCAAATGCTTCTTTTACATGAGGTCTCAACTATATGCTCTTGGATTTTCATATTTCAAAAGAGACCTTATATAGCCTCCTATAAGCTTAGTTGAACTTACATGTTTTATGAAACTCTTGATGAATTGTTTGAAAGCATAGTATGTGTTACTTGTTATTGTATCTCTATTATTCGATATTACTATGCTCTTGTGCAAAGACATCTTGTTAAGACTTTGACAAAACCAATAAGCTTGGTCTTATTTCCCATACCCCACGTGCAAAGATCATCTTTCATGTCTGCGTGGGACCACATGTTCTTTTTCCATCCAACATACCAGCCCTTTCCCTCAACCTGGACCCACCACCTCACCACCTGCGGCCAGAACCGAAACGCCCGGCTCGGTTGCGGGTAAGCGTCGACGTTGGCCCACAATCGCTGCTTGTATTCACGCCCAACTTGTCCCGTTCGAGCTCATTTTCACGTGGCCCAATTGAAACAGGCCCAACTCTCGGTTCGACCCACCCGCTCAACCCTTCCTTCCGCCGCGAGGCCCACTATACTTCACCAACCACGCCCAGAGTTCTCTTCAACCTCTATTTCGAGCTCGGCCCACCCCTATGAGAATGCAATGGACCGACCCATGTCTTTTAATGCTTCTCCAATTGATCTTGACCCACCATCCTCATAAGCCATCCCTCACGTGTCCGGCCCAATCGCATATCGAGGTTGCCCGACCTCGTCGAAGATATTACTAATGGCACATTAGACAATTTTCGACCCCAAATTGATCCCCCAAGTCATTGATCCAGGACAATATTTGTTTGGCGTCTTCCATGGTTCAATAGTGCTAGCAAATGTGCCCGTTAGCCCACCAAAATATTTGATGAACGATGGCAATTTGAAGGGCCACTCGATACAGGGAGCGGGGTATCCTCGGCTCCGATTTCGTTGCAATCATCCCCTGGGTAAATATGATTCTCGATCGCATAAAGATGAGTACGCCGGAAAAACTAAAAGAATCGGTATTGACAAGTCTTCAAAATCTTCGATAAAAAATTCCAAGAAGGAAAATTCGTTCATAATTTTATCGAGAGGAAGGCAACGCGCCCGAATCGATCGTGTTTCTAAATCCTCTTCTCATCCTACTTGTTAATTATGTCGATTAATTTTTTAACGTGGAATGTGAGGGGTATCGCTAATCCGGGTAGTCAACGTCATTTGCACGCATTAATTTCTCGTCATAAATTGCCTTTTGTTGCGCTTTTAGAACCTATGACTTTGCCTGAGTTTAGTTTCTATTGTCGTAGATTTGGCTTTGATGATGGCTTATCTAATTGCTCTAATCAGATTTGGATTATGTCTGCACGCTCACCGGCATTTTGATATTCTTGTTGATCATGCACAATTATTACATTGTAGGTTGTCATCTGCTTTGTTGCCTCAGCCTATTTATTTGACTTTTGTGTATGCTAAATGTGATAGAGTAGCTAGACATGTTTTGTGGGATACCTTGCGTGAGATTGCGATTAGTATGGAGGGGTTACCCTGGCTTGTTAGTGGTGACTTTAACATTTTTTTGCATGATCACGAGAGGATTGGTAGTATCAGCGATAGGTCGGATGAGATGCTTGATTTTGCCTATATGATTGCGGATGTGAATTATTTGATGCGGGGTGTGAGGGGCCTATCTTCACGTGGGCTAGGCGGGCTTCAGAGAGACTTGACAGGCTTTGTACAATGAACATTGGGCTGATGTGTTTACTTCTTCTGTTGTTACGCATTTATCTCGTGTTCGCTCTGATCATGCTCCTTTACTCATATGCTGTCAGTTTGCACCGCATGTGCCTTGTTCTTCTTTCCGATTTCGAAGATATGTGGATACGTCACCATACTTTTTTGCGGGTTGTCAAGGAAGCATGGGGCATCCTAACGTTGTTTTGGAATGAAAAGCTTGCGCCTGAGTTGAATAGTTGAATAGTCAAGCGCAGACTCAAGATTTGGAATCACCAGGCGTTTGGTAATGTTTTTGATCGGATTAGACTGGCCGATGAGGCGGTTTCGATGGCTCAGTGTATATGATAGTGACCCGTCTCCGACTCATCGGGCCGAGTTACATCGTTGTGTGGTGAGTATGAGCTTCGTTTGAAAATGGAGGAGGAGTTTTGGCGCCCGAAAGTCTGCGATTAAGTGGGCGATCGGGAGCGCAACACTAAGTTTTTCCACGTTTGTTAAGCGAAGCGGTGTCGCGCTAGATCCACTCGATTGACGATGATGGAGTGAGCGATCACACGATTTACGAGATTCGGAAGTCGGCGATTCGATTTTTTCATCTTTATTGACTTGACTTGGAGTATCGACTCCCCAGCCGATGAGTTCTTTCCCCGACTTCCCGATTCCGTTGATCTTGATGGACTTTGTCTTTATGCCGACGGCTCGGGAGGTTCGCGATGCGGTGTTTGGGATTGATCCGTCTAGTGTTTCGGGGCCTGATGGATTCTCATCGTTGTTCTTTCAAAGATTTGTTGGGATTTAAATCGGGCCGGATGTCGAGGATGCGATGGTTGACTTTTTCTCGGGTAATCTCATGCCGTCCACGTTCACGGCTACATCTATAGTTCTCATTCCGGGCGGTTCCTCACCCTCGGAAGTGGGTGAGTTTCGCCGATTAGCTTTGTGCAACGTGACGAATAAGATTATCTCGAAGATTATGAACGCGGTTGGTCTCGATTACGCCGCTTGATTGTGTCATTTGAATCGAGTGGTTTCACACCCGGTCGTGTCATCTCGGATAACATATTACTTTATGCAGGAGCTTATCCATGATATCGGCTAGCCACGGAGATTCCTAATGTGGTGATGAAGTCGGATATGGCTAAAGCTTATGATAAGTGCGGTGGGATTTCTTGTATACGGTATGATTCACATGGGCTTCCCGTTCGGTGGATTGATATGGTTGGCGGTTGTATTGAGCAACGCTGCGGCTTCTGTTTAGTTAATGGTATCCTTCCGGATATTTTCCTTCGACTCGGGGGATCGCGGCGGGCGATCGATCTCTATCTCCTGCCTTGTTTGTTCTGGCGGCGGAGTATTCATCCCGGATTGATTCCACTATTAGAAGCGACACCGAGATATGATTTATCGGACGCGACGAGGTTTTCCTATGACGATCTCGGCCTATCTTTGATGATGTGGTTATCTTCACTAGGGCGTCGAGGATGGTTTGGTCACGTTGAGACACTTCCGAGCATTATTCTACTACTTACGGCGCTAGTCGATATACGGAAGAGTAGTTTCTTTTTGGCCCCACGTTACATTGACGTGGGGAGCATATGGTGCATGGTGAAATGAGGCTTTGTTCGCGATGACTTGCCGATGACTTATTTGGGTGTCCCTTTGTTCAAGGGACGAATGACGAAAGAGCTCTTCCTCCCGGTGATTCGAGAAGATGTTGGATAGAGTTCTTTGGGTGGTCGAATCGACATCTCTCCTTTGGTGGTAGGCTCGCTCTTATTCGGAGCACGCTAATGGCCACCCCGTTGCATATTCTTGGTCATGCGGCCGCCAAAGACGATTCTGCGGCAGTTGGAGCAGATCATGGCTAGATTCTTCCGGGGATCCTATGCGGGACAGAAGAAGACTCATTGGATCGATTGGGATATTATCGCCATCCTATTTCTCGGGGTGGGTGGGGTTGCGCCGACTTTCGGATATTGTTGACGCCTTGATTCTTACAAGTTGTGGTGGAGGTTACGCGAGGGGCCATTCATTGTGGGCTCAATTCTTGATCGGCAGAATCTTTATAAATGGGCTTCGGTCTCCCTGTAGAGCCTCTCAGTAACACATAATCATAGTCATCGGTGGAGCGCTTGAGGCGGATCGGTATTCGAGCCCGGAGCGGATTTTCTCGTCTATTGCGATGGTAGCCGTGTCGGTTTAGGATGATACTTGGTTTGGGCATCGGCCGCTTGATCATTGTTTGGATCAGCCGTTGGGTCATATGACGGTTGATTGGTTCATTCGTGATGGTATGTGGGATAGAGACAGTTGTATCGGTCTTGGTCTCCATATGTGGGCTTCCTGAGAGTCTCATTGAGGATATATCCGGGTTCCGATTTTGCTTTGGTCTGAGGATATCATGCGGTGGATGTTTACCTCTCATGGTGGTTTCTCTATATCTTCTCGCTTGGGATTCTCTCCGGGGTAGAAATGCCTGAACCTTCTCAGTATGGTGCCATTTGGAACGATGCTCTTATTCCTACTATCTCTATATTCCTTTGGCGCCTCCTTCGTGTCGTCTTTCTGTGGATATCAAGCTTCCGGCACGTGGCACTTCCCTTGCCTCACGTTCTTTGTTGTTGCTTGAATAATCCACATTCTTCTCCTCGTGTCGAATCTATCCCTCACCTCTTTTTGATGAATGATAATCTTTTCATTCCGTGTGGAATCACTTTCTTCCTTGGTTTGACACTACACTTCCACACACCACTGATATGATCTTGTTCCTTTCATTTTGGAGGAATCGCACACACGGATCACACACAAGGCACTTGAGTTTCTTGGTTCCACTGCCTGATTTTATGGTTTTGTGCGGACGGAAAGGAATAGTGTCAAGCATCGACAAATTCCTTTCTTGGCATCTCACATTATTTGGCGGTGGAGCGGTATCTCGGATCCTTGTTTTCGGTTGGCGTGAGCCCATCATTGGTGCCGGATGCTTCCCTACTATTGGATTTTTGCGGGGAGTGCCCCACCACAGTTCCACGCAGGCCGAGGATTGTGATTTGGCGACCCCTCGATCTCCTCAGATCAAGTGAACACGGATGGTTCATTTGATCGAGACACTTTGATTCTTTGGCGGAGGATTGATTCGAGATCATTCTAAAGGCGACTCATGTTGGCATTTCACGTTCCTTCCCGGCGGTGTCTAGTTTTCATGCCGAGCTACTAGCGCTTGAGATGGGATTGCGGCATGCCCGATTTCGCTTGATTTGGATTGAGTTGACGCAGCGGCGGTGGTCACCACGATCACTTCTGGTGGCCTCGGCTCTTGGCAGGTTCAACATACTTTGACTCGCATTCGGAACATGTTGAGGGACCTTCAGTATTCGATTTCCCACATACACAGAGAGGGGAATCGACCAGCAGATCACCTAGCGGCTTTGGGAGCGGCTGCCCTTGGCAGACATTTTGTTGAGGAGGGCACGGCTTCTCACCACCTCCTTGCGCTCATTCGGATGGACCAGCTGGGATATCCGAGCTTCAGATTTTCATAGATCATTGGCTCTCCTAGTATTTTTTAGATACTCATTATGATAGTCTTTCTAGATATCGTAGTGATAGGTTGTTTTGTTGTTTTTGATTTTCTCCCGCCATAACGGGACATTACATTGTATGATACTTTGATTACTTGATATACAGGTAGGGGATCACGCCTCAATCCCCCACCTCCCGGGGTGTTATTTTGTTAAAAAAAAAAAAATGTCAAGAAGAAGATATTGATTTTGATGAAACATTTGCACCCGTAGCACATTTTGTAGCTATTTGCATTTTACTTGCCTATTCTTGCTTTAAGAAAATTTCAAGCTTTACCAAATGGATGTTAAATTCACTTTTCTAAATGGTTTTATTCTAAAAGAAGTCTATGAAAAACAACCGGGGTTTGAAAAAATTTTCTAGGCCAAATGATTTTTATAAAAGGCCTTGTATGTTTAAAACAAGCACCTCGTGTATGGTTTGATAAACTTAGCTATTTTTTAAAGTGGTTTTACAAGAGGTAAAGTTGATCTATTCTCCTTATTTTTGAAAAAGGGCAAGATTGCTTACCTGTGCAAATTTATGATATTATTGGTGCTACTAATGAATCCTTGTGCAAGAAATTTTCTAAGTTAATGCAAGGTGAATTTGAAATGAGCATGATGGGGGAGCTCAACTTCTTCCTTGGACTTGAAATTAAGCAATGCCAAGAAGGAATTTATATTTCACAATCAAAATATACAAAAGAGCTTTTGAAGAAGTCTGGCATTGAAGAAGGAAGAACCGTCTCTACCCCAATGGCAACAAACGTCAAGATTGACAAAGATGAAAAAGGCAAGCCGGTTGATGAATCCAAGTATCAAGGTATGATTGGTAGTTTACTTTAATTAACCGCAAGTAGACCGAATATTCTTCATGCCGTATGACTATGTGCTCGTTTTCAAAGCAATCCCAAAGAACCTCATATGAGTGCCGTTAAAAGGATTTTTCGATATTTGAAAGGCACTATTCAATATGGTTTATTTTACCTAAAGAATGAAAATTTTTCTCTTAAAAGTTATAGTGATTCGGATTATGCGGAAAATATTGATGATTGTAAAAGTACTTCCGGATCATGTCAATTTCTAGGTGATTGCCTAGTTTCTTGGTTTTCAAAGAAACAAACTTGCGTTTCACTTTTAACGGCCAAAGCCAAATATATTTCTGCGGCTTTTTGTTGTACTCAACTTCTTTGGATGAAACAAACCTTAGCGGATTACAAATGTTCTTTTGAAAATGTTCCTATCTTTTGTGATAATATATCCACTATAAATATTGCTCAAAACCCGGTTCATCATAACCGTACTAAACATATTGAGTTTCGACATCATTTTCTAAGGGATTGTGTTTCTAAACGAAAAATTGAGATATCTTTCGTACCATCTCAAGATCAATTGGCGGATATTTTTACAAAAGCGCTATCTTCCGAGACTTTTGCATCTATACGAGATCGGTTAGGCATAATGCATATTGAATGAGGTTTACGTTTGCATTCTGCACGTTTTTAAAACTTAGGGGCAAAAAATCGGATTTTTGGTTCAAACTTCGAATTTTCAAAAACAGAATGAAACAGTGGGCTGACTGAGGTAATGCCGACCGGTCGGCCATACCTTCGACCGATCGCCCTACCTCCGACTGGTCGCCCATCGCCTGATTTTGGTTTAAATCGTCTCTGTTCTAACACTTAGCCATTTTGGCTCATTTTATCCATTTTTCGTCTCCTTCACAAATTGCACACAAATTTCACTTCAAATTTGTTTTCTTACATACATTTTATATTTTGGACTTCATTAGGCTCGTTTATCATCATCATTGCTCATAATTACCGATTAAATGGTAAGAATTCTACTCCCTTAGCTCAATTGGGTTGAACCCTTGAGTTTTGCCTTATTTGAAATATTGTTAATGCTAGTTTCATACGATTGTGATGAACTCGTTATTTATTGTTGTATGAATGTTGTTTGAATTGATTTGGTATTGAAAATTTTGGCTTGATTACATTTACAAGGGCCTTATACAACTTCTTCCATTTTTAATGCCCACAACGTGTTCGATAAATTGTCTCAAAGAAAATTTCAACATTTACATGACTCATTTGCTTTCAAATGCCTTATATATTTATTGAGATAATGTTTTATCAATCAAATGAGCTTTTGCAAATCAAATGATTAATCTTTCCCTTTTTATTTGGAATTTAAGCTTCAATTTTCAAAACGCTCGATAAATCGATAAAATTGCGCACTTTGATATAATTGTATGATGTTTTTATCGTGCTAACACTATTTTTGATGATTCCAAAGGGGGAGAAACAAGAAAAACGCTCATATGCTCAAAGAAGTAAAATAAGCTCGCAAGAAAAGCTATAAGCTAGGGATCTCAAAAGCCAAAAGCTGTGAATATTACGTAGTCCATTTGATGTATTGTGGACTTTTATGCTTGACTAATGATGTTTTGTGACAGGGGGAGCTTCTATGCTCAAATAATTCAAGCCTGTTTTGTAAAAGCTAAGCTTTTTAGCTTTTAGTTGGTTGCTTTTATACTTGTTCTTGATATGCATATTGATATGGGGAGCTTGTGCAAAAATGTTTTGAAAAATCTTTGCTCCTATCCTTGTGTGTCTCACTTATGATAAGTCTTGCTTGTAAAGGATTGATGTTTTAGACCGGAAAATATGTTTTGTTTTAAAATCGACTTCCTAAAATTGTTTTGGTTTGTAATCATCAAAAAGGTGGAGTTTGTTAGATAAATGTTTTTATCAAGATTTTGATGATTTTGTTTAAATGAGTTTTTATACCAAAACAATGTTTATAAATGTTGTCCAAATACTCCCAATTGATTTAAAATGTTTTTGCTAATTCTCCGGAGTATTTATTCAAGTTTATTTTCGACTAAAATATTGGACAACACTTTTGATGATTTTGTGTTAATGCATTTTTACATCAAAACGATATTTCTTATGTTGTCCAAATACTCCCGATTGGTTTAAAATATTTTTACTAATTTTTCGGTGTATTTTTGATAAAAATTGGACAATATTTCAAGTTGGAGGTCGACCGGTCGAGAAAACGGTCGACCGATACCTGGAGAACGCACAAAATGAAACAGAGCGTATTGGACATGAAAAATAAGGGAGGGCGACCAGTCAAAGGAAGGGCCGACCGGTTGGACTCCCCTCCAACCGGTCGGACCCCCCTCCAACATGTACCTGGATCGCACTAAATTCTTTCCAACGTTCAAAATTTTCTATAGGGCAACCGATCACCCTGTGCAATCCTTTGACAGATAAAATTGTACCGTTTGAACTCCATATCAGCAAGATTTGCTTTTGATTTTTGTACAATATTTCTACATCTTGTGATCCTCTTTTTGAAGACAAAAGTGAAGAAGGAGGAGCCTATGTCTTCTCTCTTACAAATAGATGATGATTTGAAAACACAAGAAAACAACATACAAGCAAATACACAACAAGAAATCTGCAAATTTCTTGTACTTTCATATTCAATACTCTTGTTGTATTTATAACCTAAGTATTTCACTTTCACATCTGAGGTCTAGGTTTGATTCTTGATTACACTTGCACTCAAAATTGTAATATTCACTATTGAGTTGTAATCTTGATTTTGGTCATCATTCAACACAAGACATCCTTGTGAGTATTGTTGTGGAAAGAATACACTTGGGTGATCTAGGTGATAGGTGTTTCAAGAGTGTGGTGCTCTTGAGGTGTTGAAGAATTTGGTGTTCTTCAAGGTTGAAGATTGTGGTGATCTTCACAAGGTGCCGTTGAAGGAAAACTGTGGTAATCTTCAAGAGAGATTATGTTAATCTCAAAGGTGGTGTTGAAGAAGAGTGTGGTGCTCTTCAAGGTGATGTATTAATTTTGGTAATTAATAAAATCTTTTTTCTTTTTGAAATCCATCCCGGATATACTGGGGTGGTAGAGGATTAAGCCCTAGGTGGGTTGAACTTCTATAAATCGACACATGTTGTTTACTTCCCGCACCTTTATTATTGTCTTGGCTTATTTGTTTCGAAAAAGAGGGCATAATCGAAAAGATGGATATAATCTATTCACCCCCTCTAGATTATTGCAGCCGCTTGGACTTACAAAATCTTCCTACGGGCCAGTCCGCGTAGGAGAAATTGGCCTGTGGGCCAGCCCGGGGCTCCTTTGGGCTAGGTTATTTTCTTAAGAGCCCATTGGACAGTCAATATTATATTAATATATAAATTAATATATAAATTGAATTATATATTAAATAATTAAATGTCATTTTTGCCCCCAACATAAGCCCTCAGCTCCGGTACTGCGGGAGCTAAACCGGTACCATATCTGGCTTGTCTAGTTGTATATCCTGTGCGGAGGAGGTTCCCTTCGGGTTGGCCCAAGCCCCACAGTCCTTCATTTTTTATGTTTTTTCCGTCTTTTTTGGAGTTTTTCCCTATTTCGAGCTTGATTTCAGATTCTGTCCTTTCTTTATTTCCGTGTTACCCCGTCTTCTCTAGGGTTTAGCTTCTGA
The DNA here is from genome assembly GCA_016081115.2 of Rehmannia glutinosa. NCBI lineage: Eukaryota > Viridiplantae > Streptophyta > Magnoliopsida > Lamiales > Orobanchaceae > Rehmannia > Rehmannia glutinosa. The sequence goes on along the minus strand of JABTTQ020003397.1, from coordinate 293,627 downwards.
TTCATGGTCCTTGGGGACTTGTTCATATTTTGTAGAGACGAACCTTTCCCTTATGAAGGAAGCTTTAATTCTTCCGGAGATGAGCCCCGAGAGGCTGGTGCTGCTGAGGGAGATAGAGCCCCCCTGCTTGAGTAGTGATTGCTATATTTCGGCCCAAATGGCCTTTGATTCATGCCTACATGTTTAGGGCTTGCTTTATGTACTTGGATAAATTTTGCTTTTTTTTTTCGTCTTGAGATGTTTCTTAGGCTCGTGGGGCTGGATGATATTTAGCTTCATTTATGCTATACTTGTGTTTTGATTTATCTCTTCCGGAGCTCGGAGGGAGCACTCTTATGGAGATTTCTCCAAGTTCTTGCTTTATCCATTCCGTAGCTTGGAAGGAGCACCCTTCTAGAGTTTTCTCCAATTTGATCTTTTCCCCACATGTGTTAGCATTTTTTTCTTTTTTTTCTTACACTTTTTCGTTGCGGGGAAGAATTTTCGGAGACCCTTCCGGAGCCCAGAAGGGGTGCTCGTGGGCTGCCCTTCTAGTGCTTCATCCATAATTTTTTTGGTTTATCATTTGTATCTCTTCCCCACATGTGTTAGTATTTTTGTCTTCTTTTTCTTGCATATTTTCATCGTGGAGAAGAATTTACGGGGATCCTTGTGAGGAGGCCCCTTCCTCCAGGGTCTTAGCCGAAAAAGAAAAAATTACTAGGACATCTCCTGTGAGGAGGCCCCTCTTATCTGGGGACTAAGCCAGATGAAGTGAATATGTTAAGGGGCCCGGATAGTATAACGCTACCTCACTAAGGGAATTTCCCCGAGAACCTTAGATAGCGTAAAGCTATCTCACTATGGGTTTTAATGAGGGGCCCTGGATAGCGTGAAGCTACCTCACTGTGGGCGACCTTTATAGCTCTAAATAGCGTGATGCTACATTACTATAGACATTAATGAGGGCCCCTGGATAACGTTAAGCTACCTGACTGTGGGTAACCCCCGCGAACCCTGGATAGCGTTAAACTACCTCACTATGGATTTCAACGAGAGGCCCTAGATAGGGTGAAGCTACCTCACTATGGGCGACCTCTGTAGCCCTGGATAGCACAATGCTACCTCACTATGGGCATTAATGAAGGGCCCTGGAGAACATTAAGTTATCTCACTATGGGACTTTAGACTGTGCATGGCTTTTCTGAGTATCCCCGGGGCCTGTATTCATTTTTCTTGAGAGGATTGAGTAAAAACTTGAGAGATCAAAGTAAATTTGAAGGAGTCCCTTGTCCGGAGAGGATGCCAATTGAAAACACTCAATGGACACTTGGCTGCTCTCTGTTCCGTGTGCGATGGGTTCTCGGGATGATTCCTTCATGGTTCAACTCTATCCATCTATGGAGTCTTCATCTTCTCCAATGACTTGAGCATTTCTTTTTCCTTCCATGTTGAGGCGTACCTCTCCAATGAATTGAGATTATACGGAGCCCCCTCCAGCTGAGGGTGATTCATCGATAGGTCGTCTGGGAGTTCTGTTTTTCTGTAAAGAGTTGCTTGTTCCAGAGATAGTTTGACTAGTCTGGATAGCTTTTGAACTTTATCTTTAGCACCGAAGGGAGTTTGTGTCTATCCTTTCTGGACTTCAAGGTTTGTTTGTCCATCATTAATGTGATGGCTTCTTCAGTGTCTGGTTGGTTTCTGGTTCATTATTCCTCTCTTCCACTTTAGTCGAGTGAGGGTTATTCTTGATGCAGCTGTTGTTGCAGCCTGCAATGATAGAGTGCACTTATGCAACTGGGGGAACACGTGGATATCCTCGTGTGGCTCTGGGAGCATTGATATCTCAGAGCGTTATGGGTAGCCTCATTGAGCTGGAGAGCTTCCCGGGTCTAGCGGACTTATTTGGTGACCAAATTGAGGAGATTTTGGAAGGACGTCCCTTGAGCGCGCAATGGCGCCCCCTTCAGCTTGGCAAGAATGCCTCATTTAGCTCTATGAGTCGTTGAATGGCGCCTCTCCAGAAGGAGGAGTCTATTCTCATGTCTTCTCAATGGTCTACCTTCTTGCTTGGTGTTCCCGGGTTTGGAGCATGCGGCTTCTACGAATCACTTCATGAAGTCTTGTAGTAACTGTCCTTCTGGTTGTTTTACTTGAAAAAAATGAGCCATGGTCTCTGAATACCTACTTCAGATGGAGAACTCTCGTACGAAAGCAGTAGTGAGCTTGTCCATCATAGTGATTGATCTAACTGGAAGCTAATAACCAAGTTAGTGACGTTTGGTCAGTGTTGTTCAGACACTTTACAATAGAAAGCGTCCATCGTGATGTAAAGATCCGCCTTTACATGGAGTTTGTCTAAGTGCTCTTGGTAGACCTCTGGTCTCATCATACTCCGGGAGGCTAGATATCTTGATGATTGATGCCAATGGCTTGGCCCGAATAGGAGGGGCCAGTGAACTTTCTCCCTATTGCGATGGCCTGTGAGTTGGCTTGGCTGATGTTTTATAGCCTGTGACTCTTCTGCGGCTTGTGAGTGTGGACTTGGGAGTGTTAGGATCCCTTTGCTTCTTGTCCTCCAGCGGGAGAGTGCTGGTCTCCTTGACTTTTTCTAAGTCCTTCATTTTTTTTATCTTCTTCCCCAAGGTTGGGATCTTGAATATGTGACAGAGCTTAAAGAATGTATTCCCTCAGCTTCCGCCCAGCATGATTCCTTGAAACAGCTCAGGCAGTTTCTTCGAGCAGAGCTTATAAGGCTCTTTGCGTTAAGTGAATTTCTTCAATAGACGGAGCCCCCCGGATGGAGGAGGTAGTGCCCTTCTTGGTTTTGGCGGCTGCGGCATCCCTCCCGATAGAGGGAGCTGGCCTCTCATCTTCAATATGATCATTTTTCTTGCTGATTCCTAGATCCACAGCCCAAAGCATGAGATTCTTCAGCTAGTGGTGGCTCTTCACGATTCTCATCACGTCCTTCATCTCTGGTTAGGTCTTCAATGGTAGGTGGAGCCTCGAATAGTCTCCCTGTAGCTCCGGTCACATCATGATGCTTCGAAGCATTTCGAGCAGCTTTATCCAGCAGAGATTGGAGGGATTCCCGGGTCAGTGAACTTCTTCAGGGGACGGAGCCCCTCTTCCGCGTGGTGGTAAATTTCTTCAATGGGCGGAGCTTCCCCGGACGCAGGTGACGGCGCTATTTCTTCTTGCGGGGAGACGATGCCCTTCCGGTGGAGAGGTAGTTGGCCTTCCGCTTTCTTGATGGTCTTTCCTCTTGCTGATCTCTGGCCCCATTCCATGCGCTTGTGGTCAGGTATGTGTCTTCATGCGCTTTTGTTGTTCTCACAAACGATGCCAAAATGATGCTGCTTTTTAAGACATATCACTCTAAGTCAATGGTGCTGATAAAATCCTTCTTCTCAATGGCGAAGTCTTCTTCACTAGAAGATAGAATTCTTCAATTGGGAACTTATCTGCATACTTACACAAATGTTAGGTGGGTCTCTGGGCCAGGGAGGCCCCTCCAACGCTCACGCCAGATTCGTGATTGAGAGAAAATAATACCGTAAATGAATATTGAATTAAATGCGTAGGAGAGTTATAATGAGAATATACTTATAAATGAATATGATGGAGCATTTTATAACTGGGAAATGGGCCATATGGACTGTGTAGTAGAAATCGGTCTATGGACCAGTCCGCGTAAGATAAATTGGCTTGTGGGTCAGTCCCAGGCTCCTTTGAATTTGGGTAATTAATATTATATTAATATATAAATCAAATTATATATTAAATAATTAAATTTGGTTTTTGCCCCAACATTAACCATTGTAAAGAAATAATTAATGACAGTAAAGTAGATTAAGAATGATTTTTCTCAAGAAATAAATTACCATATAAAATAGGCAAAATACAATGACATTCCCTGAATTTGATCCCAGTGTATACTCCAAGCTTGTTAACGTAACCGTTACCTCCTTATAAAATAAAGTTAAAAATTCATTGTTTGGACAAATTTGCCTTTAATAAAATGAATCTATATAATTTTTAGTATATCTTTAATATTTACACCCCCAATGTTGATTTACAATATAGACCATTTCTAAGAAAATTAACTTTTTTTATAAAAAAAAAAAGCAAAATTGTGCATTAAGTAATTCAAATTTAAAGAACTAAAGTAATATTTGAACATAGTAAATTAATGTATAAAAAATTTAATATCAAATAAGATAAAGTAATCACTATATTTAATATCAAATAAGATAAAGTAATCACTATTATATATATATATATGTATATATATAAGTATTGGATCAAATGTGACTAGGGACTCTACGCAAGACATAGTGGACTAATCTTAGTCATTTAATAATCAAATCTTAGGGCTGTGTTTTTTTTCTATTTTTGGGTGGTTTTTTACTTTTTATCTGATAAGGGCAATATTATCTTTTTATGATGGAAGTTATTTCGTTTTTTGGGTAACTGTTGTTATAGGCTCGATTTTTTGGATTTAATAACACAGTTTTCTCACTTTCATTTATCTTAATTTTCAAAACCTTTTTCGATTTTCTCTGAGAGTTTTGGTCGTGCTCTTCATCTTATCTTTAGGTGGGACGATTTTCGCTAAATCAATCATTACGAGAAGGGGCTTCGCAAGACAGTGTTCGCAATGTAGTTCGATTTTTTCAGATTTTTGCTGAAGTAAGTGATTCGTTCGACATGTTTCCATATCTGCTTGTTTTTTTGTTCTTTTTTTTGTTTGTTTTGATGATTTAATGGTTTGTTTGTTGTTTTTGTATGAATTTTTTTTTTTATGGTTTTGCATCAATTCCTTCAAGGGTCTAGGGCCAGCCCTAGCAATTTTTTTTTTTGTTTCTTTTTGTTTATAGAGTCTAGGGTTTCTGATAGTATGTGTCGAATGTTTTTCTGATAATGGAGGTTATTTTGTTTTTTGATTAACCAATAGTTTCTAGAAGACGCGTTGCTTGGATTTTCGTTGTTTTGTTGTTGGGGTTTTTTTTTGGTGTGCAAATCATGTTTGATGATGCATATTTATTCACGGTTTAGTGCATTTTCTTTTTGTGGTTTATGAGTGTATTGTTCATTCTTTGAGATATACGTTGAACACATCGATGATGTCTAGTTTTTATATAAATTATGCATTTTTAGTTTACATTTTATGCACGAGCGAAGTGTCCAATCTGAAGTATGTTGGTGATATATTTGATGTAATGATAGACATATTATTGTGCATGATTAGTGTTGGTTCTGTGCATATCTAGTTTCACAAAGTGCATATGCATATGATGTGGTTATGGTGCATAATTAGTTTTTTTTTTTGCACAGTTAACATACATATTGTGCATATTTAGTTTAATATATAGTTGTGTTTTTAATACATTTTTAACATGGACATGATATATATTTTTGGTTTTGATGTGTGCAAATCTAGTTTTATTTGTTCCTTGTTAATGGTAGGTTGATCAGTGTGCATGGTTAGAGGAAACCAGAAACGACAAGCTTCTGATGGGGGACAGAATGTTAAGAAGATGAGAGGGAAAATGTTCTAGATTCGGCCAAGAAAATTTTCAATGGGAAGAAGAAAGCATAAGGCTAATTTTTGGAATTTCATGGGCTGATATTTTGTACTTGAAACTTGTTTCAGAATTTTTTTTTTGGTTACGGTTTTTTGTTAATTCAGTATAGTTTGTTTGGAATGATGACGTAACTTGAACAGTTTACTGGCACAATTGTATTAAATCTTGTATTTCACTTTTTCACAATATATTTGTGTTATGTTTACTCCAACAGTTTTTTGTTGTTTTAGTTCTTTGTTAATTGGAACTGTGCACAATTTTTTATTCCTTCAGGCGATGCCAATGATATGCACAACTAATCAAGTTGTGAAATTGCTCTGGTTAATAGATATGCACATTTAGTAATGTTTTGGCGCATAGTTAGTATTGTGTTGATGCATTATACTTTTCACAATATTTATTTTTGCATAGTTAATGACATTTGTAGCGCATATGCAGAATATAATGGTTGTAGGTCCCAAGGGGTAAGTGTAAGGTTTAGAAGGGGGGTTGAATAAACCTTACCAAATTTTCGATTTAGTCCTTTTAAATCTCTGAGTTAATTCTGATTGTGTCCTTGATGGACGATCGAATTAGTCACTCAAAGAGAGTTAATCTCTCAATGCACTCAAACTTGAGTTATTGATGGAGTAACTCAAATTTGTTGGCTACAATTTAACTAATTTGTGGTTTTATTTTCAGCGGAAGACTTAACACCCTTAAGTTTGATTAAGCAAGATATTAGAGCTTGATTTAGTACTTGTAAATTATCAAATGGATAGCAAATTTATCGTGAGATATAAGCGATTAAAAGTGCGGGAATTTAAATCTTTGAAATGTAAATGACACGATAAAGTTTTTATAGAGGTTCGAAGATGGGGTAATTCTTCTACTCCTCTCTTCTCCAACTCCTGGAGGAATCCACTAAGTAATGATCGGTTTACAAAGTGGTAACAGTCCGGATACAAGTCTTGATCACAACGAATGACTTGATCCTTAGGGACTCGATCCTGAGACGCTTGATCACTCGGTGGCTTCTCGTGCGACTCGAACTTCTTCACGGGCGGTTGCCTTGCTACTACTGACTCACTTGCTCAAGCTCTTTGGATTTGATCACGAAGCCCTCCAAAAGCTTAAGACTTGGTTCAACCTTGAACCTTTCTACAATCCTTCCCGGAATGTAGACCCCTTGTTTTCGATATTTTCCTCTTCAACGATTGAAGTTCTCTTTCCTTCACGGGTGAGTGTTGGATTGATGTACTTCGTAATGTAGGCTTGAGGATTGAGATTGTTTGATTTTTCTAATGTGCTTGTGTATCTCACGTATGTGTCACTCATGCATCTCTTTCTCTCAAACAAACTCCTCGGCCTTTTTATAGTGAACTTTCAAAAATTTGCCCGTTGAAGAGATAGGCTTATTTTTGAAAGTCACTTTGCGATCGTTGGCTTGCGATTCTTGGAATTGCTTGTTTCCTCGTATGAATTGTTGTTTCACTTTTTTTTTTTGAGTTCGACACGGTGTAGTGCTTCCCATTGGTTCATTCCTTTTGCACGCTTCGGGGACTGAGCACTCCAAGAAAGGTGGTATGGAGATATTACTTGTTTAAGTAAATCTCTTGATTTAAACAACGGTTCTTTTGATTATCTCGACTTGACTGCATTTCCTTGCTTTCCCCCAGGTGACTTAGAGTCGACTTCCAATCATTGGATGACTCTTACATCACTTCAACTTGAGACTTGGCTTTTCTTGGTGACTTGACTGATGCTCCACTCAGCTATATCTCACCGCTTTCTTCAAGAGAGTTCCCGTCTACTCTTCTTTGCCATACTCAAATTGTCTCACAGTGATCTTCCTTCCAGTCTTGATTGTCTTCTTGCATGTTAGGGCGTAGCTGTCTTGACTCACTTGGCGACTCTATTCATTACAATGCATTTTACAACAAAATTGGGGTGCCAACTTTCTATTCTAAGTTTTACATGGCATTCATCAAAATCTAAACAATAAAATTCCTAACAATTTCCCCCTTTTTGATGATGCCAAAACTTAAACCATACAAGGATGCAAATAACAAAGATACATACAGATAGTGTATTGACATAGAATGTATGCGCATAATCAATCTTTTTATTGATCATATCATTCTTGTACTTAACACATTTGTTTACAAGGTGTATCGAGTATATAATTGTCTTCAACAAAAAAATTATAGCTTTATTACGAGAAGACTTACATTGTATGTAATTACATGATAAACTACGAAGGGTTGGGCAAAGAAACACTTCATCTCCTTATTGTCTCCTTCTTTCATCTTGATTAGCATCTTCTTCTCTTCTTCTCTTTTTCTCGTCGTAAATGCAACCGCCTTCTTTTTCTTCTCATATGCTTTCTGGCGGCTTCATCTCTTCTTATTCTTTCTGTCTCTCCTGCCATAGCTGAGTTTGTCTCTTGTTTTCTTCTTCTAATCTCTTTGCATACTCGGCGTTAGATTTAGCCACTTTTAAATTTGCTACTTGGTCAAGCCCGGCTAGTAGATCCCTCCTTTCTTTCTGGATCTATGTATTCAATATTCTTGGCGGAGGCCTGGGGTGCAAGCTTCTTCCTCCTCTTCGCTTCTTCCTCTACCTGCCTGGGCGTATCTTTGTCTTTGGGGTCTTCTTCTTTCCGGTGAGTGACCAGTGAGTGAGGATCAGGAAGTCTGCTGCTGTCGGCTTTCTTCACATAAGGCAAGACCCTTTTCCCGATACAAGTCCCAAGCTTGAGCCATGGACATATTTGCAAAATATCCTTGATTCGAGCATTTTGAATTCATCAATGATCGTGGCTCTGTCCCGACATACGAAATGGCATACGTGTCTCTGTCCAATTGGAATGCCTCCATGTTCTTTCAAGATGTTCATCACCCTGGCATCCATTCTTCCTTCTACTTCCTTCATCCCTGCTTCAATTGCTTTTCTCTTCTCGGCCATAGATACAGTAGTGTTGGAGTAAGGCGAGTCACGGGGAGTTTCTTTGCTTATAATGTCACCGTGAGGACCTTGTTGGGGGTTTGTGCAATCATTAATGTCACATCTGCGATCCTTCCCCCTCAACAAGCTTTCCTTTCTTCTGTTTCAAGACTTCCTCGGTGATTTTCCCTTCTCAATTTTCACTCCTTTCCTTTCGACGATTTTTTTTTTGCTTTAAGGTATTCCTCTTCCCCTTTTAGGCATCATCAAAGGATAGAGGAACCCCAGGGAACATCTTTGGCAAGCATGAAGTCGAGTCTTTTGATGGTTGAGTTACTGCTTCAAGTCTGGCTGCGTTGTATGCAACACGAATTGGATCTAGTAGCGTTGGATTCTGCTTTGAAATCGGCTTCATCTCGGCCATGAGAAGGCTGAATTTTCTAGTCATGTGTTCTTCCAAACGCTATATATCATTTGTATTTTGCTCACGCGCGACTTGATTTCGGCGGTGTGAGCTTCATGCATATGCTCAATGTGTTCTCTCGGCCGTTTTTTGCATCAACATTTTCGACTCTCCACACAATGCTTGTTGAACAAAGTTACAAGTATCTCACATTTCCACACGCATTGATTCTTTTGTTGCCACCATTCCCTTATCCTGACCGTGATGCCTCTCAAGTCGGTACATAAGGTGGCATCTCTGTTGTCGGGCGCATGTCCAAAGAGGCACGATGCCTCTCCATCCGTTCAACCTCGGCAAAGAGTGCCTTGAACACTTCTCGAACTTGGTGATTCTTATTCTTCATTGCGGTGATGGCCATCTGACAAGATCGAAATCAAAATTGGCTGGAACAATGGTGCACGAGTGAAAAACAGGAGGTGGTGCAGTGATAGCGTGCTTGCTCATTTTTCGACTCTTCGTGGAGTTACGGTATCTCCAGTGAGAAAGGGAAAGATTCTATAAAAGATTCATCAGCTGTCGGCCCGGATGCATTCGATGATGAGCGGTGCGCGTGAAGTTCTTTTGGGAATCGATCCTGCTGCGACTTGAGGAGCTGCGCGATGGTCTCTTGTTGAGCTGGGTCTTGTTGTGAAGTAGACCCGGCTTGCTGAGCCTCAATTTGTCTTAACAACCGTTGGTCTCGGTGGTTTTTCCATTTTAGATGGACGGTCCTCGGCCTTATCGGTAAGCGTCATCGGACGATGATGAGATTTCCATTGGTGGCTCATCATCAAAGTTAAAAGTTTGACGAGTAGTCTTGGGATCGACTTACTCGTGCTTGGAACACCCGCAGTGAGTCTTTTGGATTTGGCATGGGGGATGACTCGAAACTTTTCTTCGCCTTGATCCCGAGAAAAGTGACATCGGGGTTGTCTGGGAATCATGAAGTGCGCGATCTCCTTCTCGGATGGGTCGATGATAGCGGGAGGGATGTTCTCTCTGCTGCGAGCTTCTTTACCCGGGAAGTCTCAACCTCCCGTGGGCCTTCATTACCTCCGGCGGTCTCTCTGCTGCTGCGAGGCACTGTCCCCTCTCCCTTTCGACGATGTCGGTTTCTTAGGGTCTTCTCTGATGGCATCCATTGGAGTCTCAACCCCATGGATTGCACTTGCATCGCCAGTGTTAACTCCCGGGGCTGTCCCCTTGTGCCTCGATCGCATCGGCGGCGTCATCGACCTTGAGCGATTGGCACCTCGGTGAGAGACAGTCTCAACGATCTGAGCTTCGTTGATGGCAACTTGTTGTTCTTGTTGTGATTGTAATTTCTCTTCTTCGCCTCCTTGATTCTTTGTGGAGTCATCTGCGGCATCCTCCGACCTTGCTGCGGTGGAGGAGTTTCCCCCTCGGTGGCGCACCGGTGAGTGACTTGGAGTGGGGTCACTCGTCTCCAAACTCATTGTTTCGATTGATGGTTCAGCCGTTGGGGTAGGTGGTGGCACACCTTCAATAGGGGTTGGCTCTCTTGGGGTCCCCACTATCCCGGTTTCATCGCCATTTCCCTTATTGCCTTCTTCCGAGTGAGTTTGGGAAGTGGTAGCGACAACATCGGTGGCTATTCTTTGAACAACTCCCATAGGATCGATTTCAACAGTGTTACGGAGGACTCTCCTGGTCCCTCCATCGATCTTTGCTCATGAAGGATTCTTGATTCGTGCAATGTTTGCTGCATTTGCAACTCTTACGTAGCGGCATTCTCATTCTCCTCAGTTCCTCGTCACTTTCGGAGAAGACATCAAGGAGAGGATGTGTGTGTTACGTGGTGCCGAGAGATAGGGCGGATGCTTGCCTTCTCACGTGCTTCGGCTTCTTGACTTGCTTTGCTCTCTCCATGTCCTTGTAGATTTGCGGGATGTCTGGCGATTTGTCCTCATCAAGTCTTTGGGAGCACGATAGTTAGTCGAGGAAATTTAGCGATTCCTCTTCTTCTTCTATGAACTCGGGCCGTTGGAACTGTTTCCTTGACTTGCTCAACTTCCATTTTCTCCACTCACGCGCCAGGCGATTTTGGATGTCCGGGTAGGGTGGAGATAGGATCATTACATCACTATCCGCAGGGCTTTGGTTCTTCTTGTGTTTGTTTTGTGTGAGCTACGGTGTGTCTTGAGTTGCCTCTGTGATCGCCTTGAGACTTGGGCTGTTTCATCAACTACATCGGAGACTCTACTTCTCCCGGTAGTCTCCGGTATTTGTGCTAGGCGAGTAATGGCTCAACTTTGGTTTCTCTGTTCGGACCGCTTGTGAGTCTTCTTCGTCTCTGGTTTGTACCGGGAATTTACAGTTCGAGCGGTGTCCTCTGCGAGTCTTGCGGCGGGGGCGTCTTGGTGTTTGTTTACGAGGAGCTGGCCGTCTTGGCTTGTCGATTCTCCTCCTTTTGACGATCGGAGAAGGCATTTGTGAGTCCTTCTCGACCGGCTAACTGCGAGGCGGGTGACGAGTGGGGGTAGGTGACTCTGCTGCGGGCGGGGGAGCATGTTTGGTTTTCTTTCTTTGCGGGGCGTGATCTTCTTAGCGGTGCGGGCGACTTTCTTCTTGGCTGGAGAGGAAGCATTTGTATCTTGAGTCGGTGATTCCCCCTCAGTGTCGGCTCTCTTGGCGTAAGCTCTCTTACGAGCACCGGAGAGAGGTTAGCTCGAACATCCTCTTGTTAACATGGAAGGCCTTCCCATGTCTAAGAGGACTCCTTTCACCTCCAATAGCCCAATTCACCAGGCCATATCCGAGGATCCTCCAAATGTGCCATCTTCTTTGAAGGACTTGTTCCCCACGTTAAGGCGAGTCTGCTGTAGATAAACTCAGCCCGATTTATCTTCTTTTCTTCGATGATTGCAGCCATCACAATCGGCTTTGCCTTTGTGATTGGTCAAAGCCGCCAAATTGATGTCGATACATTTGGCAACTATATCCAAAACTTGTGATAATCCTCCTTGGATCTCTTGTTTCTTTGTGTATATTATTTTATCGGCAAAAGTCGGACTTGGCTATTTCTTTCCATGTGTCGATCAAGTTTACATCGGCTTCTTTGATCTCGGATGCTCCTTCTGCGGTAGTGAGCAATATTGACCAAATCCTTGGCGATGATAGTCCGTTTGCTTCCCGTGAGCAGATGACTTGATTCCTTCATCGTGAATCTCGGCCTTCACGTAGAATTGTGCGACCTCTTCCACATAGGTCATCGATATTCAGGCGTTAGAAAGCGGTTTTAGTCCGGGGCGTTTCCAACTTCTCGGCAATTTTCTTCACCAGGGTGTCGTCGGACCCTGCTTCACCATTCCGTCGAAATCCACCGTCGAACCGGTGTGGATTTGCTTTCCTAACTTAGTAAAGTCATAAGTTGGTGCCATTTCTCGAGAATTATATCAAGAAAAATCTCGAAAATTGATTTGAAGGTTGATAGGGTTTCGAGAGTAGTTTGCCTTTGCTTTTGAGAGAAAAAGATGAAGCAGTTTTAGAAGTGTGAGAGAGAAAAGCGGACGAAAATGGTTTAAATATGGTTTATGAAAGGGCGTGCGGCGGTTTTGAATTGTGATCGAAATCAACGGCTTGGATTTCGCACGCCTATTGAGCATTTCACGTCTCGTATTTAATGCGGCAACATTTATATCAATCATAAGCTTGGTGTGCGGCTTTATGTACGTACACATCATCATTATCTTTGACGTGTTCCTTAAAACATTCCCGCTAAGTCAAAACATTGCGTTTTTGTCACTTTGCTCATAAGTTATTCGACTTAACTCTTGGGCGATTTAACTCTACTCCTCATGATTCTCTTAGTGACTCGGCTATCGGTGACTTGGTGTAAATTGTCTTTCCGATCTGGTGATTCTTGGTGATTTTGTGTTTCACTCTTTTTCACCTCCTTTTACGTTCCATTTCTTTTCTTTGATTCTTACGTGTGTCGGCTTAGTTCAATTAACCCCAACTCATGTTTGAGTTCTTCAAATCTTGACTCACATAATGGTTTTGTGAAGATGTCGGCTAATTGTTTATCGGTTGAGATATATTCCAGGATGATGTCCTTCTTTTCAACATGATCTCTTATGAAGTGATATCGACATCAATGTGCTTTGTTCTTGAATGCAACACGAGTTTTGAGTGATTGCAATTGCACTTGTGTTATCACACATGATTGGAATTTCATTTTCTCAACTTCATAGTCTCTCATTTCTTTGTCTCATCCATAGGACTTGGGCTGCTTGTTTTGCCCCGCCCGCGATATGTATTACGCCTCATTTTGTAGAGGTGGCTATTGAATTTTGCTTCTTGCTAAACCAGGAAATCGGCTGTTTCCTAGCATTTGACATGTGCACGAAGTGCTCTTCTGTCCACTCTACATCCAAAGCATAGTCGAGAATCGAATAGCCAATTAGCTTGAATCCACCTTCCTTTGGATACCATAGGCCTCTTCTTGGCTTCCTTTCAAGTATCTCAATATTCTCTTAGGCTGTGTCATATGGCTCTCTTTTGGAGCGATTGAAATCTTGCACATACACCTACGACAAAGGTGATGTCGGCACGCTTCTTTGTGAGATAAGCAATGATCGATAAGTGCTCTGTATCTTGTTTGATCCACCCGGCTTGCCATCTACATCCATGTCCATTTTGGTGATGTGTTCATTGGTATTTTTACGAAAGACTTCTCCTCCATACCAAATTTCTTCATTAAGTCTCTGGTGTATCTTGTTTGACTTATGAAGGTTCCATCCTTGAATTGTTTCACTTGAAGTCCAAGGAAGAATGTCGACTCTCCCATCATGCTCATTTCAAATTTACTTTGCATGAGGTTTGAAAATTTTTCACATAGCTCTTTGTTAGTGGATCCAAAAATGATGTCATCCACATATATTTGAACAAGCGATATACTCTTCTTGTCTTGAATTACGAAAAGTGTTCTATCTACTTTTCCTTTTGTGAATCCATTTTCGATTAGGAATTGTGACGGGTATCATACCATGCTCTGGGTGCTGTTTCAATCCATACAAGGCCTTTCTTGAGTTTGTATACCTTGTCTCCAAGAGTCTTACGCTCAAATCCTGGAGGTTGTTCAACATACACTTCTTCTTCCAATAAACCATTTAGGAAAGCACTTTTCACATCCATTTGATATACAATGAAATTCTTGTGAGTTGCATAGGCAAGAAACATCCTTATAGCTTCCAATCTTGCTACGAGGGCAAATGTTTCATCAAAATCTATCCCTTCTTCTTGGCAATATCCTTTGGCTACCATCTTGCTTTGTTTCTTACCACGAGCCTTCCTCGTTCATCTTATTTACGAATACCCATTTGGTTCCAATAACATTTTGATGTATGGGTCTTTGCACTAGTTCCCATACTTTATTTCTCTCAAACGATTGACTCTTCTTGCATAGCTTAAATCCATGTGTGTCGTCAATGCTTGTGACATATCTTTGGGCTCTATTTGCGAAATGAAGCATGTGAACATTGCTTCTTGTTGAGTTACGGATCTTGTCTTGACACCTTCTCTTATATCTCCAATGACAAGTTACGGTGGATGGTCTCTCGGCCATCTTACGTCGGTTGGAGTAAGTTAGGTGGATTGATCGACTTGCGGTGTTCTTCTTTGTGGTCGACTCTTTCGTGGTCACTTAGCTGCAAATTTTCAGTTTGCTTTTGAGATTCAAATTGTCTCATCTTCTTGAATTGATAATCCCGGCTTGACTTGAAGATAGGGACTCTTACGTATGATTGGATGATTGAAACTTATCGGTGACTCTTCAATGTCTTCTCCATTTACATTTGGTTCATCGAATACTACATGAATGGATTCCTCTGTAACCATAGTTCTTTTGTTGAGTATTACGTAGGCTTTGCTTTTTCGGTGAGTATCTGAAGATACCCTCATCGACTTTAGCATCAAAAGCCTTTAGGTTGTCTTTGCCATTGTTGTGAATGAAGCATTTACATCCAAATATTAAAATATGCAACATTTGGTTTTCTTCCGATCCGGATCTCATAGGGAGTCTTTGTCACCGTCTGTTTATCATACATCTGTTTTGGGTGTAGCAAGTTTGTGTTGATTGCTTGACCCAAAATCTTTTTGTAACCTGCCCGACTAACATGGTCCTTCTTTGCTTCTTTGAGGGTTACATTCGCCTTTCTTTCGCAACTCCATTACTGTTGGTGGAGTCCTTTGCTGCGATAGTTCATGACCAATACCATTCTCAATACGATCTTGAGTTATTATTCCATTGACAAACTCGGTTCCTCTATCGATCTTATTTTGATAATGGTTTGACTCTTCTCATTTTGAATCCTCTTCATCAATTTGTGGTAGTTTTTGTTGAGTTTCTTTCTTCTTGCACATGAATATTGTCCATGTATATCTTGAGTAGTCATCTACTACCACCAAGGTGTATTTCTTTCCACTTATCTTTGGCCGGTTCCACTTTGGGCCAAATAGATCCATATAGAAGCGGATCGATTCTTGTTGAGGATGGGCATGTCTTTTCTTTGAATGACGACTTGATTTGTTTTCCCTTCGACATGCATCACATATACTCTCCTTTTTGTATCTTGATGCGGAAGTCCTTCTACAAGATGGCTTCTTGCCAACTTGTTAATTGTTTTGAAATTCAGGTGACTCGGCTTTTTGTGCCACGGCCAACTTGATTGATTGTGCTCTTTGCTAGTAGGCAGTCTTTGGGTGTTGCGATTGACCAATCCACTACATACATATTCTTCATCGTCTACATCCTTGCAAAGACAACTTCATTTGATTCAATATCCTTGATTTGGCATATACCCATGTTGAATCAACATTGTAGCCCTTGTCCGCGGTGCGAGGCGATACTCGATAAGTTGAAGTTGAGTCCTTCAACATATGCAACATCTGTGATTTCTAATCCATTCTTCTTGATGGATCGATGCCTCTTATTTCACCAGGAGCTTCATTTCCTCCAAATATGACTTTGGCTCCTTTGACTTCCTTGAATTTTGACAGATTTCTCTTATTTCTGTCATATGTCCGGAATGCGACCGCTATCCATGTACCAGGTTCCTTGGCACTTTCACTGTTCCTTGAACACCTGCAATCAAGGAAATTAAGTTTTAGGTACCCATACTTGTGCGGGTCTGAGGGGTTAGAATTGTAAGATGATCCAACCAACCTATAGCCAAATGATTTGACTCTAAGGGGTTGCCATCTATCGATGCCATAATCATAATTAATCCTGGCAAATTGCTTGGGGATTCTAGGTTCATACAATTTGTCTCTTTTATCTGTATGCTGCATATGTGTTTTAGCAATTGCCTTCCTTGGGTAATTTTGGTGTTTTTGAGTGTAGTGCCTAGGTGCATATGTGTCTTTGATGAAAGCTCTTATACTTTTGGAATGGCCTTTCTTGAGTTCTAGGCCTTTGCCATTTGGGCTTATATTCCATAAGTCTATCTTTGATAGTTCACATTATTCCAATCGGCTTGGCTTGGATATTTTCTACCATTCCCATCATATGTATTTCTTTTATGGATTTTAAGGATTTTTGGTAGCTCTGCTTCCTCTTTCTGAGTATTTTACATTGGAGTTTCTTTGAGGACTCACTGAATCTCTTCTCAATTGTCCTTTCAAAGCATACTCAACTCATTTGTTGTTTTTCCTTTTCCTTTGTAACCAAGGCCGGTTTGCTTAGTATTGTGTTTTGGAGTGAATGTGTGTGCGACACATTTTAGAGTTTTGGATTTTTCGGACTTTTCATGACTTGAAGTTCCTTTTTCCAAAATTACTCTTGAGGTTTGACATGGCACGAGAGGAATTAAATCCTAAGCTGTCTTGTCTCCACATTCTCTTTGACTCATAATAAGATCATCCAACGATTTAGATGCCTTAGTGAATGAGGCAATAACATTTTTGAGGTCATTTTCCCTCTTTTCTATAAGCGGCAATTTACGCTACTAGTTTAGCATTTTCGACCTTTAACCTTTCATTCTCAACGACTATTTGACTTAGAGTACTCGGCTCCTTGAGTCGACTTTGAGTTTTGACTTTTAGTAAATTTGTTTTCCTCATTCAACGAGTGTGTGAGGATTTAATGTGTTCAAAATCTTTCATCATTTTGCTTAATGATTCATAAAGATCTGTAGGTGATGAAGTGAGTGTGTCACGATCCCACTGTCATTAGTGTCGAGTTTGTTGAGTTAGATTGTACCTCATCTTCTTGATCTTGTTCTTTGGCCATTAAGCGGATCGGGGCTTCTTCTTGAGTCACTTGAGTAGTCGGCTTCATTGCTCTCTCTGAATCAAATTGTCTCCCTTGACTTGGCTGTTTCGTGATCTCTGACCCATCATTGCCTTTTTCCTTTCTTGTCTTCTTTCTCACAAAGATCTTTCTTTCTTCTTCATCTCTGTACTTGTTGACTACATGATATGAGCGATCAATGGCATAGTGACCTGGTTGTCTACAATTCCAACATAGATATTCGACTTTTTGATCGACTCTTTCTATTCTTGAGTTGTCGACCCTTTGATACTCAACTTTTTGATGATTTGTTCTCTTGGTTGGCTGTCTTCCCTTGATTTGGAGGGAGGTGGAGTGTCTTCGGAAGATTCACCCTTTCCTTTCTTGTAGTTCTTGTTAAAGAACTTGTTAAATCTTTTAACCATCGGGGCTATTTCTTGGGTCAATTGCCTCTTTGACCTCGACTTTCTTCCCATCTTTAACAATTAGAGCAATTTGTTTTGGGTCAAATTGTCTCTTCTGGTCTTTTCTTCTCGGCTCAAACTCGTAGGCTTTGAGGTCCGAGAATAATTCATGATTGGATGTCTTTGATAGGTCCATGGAGTGTCTCGGTGCCATGACCTTCATTTCCCATTCAGTGGAAGACTTTTTATGATTTTCATACACATTTCATTCTGTGTATATTCCTTTCCAAGTGTAGACTCATTTGTGATTTACGTAAAAACGCAGCGTCTAGTTGATCCGGTTTTCTCTCTGAGATCATTTTAAAGTTTTCAAATTTTTGTACCGCCACCGATAATTTGTTTTCTTTGATTTGCTCACGAGCCTTCACAAATCAATGTCGGCTTATCCCATTTCTTTAGCCGTTTTGCATGATTTGACTTTGTTGAACATGACTTTGTCGAGGTTTTGTAGAGGATGTCCTTGGCTACATTGTCCGAGGTTGTATCTTTTTCTGTCATCATTTGTCCACTCGATTCTTGGTTTTCAACCATGGTAGTGCAGGAGCGACATCTTCTTCTCCTTTTTGCAACTCTTCGTGCAGTGTGTTTCACCTTTAATATTTGTAGAGGCCCATCTTCTATTACTATCCACATCTCATCATGTAATCTTTGATAGATGAGCACTGCATCTGAATTTTCCAATCATCAAATTCTTCAATAGTGAACATAGGGATGCGTGTCAAATTTGCTTCCATGATAATGACTTTAAATAAAAAGAGTTTTGAAAGTTTAAGTACTAAAGCGGACTTTGAAAAGTTTGGAGATCTAGTTCGATAACCGGTGCGGAGGGTTCAATGAACCAACCGCTCGATACCACTTGTAGGTCCCAAGGGTGTAAGTGTAAGGTTTAGAAGGGGGTTGAATAAACCTTGCAAATTTTCGATTTAGTCCTTTTAAATCTCTGAGTTAATTCTACAATTTGTGTCCTTGATGGACGATCGAATTAGTCACTCGGTAGAGTTAATCTCTCAACGATTTCGGTGGTGTTTGATGGAGTAACTTCAAATTGGCTACAATTTAACTCAATTTGTGGTTTTATTTTTATTGGAAGACTTAACACCCTTAAGTTTGATTAAGCAAGATATTAGAGCTTGATTTAGTACTTGTAAATTATCAAATGGATAGCAAATTTATCGTGAGATATAAGCGATTAAAAGTGCGGGAATTTAAATCTTTGAAATGTAAATGACACGATAAAGTTTTTATAGAGGTTCGAAGATAGGGTAATTCTTCTACTCCTCTCTTCTCCAACTCTGGAGGAATCCACTAAGTAATGATCGGTTTACAAAGTGGTAACAGATCCGGATACAAGTCTTGATCACAACGACCGACTTGATCCTTAGGGACTCGATCACGGAGACGCCTTGATCACTCGGTGGCTTCTCGTGCGACTCATCTTCTTCACGCAGGCGGTTGCCTTGCTACTACTCTGACTCACTTGCTCAAGCTCTTTGGATTTGATCACGAAGCCCTCCAAAAGCTTAAGACTTAGTTCAACCTTGAACCTTTCTACAATCCTTCCTGGAATGTAGACCCCTTGTTTTCAGTATTTTCCTCTTCAACTGATTGAAGTTCTCTTTCCTTCACAGGTGAGTGTTGGATTGATGTACTTCGTAATGTAGGCTTGAGGATTGAGATTGTTTCAGTTTTTCTAATGTGCTTGTGTATCTCACGTATGTGTCACTCATGCATCTCTTTCTCTCAAACAAACTCCTCAGCCTTTTATAGTGAACTTTCAAAAATTTACCCGTTGAAGAGATAGGCTTATTTTTGAAAGTCACTTTGCAGTCGTTGGCTTGCAGTTCTTGGAATTGCTGTTTCCTCGTATGAATTGTTGTTTCACTTTTTCAGAGTTCTGACACGGTGTAGTGCTTCCCATTGGTTCATTCCTTTTGCACGCTTCTGGGACTGAGCACTCCAAGAAAGGTGGTATGGAGATATTACTTGTTTAAGTAAATCTCTTGATTTAAATGCAACGGTTCTTTTACGATTATCTCGACTTGACTGCATTTCCTTGCTTTCCCCAGGTGACTTAGAGTCGACTTCCAATCATTGGATGACTCTTCTCACTTCAACTTAAGACTTGGCTTTTCTTGGTGACTTGACTGATGCTCCACTCAGTGTATCTCAGCTGCTTCTTGATAGAGTTCCCGTCTACTCTTCTTTGCCATACTCAATTTGTCTCACAGTGAGTCTTCCTTCCAGTCTTGATTGTCTTCTTGCATGTTAGGGCGTAGTTGTCTTGACTCAGCTTGGCCAGCTCTATTCATTACAATGCATTTTACAACAAAAATTGGGGTGCCAACTTTCTATTCTAAGTTTTACATGGCATTCATCAAAATCTAAACAATAAAATTCCTAACAATGGTGACAATTGATTTGATAATATATAATTGTACATCGCAATTCATGATCAAACTTTAGATTGTAATGTATTGAGTTTGAAAGTATCAAATTGAAGCAGTTTGGGGAAAAAAGGGATGATCAATCTATTGATTGATTAGGACATGTCCGGCTGTTGTCCGATGTAAATTTTCCACAGGCCTCATGTACATTTTCGTTTTAGTTTGGTGCTTGCACAGATTGCCTTTTCTTTTTTACTATGTATCCTGCCTTTTAGGTATCCAGTATTTAGTAGAACTCGAGGATATTCAATGTGTTCTTGTACTTTGTTGTGTTGGCTATCTGCATCAAGTAAATTTGCATAACACACTCATATCATTGTGGCAGAAGTAAGATACAATATGCATCATATTTTTGCACCAATATCGAAACAATTATGCACCATATATGTACTAATAAGCACCAAATCACAAATGGTATTTGTCATGGCTGTCTAATGTGCACATGTTGCAAATAATAACTAAATATGCATTGTTTATTGCCTATTTATGCATCACTCTATCGATATCTTTATGCTTAAAACTTACCAATTCAATTTTTACTATTTTTGTAATGTGCACAAGTTACACATTAAGATAAGTATGTATTATTTTATTAATAATCACGCATCAAATATACACTATATATGTATCACATTTTCAATGTATGAATCAAAATTACAAAAGTTATCAGCCACACTTTCTAGCTTGCACAAGTTGCAGATTAAACTAGATTTGCTTCCTTTTATTATATATTTTGCATCAAATATTCAGTGGTATGATAACAAACTTATTAATGTTATCTTTAACTATTCATAAAGGGAACAAGTTACCATTTAATGTAAGAATAAACTGTTTACTACTAATTATGGATCAAAATAAACACTAAATATACATCGTTATTATTAAGTTATGCATTATATATACACTATCTATGCATCAAAACTCTAAACTTAAATTGTCATTGTTTCAATGGTTCAAGGTTCAAAATAAACTAATTATGCACCATTTTTGTCAAATTATGCATCAAATAAACACTAATTATGCATTATTGTTTATTTTTTTTAAATCCAAGAATGTATAAATGAAAGAAGAACGTGGGTGTGAACAGATTTATTTTTATGATTTGAAGATAACTATGGTATATTTCAATATTGTTATTATGCATCATAATTCTACGTACCAGTTTTGTTGCCTGCATATTCGATGGTTTCATCTATATTCTCCATCGATACGTCACCCTGGTGTTAGTGAGTATATTGATCTTCCATGGTGTAAGACGCAACGTTTGTTCGCCTGGTTTAGGTTTTTGTTTTTTCTTCAGTTTTGCCAGAAGAGAGGGGAGAGAATATCGATATGGTGTGACTATTATTCGGTTATGGGAATGCGATCTTCATAATATCCATGATTATAGGGCGTGTTTGCAGTATTTTGAGAGTTACTAATTTACCCTTTTTGTGTTTTAAATAAATAATAAATAGTGTAATTTTGACAGGGAGCTGGACCATTGATTAAAGGGAGTGGATAATTATGATCAATCCATACGGTATCACGGTAAGAGGATGTCTCATGAGATTCTATCCCTATATATATATATATGTTGTGTGTGTGTGTGTGTAATTTCAATATATCAGAAAATGAGTTATTTTAGTTTTTAAACTTTACTTCGTTAGATATATACTGTTTCAGCTTGTTTATTCAATATGATTGATCGTCCCAAACATAGCATCATTGGCAAATCATCTTTCTATAATGAATAATCAATATTATAAGACAAAAACATATATAGGACGATCTCATGGATCGTATATTGTGAGACGGATCGCACCTGACCTGTGTCCCGCCCCTTTTCTTCTTCTTTTTTTTTTTTCTTTTATTTCCTTTTCTTTTTATTTCTTCCTTGTTCTTCAACTGAATGTCTCCTCTTCCTTCTTCTCACTTCTTCTTCTCTAATTTCCATAAATTTTTTCTAGCCCATACAACTCTCCGAAATCCGCAATTGCAAAAAAATCCAACTTTCTCCCATAATCAAACCTCCCACAAAACATCATAGCCCATGGCATCACCTCCATGTATACAAATCAAAGGACAGCATGCCAGGTGGCGGCGAGAGTTGGCGACGATGGGGATGGCATCACGACGGAGCTCCTAACTGTAGGTTTCAGACAAGACTTCTGGATTTGAGTTTCGGGCTTAGGTAGGTTTCAGACAAGACTTCTGGGTTTGAGTTTCGGGCTTATGATTTCTGCCATGAGGAGGAAAGAGGCCCTAGGCTAAGCTTATGAGGACTAGAGATGTTAAAAGGGCTGCTACCCGTTGGCCCATATCATTTAAAATCGAAAAAAAGAGGGTTAGGGCTGAATTATTTTGGCTCGTTTAAATTCGGGCTTTTTAGCCTAGACCGTTTACACTGAAGCCCGTTAGGGCTAGCCTGAAGATTAACTAGGCTAGTCCACTATTTTTATTTTTTAAAAAATAAATATAATCCTAATATTTTATATCTACTTTTATTACCTATTACTAGTAAATTTTTTTTTTCAAATTCACATATCTTTAAGCTTAACTTTTTAAACAAGCTATATTTCTTGACAAACTTGTTTTGTAATTGTCTTATTTATTACTTAATTTAGTTTTCTGATTTTATTCTGAATAAGAAAATTTCACGTAGTTTTATTAAATTATTTATTAGGATATAATTATATTTCTAATGGTGCTAAATCTAATTTTATAATTTTGTTAACGCAATGTAGTTATAAACTATGAATGTCTTTTTTGTTATAATGAATAGATTAACCTTAAATGTTAAACTTAAATATTGTTATATATGCTCAAATTTAAAATTTTAGATTTAAATATCTAATTTTGAAAATTTTAATTTATAGTCGTATTAGTCATTACATAAAAGTGTTAATTCTGAGTATCTTTAATTATTATTATTTTATTTTTAAGATTTAGATCATACATAACTAAATTTTATAAGTTTGTTAATACAACGTAATTAAAAAATTTGTATGAATTTTATTGATGACGAATAGTTTAACTTAAAACGTTATATATATTTGAGTTTAAAATTTTAGATTTAAATATATAATTTTTAATTTTTTGACTTATAGCCCGATAATGGCCCGTTTAGCCCGCTAGGGTTAGAGTTAGGTTCCAATATTACCAGCCAGTTTAACACCGGCTCGTTTAGGCCGAAGACCATTTAGCCCGAAGCCCGCTAGGGCTGGCCCTATAGGGTTAGGGCCATCACGTTTAACATCTTTAATTGAGGACGGTTGATGGTGGGCTCGCATCAGCGTAGGGATATACGAGCTCGGTCCTTCCTGTTATGTTTTTCTCCATTTTTTTTTTTAAATTGATTGTATTTAGGTGATGAAATGTGACTTGAATGTGGTTGTGAGATTGGAAGTGGAAGAAATGAAATTCATTTCTCTTTGCTCGAAAATGCAATTGTGAAGAAAATGCAAATTTCACTGGATGCGATGATGTGTTGTATATATTAGTTTTGCATCATGTGATCACTCTATATATCAAATGTATAACTACTTACTCATATAAGTATTACTAATTATACTCAAAAGTATTACTTATAAAAATATTACTACTGGTTTCTGTTACATACAAATATAATGAAATATGACAGATGCTTGAAAATATTACATTATATCTCAATAGTATTACCTCCCACCCCCCTAAAGCATTATTTTTTATGTAGAGATGTGCTTTTGTTAATATATTAAGTGAAAAATTATTTTATGTTCAAGTGAGAATATTTATTATTTTTTTAATTAAAAAGTATCACATGTTGGACTAGAAAGTATTACATTTTTAAGTGAAAATATATGTTTTCAAATTAACAATTTTATTTGCAAAGTTATATGCAATCTTGTTAAGAGTATCATATTTTATTATAAAAAGTACTACTTTTATTCTAAAAAGTATATGCTTTCACTAGGGAAAAAATATAGTTATTTATGTGGAGTCATTGCCTATCTCCTACATCATATTAACAAATGTATCACTTTTTTCATCAAAAATATTATATTTTTCTAATGAAAGTATTAGTTTTTTGCTCAAACGTATTATCGTGCTGATTTGGCAGACCGCTGATTGTTGAATTGCTTTGATCGTGGATTTTTTTGTCTAACCCAATCTGACCCGTCTAACATGCATAGATCCGTGAGATGGTCTCACAAAAGACCTACTCATATTATAATGAAATAATTGAAAGGACACACAATTAGTAATATTAAAATATATTAAATTTTGTTATTTGAGCAAAGATTGTTCAAAATATTTAATGATTATCGGAAAAAAGATGTACCATTTTTTCTTATATTGGAAATAAAAATTAATATAGTATTAAAGAAAAAATATGTATTTATACCAGTATTCACAAATATTTGTTCACATTTATAAGGAAGTGTTCAATTTTTTTCCAGTGAAAAGTTAATATTTACTTTGAATTCAATTACTCGAAATAATTCTATGCTCAATATTTTTGTTCAAAACTCATTTATTTATTAAATTATTTTAGAGATTTGAATTACTTTTGTTACAAATTACTTTATTCTAAAAAGATATAATTTGAAATACTTTTTCCAACTGATGAAAAAACTAAAATTAAGATTGATGTACGAATATTAAACATGCTGAAAGTAAAATTATTGTTATAAGGGAAATTAATTGTGTCCAAACATTAAACTCAATTTAATTCCCAAATAAGAGTTTACTACATAAATTAATCCCATTCAAGATAACAAAATTAGTGATTCTGAAAATAGTTATCTAGACAATCATTCCCGTAATGTTTATTATTTTTTATTTTTAGCTTCAAAATGAATTTTATTTATCAGAAAAAACTTACAGTTAATTATAACATTGAATAAGAAATAGTTGCAAGGCTTACAAATGATAAACCTATAAAAATGTAAATAAATTTTTTAAATCTACACAGATCTAATTAGTCCGTATAATCAAAAAATTGCAATATTGCATTGGGTAAAACACGCATCAATTATATTGGTCTCACTTTTATCATGAATCATCACAAAATGACGCATCTAAATTTTTTGGACAAAAACCCTTTTTTTATAAAACAAAAGTAATCTATTGAGAAAAAACAAAAGTTACATATGATATAAAGGAGTGTTCGCAGACACTTAAAATAAGTACTTTTCAGTTTTTTGCTTAAAAAAAAATAGATTTTAGTGTTTGTATATACCAATTTCTGCTTCTAATTCTGCTTCATTTAATCAAAATCTAAAAGCAGAGAGAGGAGTGCTTTAGATTCTGCGTCTGCTTCTAGTTTGAATTTTTACAAATAAATAAGTATTTTTACTACTTTTTCACCAAACACTCTCAACTTCTCATTCTATTTTCAAATACTACTAACTTCTGATTCTCAACTACTTCTACTTCTGTTATAATAAATCACTTCTTCTAAAAGCAGAAGTTTTTACAAACACTCCCAAATTAACTTATGTATATGAATAATAAAAACATCGAAAATTCCTTTTAAAAAAAAAACATCGAAAATCACTTCTCTCATCCTAGGATTTAATATGAGGCCCCTCTGCGTCAACATATAGTGAACATTTTCTGGCCCAGCTCATGTTTTCTAATTCTATCAGTTGGGCCAATATTTTTCTAGAATTAACTTGGCCGAAAGTTCATTCTGGTTCAGGCCCTTCAGCGTGTGATAAATCAACCCAACCAAATGCAAATCCAGATTCTGGTGGACCTGGAGTTGAAACAACTCATAAGCCCATAAAGAAGTCCACGGGAAACCTAATAATTCAATATAGATGGATGGAGTGGGTCTCATCTAAGACCGTCTCGCGGGTTTAAATCCGTGAGACGTAGCCCCAATTTCCAAAATCAAACCCAACCACAAAAAAAAAAAAAAGGAAAATTAGATCTGTTTCGGGTCGTAACTACTCTTCCACGGCAACATGAACCCCTTCTTCCACCAGACAGCGGTGGCGTTTCCATCCCAGCGCCTTCATTCCCTGGTATGGAATCTATTTGAGTGATGATTTGAGAGTCAATTTTAGAAGAGATTGATGATGTACGATTTTCCAAGGGAAATAACTAATGATACTTTTCAAAGTAGAAGTGATATTTTTCAGTTAAAATGTATTACATTATATTTCAAGTAAAAACTGAAGTAATAATTCCACATGAAATAGCAAATAATCATTTTCAATTGAAAAGAAATTATTAATTCACAGGAAATAGTTGATGATAATTTTCAAAGTATGAGTGATACTTTATGAATAAAATGTGATACTTTTAAATAAGGTTGTATTTCATTAGTGTATTTTGCAAACAAATAATATCAGTTTTGTTACTTTGATAACATATACTTTTTAGATCAAAAGTGATACTTTTTTTAATAAAAAGTGATACAACAAGGATATATATAACATTGCAAGTAAATAATATAACTTTTGTTACTTTGAAAACATATACTTTTTTGAGTATAAGTGATACTTTATAAATAAAAAGTGATACCTTTAACCAAGTTTATATATAATTGTGCATTATATAATTTCAGATACTTTGAAAATGTATACTCTTTAAAGTAAAATTGATACTTTTCGAGAAAAAACTAATATTTTTAAAGGGATTAATAAATAATAATTTTTAAGTAAAATGTGTTACTTTTCAAGTAAAAAGTACTAGTTTTAAAGGACATATCATATAACTTTAGAAGATGTAGTAAATAATACTTTTTGAGTGAAAAATGATACTTTTCAAATAAACATTAATGCTTCTAAAGAGATTCGTAAGTATAAAAAGTAGTAGTTCTAAAGGAAGTAATATAACATTTTAAAGGACAAAGTAAATAATACTTGTCCAATAAAAAGTAATACTTTTTGAATACAAAGTAATACTTTAAATTTTTAGGATAATTTTTGTAACTCATATTTTTAAAATTATGTTTGATCTCATAGTCAAGATGCACTATATTAGAGGGAATGTATTGAGAAGATAACTCCAAACTTGATATAAGGACGTGTTCAATTTTTTAGCCAGTTGTTTTGATATAATGGCATCATCAACAGAAAGTGTTAGATAGACCTCTTGTGTTTACATGGCATCTAGAGAAAGAGCCAAGTCTTATAGCACATTTCTTCTGCAAGTTCAGCATCGTTTTTCCCCTGTATTTTTTCTCCCCTGACACACTTAATCCTTACATACTTCATTGATGGTTGGTTTATTAGGCAAGAAGCTTTTTCCAAGAGCTAAAGCCCTTTTGTCCTCAAGAAACAGCGAATGCCAACAAATAAAAACCCAAAAAAAAAAAAAAAAAACGGGTGGGCAGGGTAGGGTGGGTGGGGCGGGTTGGGATCCGTCTTACGGGATATACGATCCGTAAGAACGACCTATATAAGTTTTTGCCTAAAATCTATATATGTTTATCACTGATACACCATGTGTATTGTATACACCCAATATATGAATGAACGACATATATCTCATTTTATTAAAAATGAGACACGTGTATAATAAAAAATGATGAACCTCATCTTTGAGGGCCTCCATTGCTCTTGTCCTAAAGTTTTGAGAAAGAGGCGAATCGTGGGATAAGCCCACGATTCGCCTCAACAAATCAGTCCCTGTGTATCATGGTGACTTTCAACAAATCAGGGTCCTGAGTAGTCATAGACTGAATCACTACACAAGAAATCCTCTCCACCCTGTTACCAGGGGGATTCGAACTTCCATGTTGCGGGTGTCAGCAAGTAGACAACACATCACTCATGTCCTTTACCAATTGAGCTATGACCCGGGGGTGAGACACATGTATAATGGATCTACATCAAGTGTATGTACAATAAGCGTACATTTACAAGCCCATACTTATAAACTCAATCCCAACGAAAAAGTTAAATACTTCATAAATTATACAAAACAAAAAAAAGAGGAAAAATTAATAAATCCCTCAAACTATACGCGATTTTCTACATTGCCCCCTAAACTATTTATTTTTCTACTTAACCCTCTCAACTACACGAAAATTTCCACTGTAGGTCCCAAGGGATGTGAGTGTAAGGTTTAGAAGGGGGGAGTGAATAAATCTTACCAATTTTTTGATTTAGTCCTTTTAAATATACATAGTTAATAATTCACAGCTGTGTCCTTGATGGACAACTAAGTTAGTTAATTAGCAGAGTTAGTCACTCAACAGACTCGACTGAGCTGTTGATGGAATAACTCAGCTGTTTAGACTAAAGACTTAACTCGACTGTGATTTGTTTTCAGCGGAAGACTTAACACCCTTGAATTTGGTTAAGATTGTTTTAATACTTGGTTTTAGCACTCAGTTGATTTTCAATTGGATAGCAAATTTATCAGCATATATAAAATAAGATGCAGAAATTAAAATGCTAGAAATGTAAATGACACATAAGTTTTCATAGAGGTTCGAAGATGGGGTAATTCTTCTACTCCTCTCTTCTCCAACTCCTGGAGGAATCCACTAAGTATTGATCAATATACGAGTGGTTAACGATCCCGATCAAGTCTTGATCACACAACCGACTTGATCCTTTGGGACTCGATCAGGAGATGCCTTTGTCACACAGTGGCTTCTCGTGCGACTCGAGCTTTCTTCACAGGCGCTTTGCCTTGCTACTACAGACCCACTTGCTTAAGTTCCTTGGATTTGATCACGAAGCCCTCCAACTAGCTTAAGCTTGGTTCAACCTTGAACCTTTCTACAATCCCTCGTGGAATGTAGACCCCTTGATTCTTCAAAAACTCCATCTTCAACTGATTGAAGTTATCTTTCCTTCACAGGTGAGTGTTGGATTGATTTCCTTCGAAATGTAGGCTTGAGGATTAATCTTGAATGATTTGAGAATGTTTTAGGTTATAGTTCAAATGTTTCCTTGAATGTTCGTGGTTTAGGTAATCAAGGTCACCTCTTTTCAAATAAATTCCTCAGCCTTTTATAGTGATCTTTCAAAAATCTGCCCGTTGAAGAGATAGGCTTATTTTTGAAAGTCACTTGTGGTCGTTGGCTTGTCTTGTTGTAGTTCTTGGAATTGCCATTTCCTCGTATGACTGATTCTTGACTTTTCGGTGTTCGACACAGTGCGAGTGCTTCCCATTGGTTTATTCCTTTTGCGAGGCTTAGGGTGAGCA
Source organism: Rehmannia glutinosa (assembly GCA_016081115.2). Lineage (NCBI taxonomy): Eukaryota > Viridiplantae > Streptophyta > Magnoliopsida > Lamiales > Orobanchaceae > Rehmannia > Rehmannia glutinosa. The sequence continues at coordinate 264,396 of JABTTQ020003397.1, read as the reverse complement.
CTTCAAGAAAGCGCAGATGGAGGTATTACTTGTTTAAGTAATTCTCTTGATTTACGTGCAACGCATCTCTTTCGATTGTCTTGACTTGACGCATTTTCTTAACATCCCCAGGTGACTTGAGTCGACTTCGAATCATTTGATGACTCTTCATCACTTCAACCTTGAGAGTTGGCTGACTTGAGTTGACTTGATTGATACTTCACTCACCGCATCTCTCACCGCACCTTGATCAGTTCCGTCTTCTCTTCTTTGCCATACTCAATTTGCGCCTTGTAGCGGAGTCTTCTAGTCTCCGGTTGTCTTCTTGCATGTTTTAGGCATAGTGACTTAACTCGGCTCGACCAGACCTATCTATTACAATGCAATTTACAACAAAAATGGGGTGCCAACTTCCTATTCTAAGTTTTACATGGCATTCATCAAAATTTACAAAATAATTTCCCAACAATTTCCCCTTTTTGATGATGCCAAAACTTAAAACATTCATACGATTATTTAACAATGACAAGGATACATACGAGACAAATGTAGAACCACATAATGTATGTTTAGAATCGTTCTTTTATTGATCATAACATTCTTGTTATTTACATAGCCGTTTACAGAGTGTATCAGAGCTTAAGCCAAAAAAAAATTGTATTAGAGTTTAAACGAGGCTTAGACTAACAATGCTGTTCTATATCTACTCACGTATAGAAATTGCATAATTTTATTCAATGTCTGAGAAGACTTACATAAAAAAATGTATTTACATAGTAAAATACATGAAGGGGTGAACAAGAAACACTTCATCTCCTTGCCCATTCCTTCTTTCATCTTCTTGACTCTGTCATCTTGACCTTTTTCTCTTTTTCTCATCTTGACCTTCTTCTTCTTCTTCTTTTCATACACCATTCCTCGGCGGACTTCATCTCTTCTTAGTTTTTCTTGTCTTTCCTCCCACAACTGAGTTTGTCTTTTATTTTCTTCTCCAATTCTCTTAAGATACTTAGCATTGTTCTTTGCCACTTGTAGGTTGGCTATTTCGTCAAATCCAGCCCCAGTAGATCCCTCCTTTCTTGCCTGGATCTATGTACTCAATGTTTTTGGGCGAGTTCTAGGTCTGAAACCTCTTCCTCCACCATCGCTTTCTTCCTCCCTGCCTGGGCGGCGTGTATTGTCTTGGGGCCTTATATTCCCAATTTGAGTGACCAGCAGAGGATCACTAGTGGTTTCTTTGCTGTCGGCTTCTTCACATAGTGTGAGACCTTTTTCCCAAGTACAAATCCAGGCTTGAGCCATGGACATGTTTGCGAAATAACCTTCAGATGCGAGCGTCTTCAATTCATCAACAGATCTTGGCTCAGTCGGCATCTGAAATCATAGGTGTCTCTGTCTATTGGAATGGCTCCATGTTGTTTCAGAATACCCATAACTCGGGCATTCATCCTTCCTTCCACTTCCTTCATCCATGCTTCAACTTTGTCTTTCTCTTTTCACCCATTGGTACATCAGAGTGTTGGAGTGGCAGAGTCATCGGGTTTCTGATAATATCAGCTGTGACAAGACCTTGTTTGGGGGTTTTAGCAATCATCAAGGTCACATCTTTCGAACCTTCCCCTCAACGGACTTCCATTTCTTCTCTCTTATTACTTCTCAATTGTCTTTCCCTTCACAAATGCTTCCTCCTCCTTCTCGACTTGGATCCCTTCGGGCGCCTTTAGGTATTTCTCTTCCCCCTTTTTGGCATCATCAAAGGAGAGAGGAACCCCTGGAAACAAGCTAGCAAGCAAGAAGTCTAGTCTGCTGATAATTGAGTTCTGATTCGAATCTGTTGCGGAGTAAGCTGCACGGAACTCAGAGCGGGTGGCGTTGGATTCAGCTACTACCAACTTCATCTCAGCCATGAGGAAACTGAATGTTCGATCCATATTCTCTTCCACACGCAGGAGCTCGTTCTTATTATGTTCACGCAGCAGCTTTATCTCTGTAGTATGAGATTCATGCATTTGTTCAATGTGCTCTTGCATTTTTGTCTTTGCATCAGCATTCTCAGCCCGCTAGACTAACAACTTGTTCCACACGCATTGTTTGCTGCTGTTGCCACCACTCACGGATCCTGACTATTATGCCACGCAAATCGCCAGATAAGGTTTGCATCTCTCGTTGTCGACCTCATATCCGGTGAGGCCTGGTGCCTCTCCATTTTTTCTATTTCAAAGAAATAAGGCTTTGAACACCTCCCGAACTTCAAATTGTCACCTCTGTTTTTTGGTGTGGCTGCGGCCACAAAAGTCATGAAATGGGGTGAAATAATGGTGTCTAATGGAATAACGGGATCGGTCCGTGGAAGCGCTCACGATTTTTAGGCGATTCTTCGGGAGGTCGGTACCTCCGGAGATAAGGAAATGATTCTACGAAAGGATCATCACGGGCAACTAGAATCTGTTCAATGATAAGTGGTGCTCGTGAAGTCCCCAATGAGTCGAACTCTGCTGCGGCAGGGGGAGCTGCGCGATGGACTCTATTTCACCGTGTGATCTGTTGTGAAGTCGACCCGACTTTTGCCGAGCCTCATTTGTCTCAACAACTTCGTCGATCTCAATTGGTTTTTCCAAATGAGTTGGTCGGTCCTCTGCCTTATCGAGCGTCATCGGACGATGATGAGATTTCCATGGGTTGCTCATCATGAAAGTTAAATGATTGGCGAGTAGTCTTGAGGTCGACTTACTCGTGGTTGGAACATCCTCACCGAGTCTTTGGGATCGATCAGGAGAATGACTCGGCTTCATCGTCTCCTTCCGATCCCGAAAAGGTTACATCGAGGATTGTCCCGGGAATCGTGAAGAAACATCGATCTCCTTTTCTCGATGGATCAATGATAGCGGGGGAGGGACGTTACTTAGCGGTTTCTTTACCACGGGAAGTCTCAACCTCCCGTTGGCCTTCATTACCTCCTGTAGTCTCAACTGCGGCGAGGCCTTGACATCCCTTTCGGCGGTGTCAATCGTCTTGGGGTCTTCGAGGTGGCATCCATTGGAGTCTCAACTCCATGGATTGCACTTTCATCGCCAGTGTTAACTCCCGGGGCGATTCCGTCTGTGCCTCGATGCATCGGTGGCGTCACTAGCTGCAGAGAGCAATTGGCACTTCGGATGAGACAGTCACACAATGCGAGCCTCGTCAAGGTGACAACTTGCTTTGTGTATTTTGTGATTGTTCTTTCTCCACTTCGCCTCCTAAATTCATTGTGGAGTCACCGCACATCCTCCGACCTTGCTGCCGCAGTGGAGGAGGAGTTTCCCCCTCGGTGGCACACCAACCGAGTGACTTGGAATGGGGTCACTCGTCTCGGACTCCCGGCTATTCCCACCGAGTATTCACCGTTGGGGCAGGTGGTAAGACACCTTTATTAGGGGTTGGCTCGACTGGGGTCCCCATAATCCCAGTTTCATCGCCAGTTCCCTTAACACCTTCCTCTAAATGAGCTGGGGAAGTGGTGGCAGCGACAATAGTGGCAATATGCTGCACCACTCCCATAGGATCTATTTCCAGCTGTGATTTGGAGGACTCTCCTGGGCCCTCCATCATTCTTTGCTCATGTAGGATTCTGGACTCTTGCATTGCTTGCTGCATTTGCAATTCTTCTGTGGCAGCAACAGGGTCCAGATCCTCATCACTTCCTGATAGGACATCGGTGGTTCCAGTGAGAGGGTAAATGCTGGCCTTCTCACGTGCCTCTGCGTCCTCAGCTGCTCTAGCCCATTCGTTTTCTTTTCGAATCTGCAGTATATTGATGCAATTATCCTCATCAAGGGCTTGCGATCTTTGTGTCACCTCAAGAAACCCTCAAGAGTTCTTCTTCCTCAGCAATGAACTCTGGATTTTCAAACTGCACTCTAGATAGGCTCGGCTTCCATTTTCTCCACTCTCGACGATTTTGGATGTCGGATACAATGGAGAGTACATGATTACATCGTCTTCATCATTCTCTTACTGGCCCTCGTTTCCAGTGATTAAGGGTAGCAGACTTCGCTGCTCAACATCCTCAGTAGCCTCTGTTACAGGTGGAGAAGCAACCCTATCAACAGGTGATTCGATTGTCTCAGCCATTCCTTGTTCCTCAGTTGTTCTGTCTACAGCTGGGTCTTCGAGTTGCCTCTGCTGATCGGCCTCAGCAGACTTGGTCGTTTCGTTGATCACGTCTGGAGACTCTACTTCTCCAGCCTATCTCGGGTATCTTCTCCAACAGTGGTGACTCACCGGTTTCTCAAGCTCGGGCGCTTGAAAATTCTTCTTCTTGTTTGTACCGGAGGGATTTACTGTTCGGATAAGGTTTCTTCGAGTCCTGGCGGTGGGGGCCTGTTGTTGTCTTCTTCTCGAGGAGTCGGCTGTCTTGGCTTATCACTTCTCCTTTTCTTGACGACCGGAGAAGGTATTTGAGATTCCTTCTCCGCTGCAGCAGCAGGGGCGGGAGACACCGCTGCGGGGCGGGAGTGACTTGGGCTGCAGGGGGGCAGGAGCCGATTTCTTTTCTTTGATGCGGGGGCAACCTTCTTCTTTGGTGGAGAGGAGACACCGTATCTTCGAGGTCGATTGATTCCCCTCACTCGTGACCCCTCTTGGCGTACGCTCTCTTACGTGCGCCGATAGGTTTGATCCAACATCCTCTTGTTTACATGGAACGCCTTTCCATGTCGAAGAGGACTCCTTTTACCTCCATCACCGCCAATCACCAGGCCGTATCTGAGGAACCTCCAAACGTTCCATCCTCCTTGAAGGATTTGTTCCCAACGTTAAAGCGCGAGTCTGCGTGAGACAAACTCAGCCAGTTCACTTTCTCGCTCTTCAATGATCGCGGCCATTATGATCAACTTTGCTTTTGACGGTGGTCAAAGCGCCAAATTTGATATCTATGCATTTGGCAACGATGTCCAGCAATTTGTGGTAGTCTTCCTTCAACAGCCTCTTATTAGCTATGTAGACTACTTTCTCAGCATAGTCGGACTTGGCTACTTCCTTCCAAGCAGCAGTCAGGTTAACATCAGCTTCATTAATTTCCGACACTCATTCCGCCGGTAACAAACAGTGTTTTGCCAAATCCTTGGCAGTAATGATGAACTCATTTCCATGAACAGAGGACTTGATGCCCTCATCGTGAACCTCAACATTCACGTAGAACTGTGCGACCTCTTCCACATAGGTCATCGGAAACTCCAACGCCGAAACAGTTTTTTCGAGGCGTTTCCATTTCTCAAAGAATCTTCTTCACTAGGGTGTCGTCGGACCCCTGTTTCACCATACCGTCGAAATCCACAGTAGACCCGGTGTGGATTTGCTTTCCTAGCTTGACAAAATCATGAGTGGATGCCATTTCTCAGTATTTTACCGAACAAAACTTAGAAAATGATCTTAGGATTGAAAGGGTTTTGAGAGAAAATTTTGCTTTTGCTTTCGAGAGAGAGATGAACAGTTTTTGGTAAAGTGAGAGAGAAATGGACAAAATGGCTTAAGTATGGTTCATGAAAGGACGTGCGGGTGGTTTTTGAAATGTGATCAAAATCAACGGCTTAGATCTTGCACGCCGATTTGCATTTAATGTCTCGTATTTAATGCAAAGAACATTTATATCCAATCATAAGCTTGGTGTGCGACTTTTGATCATTACACGTTATAATTATGCTGACGTCATTCTTAAAAACATTCCCGCTTAGTAAAAACGACTACGTTTTTGTCATTTTACTCATAAATGACTCGAAACTTGTCCCTTAGCCGATTTAACTCTTCTCTCCTCGCATGTAAATACTCACCACAATCTAACTCGTCTGCAGATGTCTTTCCGATACCATTTGTTTCACTTAGGTGATTTAAGAGTTCACTCTTTTTCCTCTTTTCGTGTTTCATTACTTTTCTTTTCGGTCTTACCGAGTGTCAACTCGACTCAATTAACCCCAACTCATGCTTGAGTTCTTCAAATCTTGACTCACATAATGGTTTTATAAATATGTCACCAACCTCGCTTATCGGTTGAAATATATTCCAAGGTGATGTCCTTCTTTTCAACATAATCTCTTATGAAGTGATATCCGACATCGATATGCTTTGTTATTGGGCTGCACAACATTTGCCCATGACTATGTATTCTGCTTCGGTATTTGTAGGGTGGCTATTGAATTTTGCTTTTTGCTAAACCAGAAATTAGCCTATTTCCAAGCATTTGACATGTGTCCGAGGTGTTTTTCTGTCAACTCTACATCTAGCATAGTCGAGTCGAATAACCAATTAGCTTGAATCCACCTTCCTTTGGATACCATAAGCCAACTTCTTGGTTTCCTTTCAAATATCTCAAGATCCTCTTGGCTCTTTGTCATGTGGCTTTCTTTTGGAGCGATTGAAATCTTGCACATACACCTACAAAAAGGTGATGTCCGGCCCGCTTCTTTGTGAGATAAAGCAATGATCCATAAGTGCTCAGTATCTTGTTTGATCTACGAGGCTTGCCATCTGCATCCATGTCCATTTTGATGATGTATTCATTGGTATTTTCACAAAAGACTACTCTTCCATACCAAATTTCTTCATTAAATCTCTGGTGTATTTTGTCCGACTTATGAAGGTTCCATTCTTCACTGTTTTTCACTTGGAGTCCAAGGAAGAATGTCGACTCTCCCCATCATGCTCATTTTGAATTTGCTTTGCATAAGATTTGAAAATCTATCACACACTCTTTGTTTGTGGATCCAAAGATGATATCATCTACATATATTTGAACAAGCAAAAGATACTCTTCCTATCTTCAATTAAAGAGTGTTACATCCACTTTGCCTTTTGTGAATCCGTTCCCGATCAAGAATTGTGACAATGTATCATACCATGCTCTAGGTGCCTGTTTCAACCCATATAGAGCTTTCTTGAGTTTGTATACTTTGTCTCCAAGAGTCTTCTGTTCAAATCCTGGAGGTTGTTCAACATACACTTCTTCTTCCAATAAACCATTAAGAAATGCACTATTTACATCCATTTGATACACAATAAAGTTCTTGTGAGCTGCGTATAGGCAAGAAACATCCTTATGGCTTCCAATCTTGCTCTTCAGGAGCAAATGTTTCATCAAAATCTATCCCTTCTTCTTGGCAATATCCTTTGGCTACCAATCTTGCTTTGTTTCTTACCCACGAACCTTCCTCATTCATCTTGTTTTTGAATACCCATTTAGTGCCATAACATTTTGATGGGTAGGTCTTTGAACCAGATTCCCACACTTTATTTCTTTCAAACTCGATTCACTCTTCTTGCATGACTTGAATCCAATGTGTGTCATCCAATGCTTGTGACACATATTTAGGCTCTATTTGTGAGATAAAACATGTGAACATTGCTTCTTGTTGTACTGATCTCGTTTGACACCTTCTCTTACATCTCCAATGACTAGTTACGGTGGATGGTCTCCCGGCCATCTTACATCGGGTTGGAGTAAGTTAGCCGGATTCGATCGTCTTGCAGTTTGTGTTGTTTTGATCAGCTCTCTCATCATCACTTAGTCAGTAGATTTTCCACTTTTTTTGAGACTCACTATCTCATCTTCATATGGGTTTATAATTCCAGCTTGACTTGAAAGATAGGGACTCTTTTGCATGGTTGGTTGATTCAAACTTATCGAGTTGACTCTTCAATGTCTTCTCCATTTACATTTGGCTCATCAAACACCACATGAATGGATTCCTCTGTAACCATAGTCCTCTTGTTGAGTACTCTGTAGGCTTTGCTTTCAGCTGAGTATCCCAAGAAGATACCTTCATCAGCTTTAGCATCAAAAGCCTTTAAATTATCTTTGCCATTGTTATGAATGAAGCATTTGCATCCAAATATTCTAAAATATGCAACATTTGGCTTTCTCCCTGTCCAAATCTCATAGGAGTCTTTGTCGGTTAATCCTTTTATCATGCATCTATTTTGAGTGTAGCATGTTGTGTTTATCTTGCTTGACCCAAAATCTTTTAGGTAGCCCCGCTTGACTAACATGGTTCTTCTTTTCTTCTTTGAGAGTTCTATTCCTTCTTTCTGCAACTCCATTTTGTTGTGGAGTCCTTGCTGCAGATAATTCATGACCAATACCATTTTCAATACAGTACTGAGTGATTATGCTATTGACAAACTCAGTTCCTCTGTCGGATCTTATTTTGATAATGGTTTGACTCTTCTCATTTTGGATTCTTTTCATCAGCTGTGGTAGTTTTTGCAGAGTTTCTTTCTTCTTACACATGAATATTGTCCATGTATATCTTGAGTAGTCATCTACTACCACCAAGGTGTATTTCTTCCCACTTATGCTAGTTGGTTCAACTGGACCAAATAGATCCATATGTAGCAGGTGCAATATTCTTGTTGAAGATAGACATGTCTTTTCTTTGAATGATGATTTGATTTGTTTTCCTTCCGACATGCATCACATATACTCTCCTTCTTGTATCTTTGAGTCCGCGGAAGTCCTTCCACAAGATTGCTTCCGCAAGCTTATTAATTGTTTTGAAATTCGGTGACTCGAGAACTTCTTGTGCCACAACCAACTTGATTCACCAGTGCTCTTTGCTAACAGACAGGTGATTGGTGTTGCAGTTGACCAATCCACGACATACATGTTCTTTTGTCTGCATCCTTGCAACACAACTTCATTTGATTCAGTATCCTTGATTTGGCATATACCCATGTTGAATCCAACATTATAACCCTTGTCACGAGTTGGTGATGCTTAGCAAGTTGAAGTTGAGTCCTTCAACATATGCAACATCTCTGTGATTTCTAATCCATTTTCTTGATGGATCCAATGCCTCTTATTTCTCCTGGAGCTTCATTTCCTCCAAATATTACTTTTGCACCTCTGACTTCCTTGAATTTTGACAGATTTTTCTTATTTCCTGTCATGTGTCTGGAACAACCACTATCCATGTACCAGGTTCCCTGGCACTCAGCTGTTCCTTTAACCTGCAATCAAGGAAATTAAGTTTTAGGTACCCATACTTGCCTGGGTCCTGAGGGGTTAGTATTTGTTAGGAATTTTATTGTTTAGATTTTGATGAATGCCATGTAAAACTTAGAATAGGAAGTTGGCACCCCAATTTTTGCTGTAAAATGCATTTTAACAATTAGAGTGCCAGCAGTTAAGTCGCCTACGCCCTAACATGCAAGAAGACAATCAAGATCGGAAGGAAGACTCTGTTGTGAGACAGTGAGTATGGCAAAGAAGATTAGGCGGGAACTCTCAAGAAGCAATCGAGATACGACTAAGTGGAGTATCGGTCAAGTCAACTCGAGAAAAGCCAAGTCTCAAGTTGAAGTGACGAAGCGTCATCCATGATTGGAAGTCGACTTAAGTCACCTGGGAAAGCAAAGAAATGCGATCAAGTCGAGATAATCGTAAAAGATCCGTTGCTTGCAAAATCAAGAGATTTACTTAAACAAGTAATATCTCCATACCACCTTTCTCGGAGTGCTCGGTCCCGAGCGTGCAAATGGAATGAACCAATGGGAAGCACTACACCGTGTCGAACTCGAAAGGTGAAAGAACAATTCATACGAGGAAATGGCAATTCAAGGATCGCAACAAGACAAGCCAACGATTTTGCAAGTGACTTTCAAAAATAAGCCTATCTCTTCAACGGGCAAATTTTTGAAAGATCACTATAAAAGGCTGAGGAATGACTCGAGAGAATGTTACTCGAACCACGAACATTCAAGAAATCAATTAAAATTATAACCAAAATACTCTCAAATCATTCAAGATTAATCCTCAAGCCTACATCACGAAGTACATCAATCCAACACTAACCTCGTGAAGGAAAGAGAACTTCAATCGCCTGAAGAGGAAACTTTTGAAGAAAAGGGGTCTACATTCCACGAAGGATTGTAGGAAGGTTCAAGGTCGAACCAAGTCTTAAGCTTTTGGAGGGCTTCGTGATCAAATCCAAAGAGCTTGAGCAAGTGAGTCAGAGTAGCAAAGCGCGCCTGCCGTGAAGAAGAAGTTCGAGTCGTCACGAGAAGCCGAGTGATCAAGGCGTCTCCTGGATCGAGTCCCAAAGGATCAAGTTAGTCAGGTGTGATCAAGACTTGTATCCTGGATCAAGTTACCACTTTGTAAACTGATCATTACCTAGTGGATTCCTCCAGAGTTGGAGAAGATAGGAGTAGAAGAATTGCCCCATCTTCGAACCTCTATAAAAATTTCACATGTGTCATTTACATTTCAAAGATTTTAATTCCTGCATTTTTAATCGCTTATATCTCACGATAAATTTGCTATCCATTTGATAATACAAGTACTAAACCAAGCACTAAACTCTTGCTTAATCAAACTTAAGGGTGTTAAGTCTTCCGCAAAACAAAACCACAATCGAGTTAATTTAGAGCCAACAAATGAGTGAGTTATTCCATCAACGGCTCGATTGAGTCTCTGGAGAGAGATTAACTCTCTTGAGTGACTAAATTGATGTCCCATCAAGGACACAAATTGTGTAGTATCAACTCAGTATATTGGGTAAAAAGGACTAAATCGAAAATTTGGTAAGGTTTATTCAACCCCCTTCTAAACCTTACACTTACACCCCTTGGGACCTACAAGTGGTATCGGAGCGGTTGGTTCATTGAACCCTCCGCACCGGTTCTTGAACTAGATCTCCAAACTTTTCAAAGTCCGCTTTACTACTTAAACTCTCGAAACTCTTTTTATCATTAAAAGTTATTATAATGGAAGCAAATTTGACACGCATCCCTATGTTCACTATTGAAGAATTTGATGATTGGAAAATTCGTATGCGGTGCTCATCTATCAAAGATTACATGATGAGATGTGGATAGTGATAGAAGATGGGCCTCTGCAAATCTTAAAGGTGAACACAAACAGACATGCGAAGAGTTGCAAACAAGGAGAAAAGATGTTGCTCCCGGACCGGTCGTGGTTGAAAAACCAAGAACTGAGTGGACAAATGATGACAAAAAGATACAACCTGGACAATGTAGCCAAGGACATCCTTTACAAAACCTTGACACCATATTCAATAAAGTCAAATCATGCAAAACGGCTAAAGAAATGGGACAAGTTTGACATTGATTTGTGAAGGTTCGTGAGCAAATCAAAGAAAACAAATTATCGGTGGTCGCATGAAATTTGAGAACTTCAAAATGATCTCGGGAGAAAACCTGGATCAACTAGATGCTTGGTTCACGTAAATCACAAATGAGTATGCACTTGGAAATGAATATACACGAAAAATGTGTATGAAGATCCTAAAAAGTCTTCCAAATGAATGGGAAATGAAGGTCATGGCACCGAGACATTCCATGGACCTATCAAAGACATCCAACTATGAGTTATTCTCGGACCTCAAAGCCTACGAGTTTGAGCCGAGAAGAAAAGACCAGGAAGAGACAAATGTCCAAAACAAATGCTCTAATTGTTAAAGATGTGAAGAGAGGTCGAGAGTCAAAGAAGTCATTGACCCGGAAGAAATAACCCCGATGGTTAAGAGGTTCAACAAGTTCTTCAATAAGAACTACAAGAGAGAAAGGGTGAATCTTCCAGGAAGACACTCGGCTCCTCCAAATCAAGGGAAGATAGGCCAACCAAGAGAACAGATCATCAAAAAGTTGAGTATCAAAGGGTGACAATCCAAGAATGGAAAGAGTGATCAAAAGGTTGAATATCTATCTTTGGAATCAGAGACAACCAGGTCACTATGCCATTGAATGTCCATATCCTCGTAGTCAACAAATACGGGGATGAAGAAGAAAGGAAGGTCTTGAGAGAAAGAAGACAAGAAAGGAAAAAAAAAGCAATGATGGTCATGAGATCTGCTGAAAAACGACCAAGTCAAGAGAGATAGCCGATTGAGAGCGCGTGAAGTGACTACTCAAGTGACTCTGAAGAAGAAGCCCTGATCCGCTTGATGGCCAAAGAACAAGATCAACTCCGACCAAGAAGATGAGATACAATCTAACTCATCAAACTCGGACACTAGTGATAGTGATCAGACACACACACTTCATCACCCACTCGATCTTTATGATTCATTAGGCAAAATGATGAAAGATTTTGAACACATTAAATCCTCACACACACTATTGAATGAGGAAAACAAACTACTCAAGAATCAAAACTCAAAGTGACTAAGGAGCCGAGTACTCTAAATCGAATAGTCATGGAGAATGAAAGTTTAAAAAAAAAATGCTAAATTAATAGCGAGAGATTCTGCTATAGAAAAGAGGGATAATGACCTCAAGAATGTTATTGCCTCATTCACTAAGGCATCTAAATCATTGGATGATCTTATTATGAGTCAAAGAGAATGTGGAGACAAGACAGCTTAGGATTTAATTCCTCCGCGTGCTATGTCAAACCTCAAAAGTAATTTTGGAAAAGGATCTTCAAGTCATGAAGAGTCGAAAAATCCAAAACTCTAAATGTTGCACACATTCACTCCAAAGCACCATAACAAGAAAATCGGCCTTGGTTATAAAGGAAAAAGGAAAACGACCGATTGAGTGTCTTTGAAAGGGCAGTGAGAAGAGATTCACTAGAGTCCTCAAAGAAACTTCTAACAAAAATACTCAGTAAAGAAGAAGCGAGCTACCAAAAATCCCAAAATCCATAAAAGAAATACATATGATGGGAATGGTAGAAAATATCCAAGCCAAGTTGATTGGAATAATGTGAACTATCGGCATAGACTTATGGAATATAAGCCCAAATGGCAAAGGCCAAGAACTCAAGAAAGGCCATTCCAAAAGTATAAGATCTTTCATCAAAGACACCTATGCACCTAGGCATCACACTCAAAGACACCACAACTACCCAAGAAAGGCAATTGCTAAAACACATATGCGGGGCATACGACAAAAAAAGAGACAATTTGTATGAACCTATAATTCCCAAGCAATTTGCCAGGATTAATTATGATTATGGCATCGATAGATGGCAACCCCTTAGAGTCAAATCATTTGGCTATAAGTTGGTTGGATCATCTTACAATTCTAACCCTTCAGGACCCGGACAAGTATGGGTACCTAAAACTTAATTTCCTTGATTGCGGGTTCAAGGAACAAAGTGAGTGCCAAGGAACCTGGTACATGGATAGTGGGTACATTCCCGGACACATGACGAGAAACAAGAAAAATCTGTCAAAATTCAAGGAAGTTAAAGGAGCAAAAGTCATATTTGGTGGAAATGAAGCTCCTGGTGAAATAAGAGGCATTGGATCCATCAAGAGGAATGGATTAGAAATCACAGACGTTGCATATGTTGAAGGACTCAACTTCAACTCGCTAAGCATCGATCAACTCGTGACAAGGGCTACAACGTTGGATTCAACATGGGAATATGCCAAATCAAAGATATTGAATCAAATGAAGTTGTCTTTGCAAGGATGTAGACGAGAAAAATATGTATGTAGTGGATTGGTCAACCGCAACACCCATTTTGTCTACTAGCAAAGAGCACAAATGAATCAAGTTGGTTGTGGCACAAAAAGGTCGAGTCATCCGAATTTCAAAACGATTAACAAGCTTGCGAGATAATCTTGTAGAAGGACTTCCAGGACTCGATATACAAGAAGGAGATTATATGTGACGCATGTCGAAGGAAAACAAATCAAGTCGTCATTCAAAGAAAAGACATGCCCATCCTCAACAAGAATATTGCATCTGCTTCATATGGATCTATTTGGCCCAAAGGAACCGGCCATCATAAGTGGAAAGAAATACACCTTGGTGGTAGTAGATGACTACTCAAGATATACATGGACAATATTCATGTGTAAGAAGAAAGAAACTCTACAAAAACTACCAAACATGAAGAGGATTCAAAACGAGAAGAGTCAAACCATTATCAAAATAAGATCGAGATGAGAACTCAATTTGTCAATGGAATAATAACTCGATTGTTGTGTTGAAAATGGTATTGGTCATGAACTATCGGCAGCAAGAACTCCACAAAGAGAATGGAGTTGCGAGAAAGAAGGAATAGAACCCTCAAAGAAGCGGCAAGGACCATGTTAGGTCAAGCGGGGTTACCAAAAAGATTTTGGGCTGAAGCAATCAACACAACTTGCTACACCCAAAACAGATGTTTGATAAATAGACAAATGACAAAGACTCCCTATGAGATCTGGGATGGAAGAAAACCAAATGTTGCATATTTCGAAATATTTGGATGTAAATGCTTCATCCACAACAATGGCAAAGACAACCTAAAGGCTTTTGATGCTAAAGGCGATGAAAGTATCTTCTTAGGATACTCAAATTTAAAGCAAAGCCTACTGAGATACTCAACAAAAGAACTATGGTTACTGAAGAATCCATTCATGTAGTATTCGATGAGCCAAATGTAAATGGAGAAGACATTGAAGAGTCACCGATAAGTTTGAATCATCCAACCATACTGAAGAATCCCTATCTTTGGAAGTCGGGAATTATCAATTCGAGAAGAAGATGAGATTGCTTTGAATCTCAAAAACAATGGAAAATTTGCAACTAAGTGATTACGAGAGAGCGACCACAACACAATCGCAAGTCGATCGCATCCACTAACTTACTCGAACCTCGATGTAAGATGGCCGAAAATCATCCACCGAACTTGTCATTGGAGATATAAGAGAAGGTGTCAAAACAAGATCCATAACTCAACAAGAAGCCATGTTCACATGCTTCATCTCACAAATAGAGCCCAAAGACGTGTCACAAGCCTTGGGCGACACACACCGGGATTCAAGCTATGCAAGAAGAGTCAATCGCTTTGAAAGAAATAAAGTATGGGAATTAGTGCAAAGACCCATACATCAAAATGTTATTGGCACCAAATGGGTGTTCGTAAATAAGATGAACGAGGAAGGTTACGTGGTAAGAAACAAAGCAAGACTAGTAGCCAAAGGATATTGCCAAGAAGAAGGGATAGATTTTGATGAAACATTTGCCCCTCGTAGCAAGATTGGAAGCTATAAGGATGTTTCTTGCCTATCTTTGCTCACAAGGATTTCACTTGTATATCGGATGGATGTAAAAAGTGCATTCTGAATGGTTTATTGGAAGAGGAAGTGTATGTTGAACAACCTCCGAGGATTTGAGCGAGAAGACTCTTGGAGATAAGGTATACAAACTCAAGAAAGCTCTATATGAATTGAAACAGGCACCCGAGCTTGGTATGATACCTTGTCACGATTCCTAATCGAAAATGGATTCACAAAAGGAAAAGTAGATAGAACACTTTTCGTAATTCAAGACAAAAAGAGTATACTTTGCTTGTTCCAATATATGTGGATGACATCATTTTGGATCTACAAACAAAGAGTCGTGTGAAAAATTTTCAAACCTCATGCAAAGTAAATTTGAAATGAGCATGATGGGAGAGTGACATTCTTCCTTGGACTTCAAGTGAAACAATTTGAAGGATGGAACCTTCATAAGTCAAACAAAATACACCAGAGATTTAATGAAGAAGTTTGGTATGAAGGAGAAGTCTTCTATAAAATACCAATGAACACATCGGTCCAAAATGGACATGGATGCAGGATGGCAAGCCTCAGATCAAACAAGATACTGTAACACTTATTGGATCATTGCTCTATCTCACAAAGAAGCGGGCGGACATCACCTTTCTTTGTAGGTGTATGTGCAAGATTTCAATCTGCTCCAAAAGAGAGCCATATGACAAAGTAAGAGAATATTGAGATACTTGAAAGGAAGCCAAGAAGTAGGCCTATGGTATCCAAAGGAAGGTGGATTCAAGCTAATTGGCTATTGATTCGACTATCTTTGGATGTAGAGTGGACAGAAGAGCACTTCGGCACATGTCAAATGCTAGAAACAGTGATTTCTGGTTTAGCAAGAAGCAAAATTCAATAGCCACCTCTACAACAGAGGCGAGAATACATAGGCTGCGGCAAACTGTTGCCCAAGTCCTATGGATGAGACAAAGAATGAGAGACTATGAAGTTGAGGAAAATGAAATTCCAATCATGTGTGATAACACAAGTGCAATTGCAATCACTCAAAATCATGTGTTGCATTCAAGAACAAAGCACATTGATGTCGAGATATCACTTCATAAGAGATCATGTTGAAAAGAAGGACATCATCCTGGAATATATCTCAACGATAAACAATTAGTGACATCTTCACAAAACCATTATGTGAGTCAAGATTTGAAGAACTCAAACATGAGTTAGGTTAATTGAACTAAGGCGACACACGAAGAATCAAAGAAAAGAAATGGAACAGAAAAGGAGGTGAAAAAGAGAAACAAAATCAGGCAAGAAAATCACCAGACGGAAAGACAAACATACACCGAGTCGGTGATAGGTGAGTCACTAAGAGAACTGTGAGAAGTAGAGTTAAATCGGCTAAGGGATAAGTTTAGTCACTTATGAGCAAAGTGACAAAAACGCAATCGTTTTGACTAAGCGGGAATGTTTTAAGAAATACGTCGGATAATGATGATGTGTACGGACATAAAAGCCGCACACCAAGCTTATGATTGGATATAAATCTTTGCCACATTAAATACGAGACATTAAATGCTAAATAGGCGTGCAAAATCTAAGCCGTTGATTTCGATCACATTTCAAAACCACTCGCACGTCCTTTCATAAACCATATTTAAACCATTTTCGTCCGTTTCTCTCTCACACTTCTAAAACCGTTCATTTCTTTCTCTCAAAAGCAAAGGCAAAAATTCTCTCAAACCCTATCTATCTTCAAATCAATTTCTGAGTTTTTCTTCGATATAATCCTGAAAAATGGCACCAACTTATTACTTTACCAAGTTAGGAAAGCAAATCCACACCGGCTCTACGGTGGATTTCGACGGAATGGTGAAACAGGGTCCGACGACATTCTAGTGAAGAAAATCGCTGAAAAGTTGGAAACGTCCGGGTGAAACCGTTTACGACGTTAGAATATTCGATGACATATGTGGAGGAGGTCGCACAATTCTACGTGAATGCCGAGATTCACGATGAAGGAATAAAGTCATCTGCTTCACGGAAAGCGGTGACTATCTCTCGCCAAGGATTTGACCGAACATTGCTCACTACCAGCAGAGGAGCATCGAGATTAACGGCGATGTAAACTTGGGCGATGCTTGGAAAGAAATAGCCAAGCCCGATTTGTCTTGATAAAATAGTATACACAAGAAACAAGAGATCTGGCAAGGAGGATTATCACAAGTTGTTGGACATAGTTGCTAAATGTATCGACATCAAATTTGGCACTTTGACCAATCAAAAAGGCAAAGCTGATTGTAATGGCCGCAATCATCGCGAAAAGAAGATAAACTGGCCGAGTTTGTCTCACATGCAGACTCTGCCCGAACGTGGGAACAAATCCTTCAAGGAAGATGGCTCATTTGGAGGATCCTGTGGATATGGCCTAGTGATTGGCCGGCTAATGGAGGTGAAAGGAGTCCCTCTTAGACATGGGAAAGCATTCCATGTTAACAAGAGGATGTTCAGAGCAAATCTCTCAGCGCGAGAAGAGAGCTTACGCCAAGAGAGGCGACACGAGTGAGGGGGAATCGATTGACCCGAAGATACGATTGTTTCCTCCCCACCCAAGAAGAAAGCTGCCCCCGCACTTGCTAAGAAA
The DNA here is from genome assembly GCA_016081115.2 of Rehmannia glutinosa. Lineage (NCBI taxonomy): Eukaryota > Viridiplantae > Streptophyta > Magnoliopsida > Lamiales > Orobanchaceae > Rehmannia > Rehmannia glutinosa. The sequence goes on along the minus strand of JABTTQ020003397.1, from coordinate 246,789 downwards.
AGATCTGCTTGCCCTGCAAAGAAAGAAAACTAAACATGCTCCTGCTCCCGCAGCCACCGCCCCCAGCGTGCCGTGTCTCCCGCCGCAGCTGCGGTCGAGAAAGGACTCTCAAATACCTTCTCCGATCATCAAAAGGAGGAGAACGAGAAGCCAAGACGACCGGCTCCTCGAGAAAAAGACACCGGCACGGCCCCGCCGCCCAAGACTCGGAAGAAACCGTCTCGAACCAGAAATCCCTCCGGTACAAACTAGAGACGAAGAAGAATTGTCAAGCACTCCGAGCTTGAGAAACCGGCTGAGTCACCACTCACCGAGCAGATATCGAGACTAGCTGGAGAAGTAGAGTCTCGGATGTAATTGATGAAACAGACCAAGTCTGTGAAGGCGATCAGCAGAGAGCAACCGAGAAGACACACAGTTGTAGTCCACACAAACAAACACAAAAGAAGGCGATAAAGCGGACGGTGATGTGATGATCCTATCTCCACCTTACCCGGACATCCAAAATCGTCTGCGTGAGTGGAGGAAATGGAAGTTGAGTCGATCCAGGAAACAGTTCCAACGGCCGAGTTCATAGAAGAAGAAGAGGAACTGTTGAGCTTCCTTGGGTCGACCACTTTGTACTCCCAAAGATCGGATGAAGACAATCGCACGATATCCTGCAGATCTACAAGGACAAGGAGAAAGAAAAGCATGCGAGGAAGGCTCGAGGCACGTGAGAAGGCCATCATCATCCTATCTCCACCCCTAGAACACACACCTCCTCCCTTGATGTCTTCTCGATGATGATGAGGATTAGGAAAATGTCACGCCCCACGAGAAGAGTTGCAAATGCAGCAAGCATTGAACGAATCAAGAATCCTTCACGAGCAAAGACGATGGAGGGACCGAGAGTCCTCCGAACACAAACTGAAATTGATCCAATGGGAATGGTTCAAAGAAATCGCCATTGTTGTTGCTACTACCACTTCCCAGCTCACTCGGAAGGCAATAAGGGACCTGGCGATGAAACTGGGATAGTGGGGACCCCAATCGAGCCAACCCCTATTGAAGGTGTTTTACCACCCCAACGGCCCCATTGAACATACAATCGAAACAGCCGGGAGTTTGGAGACGAGTGACCCCATTCCAAGTCACTCACCGGTGCGCCACCAGGGGGAAACTCCTCCACTCAGCGGCAAGGTTGGAGGATCTTTGCAGAGATGACTCCACAACGAATCAAGGAGGCGAAGTAGAGAAAATACAAACACAAGAAGAAAACAGACAAGTTGCCATCAACGAAGCTCGAGGCGATTGAGACTGCTCGGTGAGGTACCAACCGCTCGAAGGGTAATGACTGCCGCGAGGCGATCGAGGCACTGAGATGGAACGCCCTGGGAGTTAACACTGGGCGATGAAAGTGCAATCCATGGGGTTGAGACTCCAATGGATGCCACCGCAGAAGACCATAAGATAGCCGACGACATTGTCGAAAGGGAGGACCAAGGCCTCGCCGCAAGTAGAGATCACTGGAGGTAATGAAGGCCCACGGGAGGTTGAGACTTCCCGGGTAAGGTAGCTCAAGTAGAGAACATCCTCCCCTGCTATCATCGACCCATCCGAGAAGGAGATAAGCGCACTTCATGATTCCCAGGATAATCCCGATGTCACCTTTCGGGATCGGAAGCGAAGAAAACCGAAGTCATCCCCGTGTGAGATCATCCAAAAGACTCACCATGCGGATGTTCCAAGCACGAGCAAGTCGATCCCAAGACTACTCGTCAAACCTTTAATTTTGATGATGAGCCACCAATGGAAATCTCATCATCGTCCGATGACGCCATCGATAAGGCCGAGGACCGATCTACTCAATTGGAAAAATCGGCAATGACCAACGAAGTGTTGAGACAGTGAGGCTCAAAACCGGGACCACTTCACAACAAAACCCGGTTGAACTGAGTCCACTTCGCAAGCTCCTCAAGTGCAGCAGGATCGATTCCCAAAAGAACTTCACGCGCACCGCTCATCATCGAATGCATCCCGGTTGGCGGTGATGAATCCTTTGTAGAATCTTTTCCTTTTTCCCTGGAGATACCGGAACTCCATGAAGAGTCGAAAAATGAACAAGCACGCTACCACAGACCGGCTCGTTTTCAATCGTGCACCATTGTTCCAATTTTGATTATGATTTTGACGCGGCATGGCCATCACCGCAACGGAAGAATCACCAAGTCCGCGAAGTGTTCAAGGCATTATTCACGAGATTGAACGAATGGAGAGGCATCGAACTTCCTCTATGGATATGCGATCGACAACAGAGATGCCAATCTCACTGGCCGATTTAAGAGGCATAACAAACGGATCGGGGAATGGTGGCAACAAAAGAGAAAAACAATGCGTGTGGAACAAGTGAGATACTTCAGACATTGTTTAACAAGTCAGTTGTGGAGAGCTGAAAATGCTGATGCAAAAACGAAGATGAGAGAACATATTGAGCACATGCATGAAGCTCACATTGCCGAGGTTAAGTCAACTGCGTGAGCAAAACAAGAGTGATCTACAGCGTTTGGAAGAGACCATGAATACAAAATTCAGCCTTCTCATGGCCGAGATGAAGCCGATTTCAAAGAGTCCAATGCTACTCGATCTCGAATTTCGTCCGCATACTCTGCAGCGGACTCGAGACAAAACTCAACTATCGCCAGGCTTGACTTCCTTGCAAGTCTATTTCCGGGCGTTCCTCTCTCCTTTGATGATGCCAAAAAGGGGAAGAGGAATACCTAAAAACACAAGGGGATCCGAAGTTGAAAAGGAAGGAGCAGAAGCGGCGAAGGAAAATCACCGGTGAGGAAGTGTTAAAACGGAAGAAAGGAAAATCTGCAGAGGGGAAGGATCAAAAGATATGACCTTGATGATTGCACAAACCCCTCAACAGGTCTTGTCACAAATGACATTATCGGCAAGAAACTCCCCGTGACTCGCCACTCCAACACTCTGCTTTGTATCTATGGCTGAAAAGAGAAAAACAATTGAAGCGGGGGATGAAGGAAGTGGAAGGAAGAATGGATGCCCGAGTTATGAACATCTTGAAAGAACACGGAGGCATTCCAAAGAGACAAAGACACTTATGCCATCTCGGATGTCGGACACGAGCCACGATCGGTTGATGAATTCAAAACGCTCGAATCTGAGGGGATACTTTGCAAATATGTCTATGGCTCAAGCTTGGGACTTGTCTTTGGGAAAAGGGTCTCACGTTATGTGAAGAAGGCCGACAGCAGCAGACTACCTAAGATCACTCTGCTGGTCACTCACCGGAAAGAAAGACCCCAAAGATGATATACGCCCGTAGGTAGAGGAAGAAACAGGTGGTGGAGGAAGAAGCTTGGACCTAGGCCTCTGCCCAAGAATATTGAATATGTAGATCCGAGGAAAGAAAGGAGGGATCTCTCAATGGGCTTGACCAAGTGGCAAATTTGCAAGTGGCTAAAACTAATGCCGAGTATGCAAAAAGAATAGAAGAAGAAAACAAGAGACAAACTCAGCTATGTGAGGAGAGACAGAAATAATAAGAAGAGATGAAGGCGCCAGAAAGCATATGAAAAGAAAAAGAAGGCGGTGGACGAGAAAAAGAGAAGAAGAGAAGAAGATCTTGAACAAGATGAAAGAAGGAGACAAATAAGAAGATGAAGTGTTCTTTGTCCAACCCTTCGTGTATTTTATTATGTAAATACATACAATGTAAGTCTTCTATAATAAAGCTATAAATTCTTTATTTTTCTCGTGTAGGCAAATATGAACTCGATACACCTTGTAAACAGATTGTGTAAAAAGTACAAGAATGATATGATCAATAAAAAGATTGATTCTGCGCATACATTCTATGTCAATACACTATCAGTATGTATCTTTGTTATTTGCATTTTTGAATGGTTTAAGTTTTGGCATCATCAAAAAGGGGGAAATTGTTAGGAATTTTATTGTTTAGATTTTGATGAATGCCATGTAAAACTTAGAATAGGAAGTTGGCACCCCAATTCTTGGCCGTAAAAAATGCATTGTAACAATTAGAGTGCCAAGTCAGGTTAAGTCGACCTACGCCCTAACATGCAAGAAGACAATCAAGATCGGAAGGAAGACTCTGTGAGAGACAATGAGTATGGCAAAGAAGAGTAGACGGGAACTCTCTTCAAGAAGAAAGCAGAGATACAACTAAGTGGAGTATCGAGTCAAGTCAACTCGAGAAAAGCCAAGTCTCAAGTTGAAGTGACAAGAGTCATCCAATGATTGGAAGGTGACTCTAAGTCACCTGGGAAAGCAAAGAAATGCGATCAAGTCGAGATAAGCGTAAAGATCCGTTGCATAGAAATCAAGAGATTTACTTAAACAAGTAATATCTCCATACCACCTTTCTCGAGTGCTCGGTCCCGAAGCGTGCAAATGGAATGAACCAATGGGAAGCACTACACCGTGTCGAACTCAAAAGGTGAAAGAACAATTCATACGAGGAAATGGCAATTCCAAGGATCGCAACAAGACAAGCCAACGATTTGCAAGTGACTTTCAAAAATAAGCCTATCTCTTCAACGGGCAAATTTTTGAAAGATCACTATAAAAGGCCGAGAATGACTGAGAGAATGTTACCGAACCACGAACATTCAAGAAATCAATTAAAATTATAACCGAAATACTCTCAAATCATTCAAGATTAATCCTCAAGCCTACATCACGAAGTACATCAATCCAACACTAACCTGTGAAGGAAAGAGAACTTCAATCGGTTGAAGAGGAAACTTTTGAAGAAAAGGGGTCTACATTCCACGAAGGATTGTAGGAAGGTTCAAGGTCGAACCAAGTCTTAAGCTTTTGGAGGGCTTCGTGATCAAATCCAAAGAGCTTGAGCAAGTGAGTCAGAGTAGCAAGGCAAAGCCGCCTGTGAAGAAGGAGTCGCATTTAGAAGCCACCGAGTGATCAAGGCGTCTCAGATCGAGTCCCAAAGGATCAAGTTAGCCGTGTGATCAAGACTTGTATCCGAACTGTTACCACTTTGTAAACCGATCATTACCTAGTGGATTCCTCCAGAGTTGGAGAAGAGAGGAGTAGAAGAATTACCCCATCTTCGAACCTCTATAAAAATTTCACTGTGTCATTTACATTTCAAAGATTTTAAATCCTCGCATTTTTAATCGCTTATATCTCTGATAAATTTGCTATCCATTTGATAATACAAGTACTAAACCAAGCACTAAACTCTTGCTTAATCAAACTTAAGGGTGTTAAGTCTTCCAATAAAACAAAACCACAAATCGAGTTAATTTAGAGCCAACAAATGAGTTATTCCATCAACACTCGATTGAGTCTCATGAGAGAGATTAACTCTCTTGAGTGACTAAATTGATCGTCCATCAAGGACACAAATTGTGTAGTATCAACTCAGTATATTTAAAAAGGACTAAATTGAAAATTTGGTAAGGTTTATTCAACCCCCTTCTAAACCTTACACTTACACCCCTTGGGACCTACAAATGTTGTAAGATGATCCAACCAACCTATAGCCAAATGATTTGACTCTAAGGGGTTGCCATCTATCGCCATAATCATAATTAATTTTGGCAAATTGCTTGGGGGTTCTAGGTTCATACGATTGTCTCTTTTGTCTCGTATGCTTGTGTGTGTTTTAGCAATTGCCTTCTTTGGGTAGTTGTGATATCTCCGAGTGTAGTGCCTAGGTGCATATGTGTCTTTGTTTGAAAGCTCATGTGCCTTTGGAATGGCCTTTCTTTGGTCTGGCCTTTGCCATTTGGGCTTATATTTCATAGGTCTTTCTTTGATGGTTCACATTATTCCAATCGGCTTGGCTTGGGTACTTTCTACCATTCCCTTCATATGTGTTTCTTTTATTGAACTTCTGGGTGTTTGGTAGCTCTGTTTTCTTCTTTACAGTATTTCTGTTTGGAGTTTGCTTTGAGGAACTCGGTCAATTTCTTCTCACTGTCCTCTCTCAAAGACACTCAATCAAGTTGTTTTCCTTTTCCTTTATAACCAAGGCCAGTTTGCTTGTGATTGTGCTTTGGAATAAATGTGTGTGCACCATTTGGAGTTTTGGATTTTTGAGATACTTCATTACTTGAAGATCCTTTTTCCAAAATCACTTTTGGAGCTTGACATAGCACGAGGAATTAAATCCTAAGCCCTGTCTTGTCTCCACATTTCCTTCATCGTGTATATTCTTTTCCAAGTACGTATAGCTCGTTGGTAATTTCGTGAACCGAGCATCCAAATGATCCAGGGTCTCTCCCTGTAAGCATTTTAAAATTTTCAAATTTTTGTACAAAGAACAGATAGTTTATTTTCCTTGATTTGCTCCGAGCCTTCACAAATCAATGTTAGCTTGTCCTGATTTCTTTAGCCGTTTTGCATGATTTGACTTTGTTGAACATAACTTTGTCCAAGGTTTTGTAAAGAATGTCCTTGGCCACATTGTCCAAGTTGTATCTTTTCCTGTCATCATTTGTCCATTCAGCTCTTGGTTTTTCAACCATAGCTGGTCTGGGAGCAACATCCTCTTCACCTTCAAATTACTCTCTCTCTTACAAACCGTGTTCACTTTTAAAATTTGCAGTGGCCCATCCTCTATCACTATCCACATCTCATCATGTAATGCTTTGATAGGTGAGCCTGCATACGAATTTCCCAATCATCAAATTCTTCAATTGTGAACATAGGGATGCGTGTCAAATTTGCTTCCATGATAATAACTTTTGCTTTGGTAAAAAGAGTTTTGAAAGATCAAGTACTAAAACAGACTTTGAAAAATTTGGAGATCTAGTTCAAGAACTAACCAGTGAAGACTCAATGAACCAACCGCTCTGATACCACTTGTAGGTCCCAAGGGATGTGAGTGTAAGGTTTAGAAGGGGGGTTGAATAAACCTTACCAATTTTTTGATTTAGTCCTTTTAAATACACAGATTTAATAATTCACACTTTGTGTCCTTGATGGATGACTAATTTAGTTAATCAAAGAGTTAGTCACTCAAATGCACTGACTCGAGCCTGATGGAATAACTCGATTGTTTAGACTAAAGACTTAACTCGACTGTGATTTGTTTTCGGAAAGACTTAACACCCTTGAATTTGGTTAAGATTGTTTTAATACTTGGTTTTAGCACTCAGTTGATTTTCAATTGGATAGCAAATTTATCAGCAGATATAAAATAAGATGCAGAAATTAAAATGCTGAAATGTAAATGACACAATAAGTTTTTATAGAGGTTCGAGGATGGGGTAATTCTTCTACTCCTCTCTTCTCCAACTCCCCGGAGGAATCCACTAAGTATTGATCAATATACAGAGGTTAACCAGAATACAAATCTTGATCACACATTGACTTGATCCTTTGGGACTCGATCCGAGATGCCTTTGTCACACAAATGGTGGCTTCTCGTGCGACTCGGCTTCTTCACAGGGCAAATTTGCCTTGCTACTCTGCCCACTTGCTTAAGTTCCTTGGATTTGATCACGAAGCCCTCCAACTAGCTTAAGCTTGGTTCGACCTTGAACCTTTCTACAATCCCTCGTGGAATGTAGACCCCTTGATTCTTCAAAAACTCCATCTTCAACTGATTGAAGTTATCTTTCCTTCACAGGTGAGTGTTGGATTGATTTCCTTCGAATGTAGGCTTGAGGATTAATCTTGAATGATTTGAGAATGTTTTAGGTTATAGTTCAAATGTTTGCTTGAATGTTCGTGGTTTAGGTAATCAAGGTCACCTCTTCTCAAATAAATTCCTCAGCCTTTTATAGTGATCTTTCAAAAATCTGCCCGTTGAAGAGATAGGCTTATTTTTTAAAGTCACTTGTGGTCGTTGGCTTGTCTTGTTGTAGTTCTTGGAATTGCCATTTCCTCGTATGACTGATTCTTCAGCTTTTCAGTGTTCTGACACAGGTGCAGTGCTTCCCATTGATTTATTCCTTTTGCACGCTTCTGGGACTGAGCACTTCAAGAAAGGCAAGATGGGAGGTATTACTTGTTTAAGTAATTCTCTTGATTTACTCAACAACGATCTCTTTCGGATGTCTTGACTTGACGCATTTTCTTAACATCCCCAGGTGACTTGAGTTAGCTTCCAATCATTTGATGACGCTTCATCACTTCAACCTCGAGACTTGGCCGACTTGAGTTGACTTGATTGATACTTCACTCACCGCATCTCACCGCACCTTCATCGAGTTCCGTCTTCTCTTCTTTGCCATACTCACCGCCTTGCAATGAAGTCTTCCTTCTAGTCTCCAGTTGTCTTCTTGCATGTTTTAGGCATAGCTGACTTAACTCAGCTCGACCAGCCCTATCTATTACAATGCAATTTACAACAAAAATGGGGTGCCAACTTCCTATTCTAAGTTTTACATGACATTCATCAAAATCCACAAAATAATTTCCCAACATCCACGGTCCCATCCCATCCTCCCCGTCGGCGGACCTGATGGGAATATTCCGTTGACGTGGAGAAGAAGATGGCACCGTAGAAATTTTTATGTAGTTTAGGGGGTTAAATAGAAGAAAACAGTTTAGGAGTTGGTTTCAAAAATTATGCAAAGTTCGGAGGTACATTAAAATTTTCATAGATTTTTATATTTATACTTATTGTGCATTTATATACAAATAAAGTATTAAATTAAATCACAGTTTTATAATTTCACAAAGTATTATACATAATTTCCAAGCGAATTACTCTGACTCTGAAAAATATTTAGACACTAAAATCAACATTTCTTTAAAGCAAAATAAAGAACACAAGCTTTGAAACCCAATCAAATATAGAATGACATTCATCTCCACTATATGACTATCTTTATTCAATGCATAAGCAATAGAATGATCAAGAATATGGATGACAATTTCGACACGACCCACGAGAGCGTGTCTGGGTATATTTCCACCCTAGGGGTCCCCGCCCCGCCCGCCTATGTGTTTTAATATATTTAATTGTTTTTATAAAGAATATTTTATAAGTTTATTAAAAATAAAAATTTTATTTATTTTTCTATTTAAATTTATTTAATGTGGAGTAGGAGGAGCCGAACTAACCCGTCCGTGCCCCGCGGGGGGTCGGGCCATCCTTAATTTAGAACCCAACAAACTGAAACACCATTTTGATAAAATCAATGAAATTATAACATATTATATAAGCATACACACATATTTATGAGCACACATAATTCAAGCATTTACAATTTGATGTGCACATGCCGAAAAATCGAACCTGGTAAGCTAGTAAATCTAAGAATTGAGGAAGAATTAAATAAAATTTTAAAGTTGATTTAACTAGTAGAAGAAATTTTAATATACCCCCTAAATATGCATGATTTTCACATTACCTCCTAAACTTTTTTTTTTACTTAACCCCCTGAAGTACATGAAAAATTCTACGGTCCCATCTATTTCACCCGCCGGCGAATCTGACCGGAATATTCCACCGGCGGGGAGGAGAGATGACACCGTAGAAATTTTCATGTAGTTCAAGGGGTTAAATAGGAAAAAAATTAATTTAGGGAGCAACGTATAAAATCGCGTATAGTTGGGGGGTTTATTAATTTTTCCTCAAAAAAAAATTTACAATTTTGTTAAGATTTGAATGTAATATAAATTTATAAGAAGAAAAAAAATTACATGAGGAAAACCAATTCTAATGTAGAGTTCATTAATTTCTGTCATAATGGCATGACATTTACAAAATTAATAAACCAATAAATCACTAAAAAAATCATAACAATAACAATAATAAATGTAAAAACATCACAACCCGGCAGTAAACGGAACCCCAGTAGACGGCAGCCACGCCCGACCCGCAATAAGACTCGACACCGTGAACCGGGACGCCACATTCGAACTCGTAATAACATGGTAACCGGGCCACCTGACCCGGTTCCTCGTGGACCCACCCGGCCCGAAATTATCATACTCCCCATAATACAAAGTACTCAAAGCGAAATTCGAATCCTCCCACATCGACCACCCTTCGGGGCTGACAAAACCGTCGATAAAACTCTTCATAATCACGGTCCGAGAGTACTGCTGCCAGGGCCGGCCCAAGAACGTCTTGAACGACCCGACGACGGGTCGGAGGTCGGGCGCGGGCATGATCCGACAATTGTGGATGGTTATACCCGTGTTCTGAAACGGGTCTCCGCGCCCCTGGGCGGTTATGACGTTAGCCTGACCGACCAGGGGTTTGCGGACGTAGATGATGCAGTTTTGGAAGACGACGGCGGCGTTACCGAAGATGAAATCGATGGTGCCGTAGATGTAGCATGATTTGTAGAATTGGCGTTGGGCGTGGACGAAGAGAGTGTCTTGGTAGCCTTCGAAACCGCAGGCGTAGAAGACCGAGAGATCGGAGGCGGACCGGAGGGCCACCGCCTGTCCGCGCTGCGGACCGGCGGTGTTGCGGAATGTGATGCCTCGGGCTATGAATCCGATGCCGTCAATCCCTGAATTTATTCAAATTTAAATATTTTAGCTAATGAAGAACAAAAAAAAAAAGAGTTTTGCATTTAAATCACTTTTTCGATCTAATATTTTAGTTTGATCTTAAATTTCGTATTATATCCGTAAATAGCAGTGTTGCAAAAATTGGCTTAAGTGCCGCTAAGCGTTAGAACCTCCTAGACCAAGACAATTTTGCCCAATCGCTGAAAAAATCACCTAGGCTGAAAATTGGCCCTAGACGTCTCCCCAAGCAGGCTACGCAAAAAAAAAAAAAACGGCCAAAAACAAGAAAGGTAAAAAAAAAATGTTTTCTTAGTAGCTCTATGGCTGGGTTGCTGACTAGTGCATAGTGATTACTGTAACCTTGGTAAATAGCGTGCTATTTATTTTACAAATATTCTTAATTTATATCTTTAATTAATAATAAACATTTAAATAAGATTTGATTAAATATTAATATCTGCTGAACAGATCATTCTACATTATTTCATAACAAGGTGTTATGCCACGTTAATACAAGAAGTGGTTAATGTTGACACGATATATAGTTCTTACTATTTGAATTTTGATATGAAAACACTAGGATTTTCTTCTTCTAAATATAGACAAACTATCTAATAGTATCAATTATGTCTTAATAATGAATTTATAATGGTACGCCATATAATTTTAGATTATAGTTTTTGTTTTAGAATATGAGTATTGATATTAAATTAAAGTATCTTAATCAAGCGGATTGACTAAAACGCTAATTGGACATTTTATTATGGACAGGCCAGGTTGTATTAATTTATGGTGTGAAATGATATTAGTCAAATAAAGCGTCAAATAATTTGAAGTTTAAGGTATAGGTTGATTAGAATCATAAAAAATGAACATTTTAACTAAACCCTTAAAGCTAGATAACTTCATGCGATTAATTGGTTGATTCAAATGCAAACTGGGTCAAAACTCTTGCGCATCAAGATAAGTAATATACCCATTTTTTGCTCTGCAAATTAGCTATCTTTTTTTTTTCTACATTAGAAAATCATAAATAACTAATATTTCAAACTTTAATACATTTTTAATTTTTTTGCAATTAGTATCTTACAGTTAATTGTGATTAAAAAATGTTTTGGAGCAGAGCCTGACTAGCAAGTTGTCACTCTAGAGAATATTTTCATTGAATTACTACTCAAAAGTCAACTATATATGATTCCTCTAACTTATTAACTTCTCATGTTCATTCTGTAAGACTGTAACATGTTAATGGGAAAAACAATGACCAAAAAAATACTAAAATAGTTAAGGTTCTGATTCAAGAATGGCTACTTCTGAGCTCATTAAATCTCCAAGATCGAATTTAAAAATATGAAGAGAATATTGCACGTGAGAGGTAGTGAATGCAGCATATGACTTCAAATTAATCTAATTACAATTCTTTTTTTTTTTTTTTGAAATATCTAATTACAATTCTAGGATATATAATTATGCGGCTATAATTAATATTCCTTTTCAAAGATACTTTCGAAGTGCTTTTTTGAATATTTATTAAGTGTTGTACTTTTGCATATTGTACATGCACGTACTGTGGACGTGATTAATTTTACATATATAGATATTATTATCTAGATGCAACATAAAATTACAAAAATATAAAATAAAAAATTGGATTATCCTTATTGTGACCTGAATGAACCTGTTTTATTCAATTCAAGCATGGTGCTCCTATGATGAGTCCATAGAAAATTATATATAGTAAAATAAATTTTGAAATGTGGTTTTCGGATTATTACAATTATAGAAAAATAATTTATTCTTGGTTTCACTTTGAAGAAAAAATATATATAACATTACATTATTTTGAGATCAACATTGTGCTTTATGTAGAAACTTGTGTTGTCATGGTGATTGATCTGGGTTCGATCCCATGTAAGTGCATTCGTTCCCTCACCTACTATGCCCCATTATACTCAAAAAGAAAAATAATTCATATCATTTTGAACTTTAAAAAGAGATAATTTTTGTCACTAAAATTTAATGTCCAAACATATAGGCCATGTATGGTTTATTTCAAATTTTCATACAACCATTTTCCATTTTCCGTTTTCCAATTATTCCGCAAATTGGGTTTATGTTTGTTTAGTGAAGTTTTCAGTGGACATGAGGTCATTTTCAATTTTATTTTTTTATGGAAATAATCTTTTGGAAATACGACCAAACAATTTTTCATCATAATTACGCAAAACTATGTGAGAACACACTTTAAAAATTATAGCCAAACAAGTTTTCAACTATAATCACGCAAATCTATTTCAATAATACATTTCAAAAATCATGAACAAACATATTGTTATTTTCAAATATAAAATTCAGACGACAAAACAAACATATTCTTAATTTTCACACAAAAATCAAGTTTAAAAATTTATTTTTCAATCCTTGAAATTGGAAAAATTGGACTTAGAAATACATCTATAGAAGACCTATGCTCAAAATTGGAAATTAGACTTAGAAATACATCCAAACATATACTCACGTTTGCTTTCATGTAATCAAATAATAGTACGTATTATTTCAATTTTATGTTTTAATTTTATAATAATCAACATAAATTTTATATTCTAATATATACGTGACAACATGCATGCAATGCACAAAATAAACCATCAAAATTTCAAAAAAAAAAAAAAAGAAGAAAAACTAAATCCCCTGAAACTAAAAAAGTATTGGCCGGCGAGACTTACCGAAAGTTGCAGAACTGTACGTAGTAAAACCCGACGACACGCTCCGGCTGCCAGTAATCACCGTATACCTCAACCCATCTCCGACCAGCATCACCTTATTCATCGTCCTGCTTATCAATATATTCTCCCTATAAACCCCTCTCTTCACATAAACAACCACCCTCCCATTCCCCACGCGCCTCCCCGTCGCGTAATTAATCGCCGCCTGAATCGACCTGAAATGCCCCCTCCCGTCCTTCGAAACGACGACGTTCGCCCTCGTCGCCAGCTCCAGATCCTGCAGCAATTTCCTGTCCCTGTTCGTGACCCACCCTGGAAACCCCTGTTTTTTTCGACCACCACCATAGGTGTTCGACGAATTGTCCAAGAGAGCCCCGTTCGTCGCCAGGCTATTGCTTATCAGCTCCGACACGTTCCCCGATAGAATCGGGGAGCTGAACTTCGTGACATTGAGATCGTGTGACCCCGATCGGCAGATCTCGATGTTGGTTAGCGCGGTGCTCAGCCATGTCTGCGCGTCGAAATCGGTGAAGCTCGCGTTTGTTTGGATGCTCTGTAGTGTTATGTTCAATTGGAGAATTGTGTTGTCGATTAGATTGTTGCAGTCTCTGTATACGATCGTTTTGCGTTTGCTCCGCAACGGCTGGGGAGCTCGCGGGCTTTGGATTGGCGTCGGCCCCCGTTCAAGGGCGGCGAGAATGGTCATGGTCCGAAATCTTCGATGGATTTCGGACTGAATTGAACTGTCCCGGGCCATGAAGTAGTTACATGGCCCGGGGTGTGGGGTGGTGTTGCACCACCAGTCGATGGTCTTATTGGTAGTTTCATTATTATTTGCAAATACTTGATATGAACATAGGAAGAAGAAGATGAATGAGGCAAATTTAGCCATGGTTCTTTTTGTTCTTTTTTTTTATGAGGAGTTTAAAGTGGTAGTATCATGATATAGGGGGATTTAAAGAGGTGTGAATTTGTTCAAGGGTTTTTCTATAGGTTTGTGAAAAGAATTTGACAGTTGGATTGTCTAAAATGGAGGGAAATGGAAAGGATGAAAGGGATAATTACGAAAACTACCCCGAGGTTTTGGTTATTTACAAAAAAATAACCAGAGATATTTGAAATTACAAAAAAACCTCGAGATTTGATTTTGTGTTAAATCTTAATGTAATGGGTAATTACAATGTGGATGTTTGAGAGTACATGAAAGTTTATTCGTAAAATGGACTTTTCTAATGTGGAATTTTCAAAAAGTGTTTATTTGTAACGTCAAATATTTAGTAAAATCACATTTTAATGCCTATTTGATAGAAGTGGTAGAAAAAAAAATCCAAAATTCACTAACTCGCACTTCTCCATATGGACTTATAAAATAAGTTATTTTTCTAAAAAACTATTTAGAAAATAACTATCAATCATACAAATTCCACAAATTGACTTTTATACCTAAAACTCCATTTGGAATGGGTTTCCAAGTAAGCCCATGAAGGATGTTTGAAATGTTTTTGTTATATGAAGGGTTAATTGCAATATAGATCAAACCTCATTTTTTTAATTATCAAGAACCTGTGGCTTTTTTTTGTAATTAACCAAAATCTTAGGGTAGTTTTTGTAATTATCCCTTAAATAAATTGCATGAAATTCAAAGTTGAAATTCTAACTAACTTTAAAATGACGAGATCCTTGTTTCATGGATCACGGCCATTACACTCAAGGTGGGATGTATTTTAGAGAGAGTTAATTTGCCGTATCATCGTGTCAAGAGCCATTGATTGATTAGAACAAAGTTGAAGATAGCATTAATTTGTTGGAAATTGGTGGGAATCTATTCAGAAAGTCTTCCAATGATCCAATGATATCGTGTAAGAAATAAATGTATGTATTGTATGCTAATTTTATTAGTCTCAAATCTATTGTTTTCTCAATTTTTCTCAATAAATAAAAAATAAATTCATCTCTATTATATTAGTTATTTTAGTTAAGGAATGTATATATCAATAATGGCTGTAAATAAACAGTATTTTCGACGAACAGCTCGTGAACGAGCTCAATTAACATTCATTTATGTTCATTTATTAACTTTAATTAATGAACATAAACGGACAAGAAAATATGTTTGTTTTTATTTTCATAAAATGTTCACGAACATGTTCATTTAGTTTTGGTTTGACGTTTGTTTATTATTTATTTTTAAATATTAATTATATATTTATTGCTTAACATTCATTACTTATGATAAAAAATAAGCTTATTTTAGTTTAATATTACAACCCATTTACTTTTGCAAATATCATAATATTCATTTTTTTAGTTGAATATTCATGAACAAGTTTATTTAACTTTTTTCATAATAAACAAGTTCATTCAGTTGTTCATCAACAATTAATTAGCATGTTCATGAACATGTTCGATTATTAAACAAACAACACAAACAATCATTTAAAATAAATAAATGATAAATAAACGAATACGAACAGTCCTCGTTCGTCAGAGCTCCATTCGTTTACGGTCCTAATATCAATGTATTAATTACAAAACTCATACTTGAAGTTATTATATCTAACTACATAAACTGTGCTACTAAATTTGGTAAACTACACGTACCCATTAAAATTTGTGTTGATTTTATAAATTGCACCCACTACATATCATCATTAAAATGTATTTTTCCTATTTTTTTTTTGTTTGGCCTCAATGCTATATTTGAAAATTCTCAATGGGTAATTATAATTTACAAATTTAAGCGAGCATGATTGCCATATGTAATTTGAACCCTATTTCAATCTTAAAACTAGGGGTGTCAATTTGGGTTGGATCCGGGTTCGTGGGTCCGGGTTCGCAGGTTCGCGTGTCGAAAGCGGCCCGACCGGACCCGACTGTTTAATTATTCGTGTCGATTATTGAACCCGACCCGACCGCTTATTTTACAGTAACCCGGACCCGACCCACTTAACCCGTTTAATGAAATTATTTTAATATACATTTATTAGTTTTAACTGAATAAATTAATTTTTTTCAAAATCAATCACTATCATACACTATTCGATCAATAAACAATATTACAATTCACAACATACAAAAAGAAATAACATAATTGCATAAATAACATAACATACTAATCATATTTTGAGGACAATATTAAAAAATACATGCATGATAATAATAAATACATAATTAAGGAGGTTTTATCATTTGAGTTTTAAAGATATGTCTTGTTTGTTGTTTTTTCTTACAATTAGTTATTTACGTAAAAAAAAATTAAATTCACAAACGGGTTAGACGGGTTAAACGGGTCATAGTAGGTTGACCCGGACCCGACCTGTTTAATTGGCAGGTTAGTCGGGTCCGACCCATTTCCGACCCGGACCCACGAAGCCTGGACCCATACCCATTAATTTCGTGTTAGGTTCGTGTCGGGTTTGCGTGTCGGGTCCTAAATTGACACCCCTACTTAAAACCGTATTTTATATCGAAGTCAAACTAGAATTATTTAGGACGAAGGGACTAATGGTTTTTTTTTGCATAAGATAGCTTGAACTCATTGAATTGCTTAACGAAATTTGCGGGATGGTCAAGTGTGAAAATAAATAAATTAAATAAATTAGGAGCTGTAGTACAGGTGTGATTTTCGAGCTTAAGTAACATAAAAACATTGAAATTAAGATCATATAAGTTGTTGAATTAATGTGATATTCCGTACCTCATATGATGTCATGTGTTTAATTGGTTTGATTATGAAGTACACAATGGAAATGTGGCCTTGAAGTAAGGAGCCTATATTCCACCTTAAGAATTAGTTAAAAACCAAATGTCTGGACACAAAGCATTTAATTTGCAGGTAAGCCATGTGCTTAAGGAGTTTTAATTACGCTAATCCTGCTTTTCAAATACAGGAAACCTAATCAAGTTGAATTCTTCATCTTTTTGATTTGTGAGTCAAATTGGCGATGGCAATTCAGGTAATCACGTCGGGTTCATATTTGGCTTCGCGTTGATTTCGGGTTATATTTAGAATACATCAAAGAATAATAAAAAAATAACTACATTTTAGTCAAATTGCTAACATCGTATCAAATTCGTGTTAATTATTTTTTTGTTCGGGTTTCTCATGCTCATATGCAGGTTTTTCTCAATATAACTTCAGATCGGATTCATGTCGAGTTATCGTGTCGGATTAGGGATTACCACCCATAGCTAGTCAAATCTTCAATTATTAAGCTTGAAAGCATTAACTTTAGATTTGAGTCATTAATTACTTAAGTCTTGTTACAGATGCCAATATCTAGAGTGTTTGCAAACACTATAAAAAAGTGATTTTTTTAAAACTAGAAAAAATTAATGTTTGTAATTAATGTCACCTTTTGTTTTTACTTATATTTCATTTAATCAATCAAAATCTAAAAATTGGGAGTGGTTCTTATTTGGAAAAATACTTTAGTATTTTATAAATAAGAAAAAATTTGTTTTTGACATTCTTATCCTCAAGGTTTATCATAGTTCAATAATGTATTTTCACTTCCTAAGTACACATATCAATCATGTATGAGTGTTTTTATCTTTCTACCCAAAAGATTGTTGGGTAAAATATAGTGAGGTTTCTGTTTAGGAACAAAATGGCTGGAGTTTGTAGGTATGGCTAAGTCGAGGTCTGAATTAGATTCAGTCTCCATAAGACAAAAATGCCCCGTATACCGAGTGCTTACGGTTCCGGCGCTCGCCTCTAAGATACAACGACTTTTTACAGTCTCGGTTAGCAGCACTAGCAAAACCGGAATAACAGCGAACCGCAAGAGTGTTTTTAACTTTCAAGCTTTTCAAGGAGGAAATTAGACAATATGCGAATGCAATCCTCGATTTTAGGTTGCTGATAATTTCGTGTCTTTTTTTCAGTGATCAGGGGTCGATTATTATAGGCCTCAAGTGCCTCGTATGGAAAGATCGCGTCTTTTGACTCGAAAAGACACATTTTGCTCGGCGACGCGCACTGCTCGTTGGCGCATGACCAAACGCCGCGGGGCGTCGCGCTGCCCGTCTTGGGTGCGCAAAAGTTCGGCAGGGCGCACGACTCCGACGCACGGGCCGTGCGCCAGCCCGTGCGTGTAGGCGCAAAAGTTCGGCAGGGCGCACGACCCGATGCACGGGCCATGCGCCCGCCCATGCGCGGGTCCGAACGTTCCAAGTTGGAAAATCATTTAATTAATTACGAAAATTAATTAAATCCATTTAATTAATTACAAAAATTAATTAAACATTTATTTTTAAAGGTTTTTGGTCCAAAAAAAATAAGGGTCTTGAAGCCCAAGCCCAAGCCCGGGCCAGGCCGAGCCGGCCGGTCGGCTGGGCGCGCGCGCGTGTGTGCTTTGAACCAAACCCACAAGCATGTAGGTCCTCACCCCTTTAAAAACTTGGGTGCCCCCAAGGGCCCAAACCCATTTGTCCAACTTGGGATATATTAAGTGTGCAAACTTATCCTCATTTTCCTATGTGGGATGGAGCATCTCTCCTTCCCCACATTTTCCATTTTCCATACCATTTATTTGTATTAAGTGGCTAACTTCTAGCATTAATTTCCCATTCACCCGAAATCGGTTTTGAGAAATTCCAAATGCTATTCTCATCTACTCTCTTAGTAGAATTTTTACAAATAATTTAATTCCATTTTTCACTAATAGAAACCACTTAATTATTTGGTCAAAATTGGGTCAACACCCCATTTATCAAAAACCAAATTTCAACAATCCCCCACATGAATGAAATTAATGCATGCGTGTATGCAGATTCGCTTCAAAGTCTCGGCGAATCGTTATTGCATCAGGATAGGTAGCTTGTGGCTTTGAACATTCCTTAGTAAAATACTATCTTGCTCAGTTTACTAGGCTTAGTGACGCGATGTCTTGAACTACTCAGCCGTTTGTGTAAACCGAGACAACATTACTTACACAATAACAACTCTAACACTTGTTGTTATCATGTTGTGTCCATTTCGGCCCTAGACCATATCTTATATTCATAAGTGTTTCTTTGAAGCGGCCATTACTTCTCACTTATATAGGTGATCTCCTATTGAAGAGTATCCTGTCATACTCCACCTTTCGGTATACGAATCATTAAAAGTCTTAAACTTAACCTCACCACATTCATCATGTTTACATACACTTGGATGTTTCGAGAATGAGCTAACATATTTTCCAAGTGTTCAGTTGAACATTCATAACTTAGTTTTCCCATTGAACCAAGGTCTTGGGATCTCCAATTTACAAGGTTGGGTTACCGCTATGAACATTCTTTAAGTTGTGGATTTTAAACCCATTCTCCTTAACAGTTTATACAGTTGATCTCGATTTATGCCTTTCGTAAGTGGATCCGCAAGGTTTTCCTTTGACTTCACGTATTCAACCGAAATAACCCCAATCAAAATCAACTGTCTAATGGTATTGTGTCTCCGACGTATATGTCTAGACTTACCATTATACATACTGCTTTGTGCCCTTCCGATTGCTGATTGACTATCATAGTGTATCATAACAGCAGACACAGGCTTATTCCAATAAGGAATATCCTCTAAGAAGTTTCTAACCATTCTGCTTCTTCTCCAGCTTTATCTAAAGGAATGAACTCGGATTCCATAGTGGATCGAGCTATGCACATCTGCTTAGAAGACTTCCACGACACCGCTACTCCACATATTGTGAAAACAAATCCACTTGTTGACTTGGAGTCTTTTGTGTCTGATATCCAATTGGCATCACAAAGATCCTTCTAATCTTCTTTGGATATCTCGTATAAAGTATTCCATAATTCATGGTATACTTTAAATATCTAAATACCCTCATCACGGCTTTCCAGTGATCCGTACTTGGGTTACTTGTGAACCTACTTAGTTTCTCACTGAATATGCAATGTCTGGACGTGTACAATTCGTTAAGTACATCAGACTGCCAATTACCCTTGCATATTCCAGCTGAGAAACTATTTTACCTCTATTCCTGGCCAAGTGTAGACTTAGATCTACAGGTGTCTTAGCCGGAGGACTATCAAAAGCATTAAACCTTCTAAGTATGCTTTCGACATAATGGGACTATAACAAGACAATTCCATCTGAAGTCCTAGAGATTTTAATCCCTAATATAACATCAGATAATCCCATAACCTTCATGTCAAAGTTCTTCTTCAACATGTTCTTAGTATTCATGATTAAATCATGACTACTACACATAATCAACATAATCATCCACATAAAGGCATACTATGATGTAATCATTTATAGTACCTTTAATGTAGACACACTTGTCACATTCGTTGATCTTGAAACCGTTTGACTTCATAGCCGAGTCAAACTTTTCATGCCATTGCTTAGGTGCTTGTTTTAGTCCATAAAGTGACTTAACAAGTTTACACACCTTTTGCTCTTGACCGGGTGCAACATACCCCTCGGGTTATTCCATATAGATCTCCTCTTCAAGCTCACCATTCAAGAAGGCAATCTTAACGTCCATTTGATGTATCTCAAGGTTATGCAAAGCTGCAATAGCAATGAGAACACGAATGGACGTAATCCTCGTGACATGAGAATATGTATCGAAGAAGTCATATCCCTCCTTTTGTCTAAACCCTTTAGCTACCAATCGAGCTTTATACTTGTCGATAGATCCATCTGCTTTATACTTCCTTTTAAGGATCCACTTGCATCCCAAAGGTTTGCAACCCGGTGGGAGATCAACCAACTCCCAAGTGTGATTTTGCATGATGGAATCTATCTCATTATTGATAGCTTCTTTCCAGAGAGGAACTTCTGGACTAGACAATGCTTCTTGAATAGTTCGGGGTTCGTTTTCTAAACATATAAGTTAGAAAATCAGGACCAAAAGACTTAGCCACTTTTATCCTTTTACTGCATCTTGGTTTCTCTTCATCATCACTTTGAGGTAACCTTGCAGTATCATAAGTTCGCTTACTCGAACTTTCTTCTCTCCATTCTTTATTCAGAAAGATATTCTTGAAGAATACATCATTCATTGATTCAATGGTCATACCTTCATTTATATCAGGAATTGCTGACTTGTGCACTAAAAATTGATATGCACTACTATTGTTAGCATATCCAATGAAAGCACAATCGATCATCTTCGGACCGATTCTAACTTGTTTCGGCTTAGGTACTTCGACTTTAGCCAAACACCCCCACACTTTGAGGTATTTATATGACGGTTTACGTCCCTTTCATAACTCATATGGAGTTTCGTTTTTACCTTTGTGTGGGATCTTATTAAGAATGTAGTTTGCAGAAAGTATGGCTTCCCCCCACAAGTTTTGGGGTAAGCCAGAACTTAACAACATCGCATTTATCATCTCCTTAAGAGTACGATTTTTGCATTCTGCAACACCATTTGATTAAGGTGAGTAAGGTGCGGTCGTTTGATGAATTATACCCGCTTCCGAGCAAAATTCTTCAAACGGAGCAACATACTCACCGCCTCTATCACTTCGAATCATCTTAATTTTCAAATTAAGCTGATTTTCAACTTCATTCTTATAAGTTTTAAAAGCTACTAAAGCTTCATCTTTGCTTTTCAAAAGATACACATAGCAATATCTTGTGCAATCGTCTATAAACGTTATGAAGTATTTTTTTCCCACCTCGAGTTTGCACAAGTTCTAAATCACACACATCTGTATGAATTAACTTGAGTGGTTTGGTACTTCTCGTTACCGAATGAAACGGTGCTTTGGCCAATTTTGGTTCAACTGTGAATTAATTTAAAATGTAGGTATTAATTCCAGATTCACTAACATTTTAATTATGTTGAGTTTTACGCGTCCAAATGTATCATGCCATAAATTAGAATAATCCAACAAGTCAACAGAAGTAACGTTTTTATTTTTCGCCTCTTAACGGAAAAGTGACATTACAGACATTTTAAAGAGTCATTTATCAAGGTATCCCTTACACAGAAACTAACTATTCTTGGTCATTACAAACTTGTCGGACTCAAACACTAGTCTAAACCCAACCTTACTAAGCAAGGACCGGAAACCAAATTCTTGCGGATATCCGGGACATGTAGCACATCCACAAGCGTAAGCTCCTTTTCGAAAGTCATCTTGAGCACAACCTTCCTAAGCCCCATGATGTTGGAAGTCAAAGAGTTTCCCATGAAAAGTTTTCTTCCATTTATCGAAGTGTAGGAGGAGAACATCTCCTTATCGGCACAAATGTGACGAGTAGCCCCGATATCTATCCACCATTACCTTAGGTTATCCACCATATTTGTTTCAAACACAACGGCAGTGAGATCGAGCTCCGACATGTATATTGGAATGGACTTGTCCTCCATCATACTGGCTTGTTGGTTGCCATTTTGATTGCCCTTTTTTGGGTGTCGGCAATCCTTGTCCATATGGTTCGGTTTGCCACAGTTGTACCAATTCCCTTTGAATTTCTTAGCCTTCCACTTGTCTTTCCCGGAATACTTCCATTTTTTGCTAGTGCTCAATTCAGAAAGATTGGCCTTAGCATCCAATTTTAGACTTACTGGACTTTACTTCGGATTTTTGGTTGTCTTCCTCAATCTAATGTCGAACAATCAGACCCTCAACCCCATTTCTTTGCGTTTATGCTTGAGGTAGTTCTTAAAATCCTTCCACAGTGGCGGCAATTTTTCGATTATCACAGCCACTTGGAAATATTTGTTCAGAATCATCCCTTCAGACACTAAGTCGTGAAGTATGATCTAAATTTTTTAGATTTAGTTGATCACCATCTTGGTGCCAACCATCTAAACATCCAGAAATTTGCCGACAAGAAATTTCTTTGTGGCCGCATCTTCTATTTTGTACTTTTTCTCCAAAGCGTCCCACAACTCTTTGGACGTTTTGAACGAACTATATGTTAGATAAATATTTTTATCAAGATTTTGATGATTTTGTTTATATGAGTTGTTACACCAAAACAATGTTTTTAAATGTTGTCCAAATACTCCCAAATGATTTAAAATGTTTTTACTATTTTTTGGAGTATTTTTCTGAAGTTTATTTTGGACAAAAATTTGGACAACACTTCTATTTTGAGGCCAACCGATCGCCCTATAGGACATCCCGTATCTGGAAATGATTTTTGAAACAGAAACGACAAGTTTGAAAAACTCCAGGAAGTCGACCGGTCGAACAAGAGGTCGACCAGTATCTGAAGAACGTAAAAATAGAAACAGAGAACACTGTCTCACAAAAATTGAGGAGGGGGACCGGTCCAAGCTTGGGCCGACCGGTCGACCCCTAGGGCGACCGATCGGACCCCCCTGGACCGGTCGACCCCCTCTAAATCTGGTACTTGAATCTTGATTTACTTTATAACATTCAAAATTTCTACATAGCGAAATTCGTCGCTATATTTTTTTTTGTCAATGATTCCAACCGTTGAACATCCATTACAACAAGATTTACTTTAATAATTTTGTACATTATTTCTATATCTTGTGGTCTTCTTTTTGTAGACAAAAGTGAAGAAGGAGGAGCCTATGTTTGTGAAGACTCTCCTATAAATAGAAGATAATTTTGAAGACACAAGATAACAACAACACAAGCAAACAACACAACAAGAAAATCTGCAAATTTCTCTAAGCTTTCACATTCAACATTCTTGTTGTATTTATAGCCTAAGTATTTCAATTTCACATCTTGAGGTTTAGTCTTGATTCTTGATTACACTTGCACTTCAATGTTGTATACTTCATTATTGAGTTGTAATCTTGAATTTGTGTTCGTCATTCAACACAAGATATCCTTGTGAGTGTTCTTGTGGTAAGAACACACTTCGGTGATCTTAGGTGTTAGGTGTAAGAAGATTGTGGTGATCTTCTTGTGGAAGAGCTTGGTGCTCTTTGATAGGCGTGAGTTTTGCATGTATTTTGAGGCGTATTTCGAGCTATAATGATGGGTAAATATGCATATACTCGCGTTAAATGTTACATATTCACTCTTTGTGGAGAAGATATTACACTTTGCGTATTTTGCAGGAATTTCATGATATTTGAAGCTAATTGAATACGAATACGAGGAAAGCAAAGTGGAAACACGGAGAATTTAGTGGATATACGAAAATTGAAGCCTAAAAGAGCGAAAATTGAGCGTCTACGAAAAAGACAAGGGGTGCACGGGTTGGGCGTGCCTCAGACACCACCCGTGCACTCCTGTATGAAGATAACTGCAGCTGCAGCATGGCGCACGGGTAGCCTATGCATCAACGCATGACCCATGCGCCCTACAGAGAGTTGGAGTATTTCACCGGAATGGCGCACGGGTAGGCCGTGCTCCGACGCACCACCCGTGCGCCCTACGAGAGTTGGGTCATTTCGGATGGTGGCGCACGGGTAACCCGTGCTCCGGCGCACCCCGTGCGTCTGCGCTGAATCCCATAATGACATTATGCCCTAAACTTGATGGTGGGTATAAAAAGGCTTTTTGGGGGGCGCACACAAGGGATATTCTGGCATTTTGGGATCTACAACACAAGATAAGGGTCAACTCTTGGAAGGAGACATCAATGAGGCAATCGGGTTGCATCGGAGCTTGAAGAACGGAGATATATCGATAGATTGTCGACATTCCTAAGTTTTTCTTGCTTCTCTTTTAGTTTCAATCTTTCATTTTCATTTGTAATGACTTTGAACACTTTGTTTATAAGTTGTTTAATCATGTGTAGCTAAACATCTTGTGATTTCGGGTTTTGGAAGTAGATTAATGAACTCTTGTTGGATGTTTTAATCTTAGTTGAAGTTATTATCTTGAAGCCTATTTGAGTATTTTGAGCTTATTCTTGTTTTATCACTTGATCAATGATTTAACTTGTTTGATATATTGATTCATAATTCGAGAGATGAGTTTCAATATTAGATCTTGAATACTAAACACAAATATTTGCATGAATCGAGAGGTTTGTAAATATTTGTGAGGATATTTGATCTTTTGTGCTTTTGGGAGTTGAATGCTTTATGTTGAGTAGAGATGCTAGCATAAGTATTTCGATCTACGTTTTATATGCATCTCGAGAGGGAGGATAAAATAGTTTTGTGATCGTCTTATAGGAATATTGATAATAACGTGGCTTGATTAAACCGGACAACAAGAGGATTATTAATCGAAACCTTAACTCGGAAATCCATTTCATTATCTTGATACTTCTTTCATTCGTGTTATCTTAATCTTGTGTTTTAGTGATTTAAATTGTCTTAATCTCAATACAACAATCATCAAATTTCGATCGTCTAAATAAAAATAAGACTATCTTGGATCACTACTTAGCATATTAATTTATTAGTCTCCGTGGATACGACCTTGCTACCCTATTCGATAACGTACACCGTACACTTGCGTTGAAGCTAAAAATATAGGCGAACAAGTTTTTGGCGCCGTTGCCGGGGACTAATACAATTTTTGGTGCTAATATTGCGATAGATAGAATTATTCTTAATTTAGACATTTTTTTATTACTTATTTTGTTTTAGTGTGACTTTAATTCCACATTATTTGACTTGTTTCTTTTAGTTTGGTCCGGGTAGTGCATGAACACGCTCTGGCGGGGGACTTAATACCGCTCATACCGGAAGTTGAGGCTTTCGCGAGGAGAATCGATCTACCACTAGGCGGGCTGAAAGACAACACAATCCGATAATGGGGGATTTGAATGAACTACCAATACCGACAAACAATGGTGGGAACGAGTTCACCGATCTGGGTTCAACAATGACAATCCATTCGTG
Source organism: Rehmannia glutinosa (assembly GCA_016081115.2). Lineage (NCBI taxonomy): Eukaryota > Viridiplantae > Streptophyta > Magnoliopsida > Lamiales > Orobanchaceae > Rehmannia > Rehmannia glutinosa. The sequence continues at coordinate 220,838 of JABTTQ020003397.1, read as the reverse complement.
ATTACTTTCGACCACAAACGAATCGTAATTCGGTGGTATTGCCCATATTCCTATCAATGCCAACAATTTCGAGCTCAAACCGGCACTAATCAATATGGTGCAACGAGAATCGATTTGGGGTTTGCAGCGAAGATCCTAACTCTCACCTTGCGCATTTTATCCAAATATGCAATACGATCAAAATGAATGGAGTCTCGGATGACGCCATAAGATTGCGCCTGTTCCCATTCTCTTTAAGGGATAAGGCGAGAAATTAGTTGGGTACTTTGACGCAAGGCAGTGTAAGCACATGGGACGAACTGAGCCAAAAGTTCTTGCTTAAATTCTTTCCACCGAGCAAAACTTTGCGGCTCAAAAGCGAGATTACTCAATTCCGACGATTCGACTCGGAACCTTTGTATGAGGCTTGGAAAGGTTTCGGGATTTGTTACGTAGATGTCCACAACATGGGTTTCCAGGAGGATCAACAATTATGCTTCTTCTACAATGGTTTAATGGGACAAACGAGGGCCTTTGTAGATGCCGCAATGAGGGAGGAGCATTGTTGGCAAGGTTTCCACAAGATGCCTTGAACCTTCTTGAGGAAATGACCATGAACGATTACAGTGGCCATCCGAAAGATCCAATGTACAACGAGTAGCGAAATCTCGGATTGGACCCTATTAAAACATTGACGGCACAAGTAGCGGCTTTGACAACTCAATTGAGTGTATTTACGAAGGGCGAGGAAGCGGCACGAGCACGGGTAGTGAAGCTCTTCTATATCCGATGGAAGAGGTAAACTATGTGAATAACCGGAATTTCAACAATTTAAGAATAATTCAAACCCAACGCACTACCATCCAGGGTTGAGAAATCATGAAAATATTTCCTATGCAAATACAAAAAATGTGTTACAACCTCCACCGGGATTTAATGCTTCAAGTGGAGGCGGTAATGGTGAAGGCAAATCGTCGTTGGAAGATGCACTCACCTCCTTCATAAATCAATCTAATGCTTTCATGAATGACACGAGGAGCCGCCTCGCTAAGCAAGATCTTCGGATGGATAAGTTAGAACAACAAGTGACAAGCTCGATAAAGAATGCGGAGAATCAAATGGGTTAATTGGCTACAATTGTGGGTGGTCAACATCAAAGGGTCAATTTCCGAGTAATACGGAAATGAATCCTAAGGAACAATGCAAAGCGATTCGTTTACGAAGCGGTACGGAATATGAGGGGCCTAAAGAAAATTCTGGGAATCCGAAACTGTCGGATGAAGCATCTAGGCCGGAAGCAGGAGAATCCGTGATGAAGGATGATATTGAAGAAAATAGGAAAGAAGAGAACAAAGAGGCGGAACAAACAGTGGCTAAAAAGCAAAAATCATCATCTAGCTCGAACATATCTAAGTTGCCTATATCTCTTCCCTTTCCTCAAAGATTTCAAAAGAAAAAGCTTGATGATCAATTTGCCAAATTCCTTGATATATTTAAGAAATTGCACATTAACATTCCTTTTTCGGACGCACTAGAACAGATGCTTAACTATACGAAATTTCTTAAGGATGTTATGTCAAAAAGCGGAAGATGACAAGCTTTGAAACGGTGAATTTGACGGAAGAATGTAGTGCAATTATCCAAAGGAAGCTAACACAAAATCGAAAGATCCGGGAGTTTCACTATCCCTTGTGCTATTGGTGGTAATTTCTTTAATAAAGCGTTATGTGATTTAGGGCAAGTATTAATTTGATGCCTTTGTCCATTTTCGGAAACTTGGATTAGGCGGCGTGAAACCAACTACGGTGACATTGCAACTTGCGGACCGATCACTTACGTATCCAAGGAATTATTGAAGACGTCTTGGTAAAAGTTGATAAATTTATATTCCCGTGGATTTCTTGGTATGGGATATGGAAGAAGATCGAGGCGTTCCCACGATACTTGGACGTCCTTTCTTAGCAACGGTAAAGCCTTAATAGATGTGCAAAAGGGGAGCTCACATTACGTGTTAATGATGAGCATGTTTTATTTTCTATATATAAGGCAATGAAATTTCATGATTCGGTAGAGAATTGTAATTTTTTGGATATAGTTAGTTCATGCATTGAGGATTATGTTGATCATACATTGTCTACAAATGATTTGGAATTTGGTCTAACCCACTCGTGCTCAATGTCGAGTGTTGTACTTGATTTTGATAACCAAGATTTGTACGACTATGTTTGTGCCTTAGATCATATGCAGGAACTACCTAATAGCGTAAGAGGCGAGAACGCAAGGATAGAAATAGGGGAGACGGACTTGCAGGAACGCACCACCCATGCGTCCACGCACGGGCAGCCCGTGCGTGATGCAGAGAGATGGGCTGAGCTCTCTGAAGAGCGCACGGGCCGTGCGCTGGCGCGTGGGCAGCCCGTGTGTGATACTGAAATAACAACACCGACTCCGGAACTCAAGCAATTACCTGAACACCTCAAATATGCATTCCTTGGGGCAAATAACGCAAATCCGGTAATCGTTTCATCTCTTCTCACTCCTACTCAACTTGATAAACAATTAAGGGTTTTACGAAAACATAAGTCGGCACTAGGATGGTCTATAACTGATTTAAAAGGCATAAGTCCATCTATTATGATGCATAACATTCGGATGGAAGATGTTTATAAACCATCAGTGCAAAACCAAAGACGACTAAACCCTATTATGCAAGATGTGGTTAGGAAGGAAGTGTTGAAATGGTTGGATGCCGGTATCATTTATGCGATATCTGATAGTTCATGGGTGAGTCCGTACAAGTGGTACCGAAAAAGGGAATGTGATGGTGAAAAATGAAAACGAGGAACAAATTGCTACTAGAATTGTTACCGGGTGGCGAATATGTATTGATTATAGAAAACTTAATGATGCCACTCGAAAAGATCACTTCCCCTCCCCTTTATCGATATGATGTTGGATCGTCTTGCAGGTTATGATTATTATTGCTTTTTAGATGGTTATTAGGGTACAATCAAATCATGATTGCGCCGGAAGACCAAGAGAAAACAACATTTACATGTCCGTATGGCACATTTGCATTTAAATCGCATGCCATTTGGTTTATGTAATGCACTGCTACTTTCCAACGTTGTATGATGGCTATATTTCACGATCTTATTGAAAAAGTTATGGAGGTGTTTATGGACGATTTCTCTGTGTTTGGTGATTCTTTTGATAATTGTCTTCACAATCTTTCCCTAGTTTTGCGATGATGTGAAGAGACCAATCTAGTACTAAATTGGGAAAAGTGCCATTTTATGGTGCGCGATGGCATTGTACTTGGTCATCGAGTCTCTTCTCGCAGGTTTGGAAGTTGATCGGGCAAAGATTGTAGCAATTGAGAAGTTACCACCTCCTACAAACGAAAGCCATTCGGAGATTCTTAGGCCATGCGATTTTACTGAAGGTTTATCCGTGACTTTTCTAAAATTTCTAAGCCCTTGAGCCAATTGCTAGAAAAAGATGTTGCTTTCATTTTTTCCAATGAATGTTTGCGGGCGTTCAAACGTTGAAGACAACATTGGTGACCGCACTATACTAAATCGCCCCAGTTGGAGTCAACCATTTGAGCTAATGTGTGATGCAAGCGACTATGCGGTTGAAATTTGTTCTCGGTCAAAAGAGGGAAAATTGTTACGATCCATCTACTATGCAAGTCGAACATTAGACGATTGCCCAAATGAAATTATACCACAACCGAAAAAGAAATGTTGGCGATTGTTTTCGCATTCGATAAATTCGATCTTACTTGATCGGGACGAAGACGATTGTGCACACCGACCATGCGGCTATCAAATACCTCTTTGACAAGAAGGATGTGAAACCGAGGTTGATTCGATGGATCTTATTATTGCAAGAGTTTGATGTGGAAATCAAGGACCGGAAGGGATGCGAGACGTGGTAGCGGACCATCTGTCCTCGATTAGAAAATCAAGAGGGAGCAAAAGGAGTGCGGGATTGATCAAAGAGGAGTTTCGATGAAAGATTACTCATGCTTGAGGCAAAGTTCCCATGGTATGCGGACTTTGTAAACTACTTGGTCTGGAGTTCTACCTCCGGATCTATCACCGTATCAAAAGAAGAAATTCTTACATGATGTAAAGTTCTACATGTGGGATGACCCCTACTCTTTAAGAGGTGCGCGGATAAAATCATAAGGAGATGCGTACCTCAAGAAGAATGGGAGGGAGTACTACAACAGTGTCACTCTTCACCATCTGGTGGACATTTTGGTCCCACCCGCACCGCAGCGAAGGTATTGCAAAGTGGGCTATATTGGCCCACTTTATTTAATAACTGTTATTTGTTTGTGCAACAATGTGACCAGTGTCGGAATGGGAAACATTTCAAGGAAGCACGAGATGCCAATGACCAATGTAATTGAAGTGGAGTTGTTCGATGTGTGGGGGATTGATTTTATGGGCCCGTTTCCATCATTTTCGGGATATCAATATATTCTACTTGCAGTGGAGTATGTACCCCGTTGGATATAGGCGATTCCTTCCAAAGCAAATGATGCTCAAGTTGTAATGTGATTCCTTAAGAAAAACATCTTTACTAGATTCGGCACTCCAAGAGCTTTAATTAGTGATGGAGGGTCGCATTTTGTAAACAAATTGATGAGCAACTTGTTGGCAAAATATGGGGTCAAACATAAAGTTTCATTGACATATCATCCACAAGCCAACGGACAAGCGGAAGTGGCTAACAGGGAGATCAAACAAATCCTTGAAAAGACGGTGAACATCAACCGAAAGGATTGGGTGTTAAAATTGGATGATGCTCTGTGGGCATACCGGACTGCATATAAGACACCGTTGGGCACATCTCCATATCAACTTGTCTTTGGTAAGTCGTGCCATTTGCCGAGAGAATTGGAGCACAAAGCATTTTGGGCGGTCAAGAAACTAATCGGATTTTCGAAAGCCGGTGAGAAAGGTTGCTCCATTTGAATCGGATGGAAGAATTTCGGGATGAAGCTTACGAAAATTCCCGAATTTACAAGGAAAGAACCAAGAGGTGGCATGATAAGATGATCAAGAAAAGAGAGTTTTTTTGGGAGAACCAGATCTCTATACAATTCACGCCTTAAATTTTTCCCCGGAAAACTCAAGTCTAAGTGGTCGGGGCCATTCGTGATAAAGAAAGTGTTGAATCCACCTGGGATTGTAGAATTGTTGACAAAAGAAGGCGAAACTTTCTTGGTAAACGACCAACAGATTAAGCACTATTTCCACCGAGTGAATCAAGAGGAGATGACATCCACCACCTTGCGCGATCCGTAATTTAACAGAACATGCGTCAAGCTAAAGACGTTAAATATAGCGCTTGTTGGGAGGCAACCCAACGGTTTTTCGTGTGACTTTCATTTTTATGTGTGTTTAATTTCAATTTTGTGTGATTAAGATTAATTTGAAATTCGTTTTTTTTAATGAGTGTGATTTGTGTGTTTTTGTTTCATTTTTGTGTGTTTTTATAAAAAAAAATAATAATAATAATTTGAAAGTCGGTACAGGTGCGCACGGGTAACCCGTGCGTGGACACACCATCCGTGCGCCCTGCAGCGAGTTGGGCAAATTCACCGGGGTGGCGCACGGGTAGGCCGTGCTTCGACGCACCACCCATGCGCCGTACAGAAGAGGCTTAAATATGACAGTTTTTAAACTGTTTTCTTCTCCAAAACTCCCCCAAATCGCGCGCCCACTACCCCCAACTTCATTGCCTTCGAAATTTCTTGTAAATTCTACTCAAATTCGTCCACATATTCCCTCCCCCATCACAATTGAACTTTACTTTACATCAAATTCACATTTGCTTGAAGAATTGTGAGCAAAAGCACCTAGGGTTCAAATCATCCACTTCGAGCTTAACTTAGAGAATTCCGGTAAGAACACCGTTTCTCCTTGTGAATTCGTTGTCAATTATGTATTAGGGATCATGATAGGTGCTTATTTTGATATTTTTGCTATGAATTGTGTGAATTATTCTTTGAGGCAAATTATCAAACACCTTGTGGGCTTGTGTAATTGAGGAGATTTAGGATGAATTGTTGATGAATAAGGCATAGCCAATGATTGTTTAAGCTAATACTTGTCTACAATGGCCATAATTTTTGCTTGCTTGGGGTAGTTGATCGATCAAAGTAACGTGGGCAAGTGAATTTGCATCACCTAATATGTTAGCTTTAATCCCCTACTTTGTTGTTGCCATTGATGATATTGGGATGCTAATGGAATGTATTTCAGGTACAAACCCTTCATGGCCGAGCGAAGAAACCCCCAGGGTGGAAGGAGACGTGCATGCGGGATGGCACAACACGAAGTGGCACCGCCGGAGGTCGACCAAAACAGTCCAGAGGCATATGGGGTCAACTTGACAAATGCCGATGATCTTGAGCGATGGAGTCGCTTGATCGGTCGCCAAATAGCTCCATCCCGCTATGCCGACGATGATTGTACCCAAACTTTAGGGATACATGAGGACGTGTGGCGTCTTTTCGCAAAGGTTGGATGGACGAAATTCATGAGCCAAAGGTGGCCGACATTTAAAAGATACACATTTGAGTTTTTGAGTACCGTGGAAGTACTCAAACAAGGCGGGACCTTTGAACCGTATATGATAAAGTTTCAGTTGGGGAATGTTCGTAGACAACTGTCTATGACCCAATTGAACACCATTTTCGAGGTCCCTACAAACGCTCGTACCCACCCGATGCCCCATTATGAGCAATACGACTTCTGGAGAATGCTTGTGGAAACACCACAAATGGGGCCGATGTTGTATGCCGCGCGGACCGCCAAAGCCTCATGGATCCGGAATCCCATTTTCCGGTATACAACGCGTGACTGCATCCTCCATGTTCGCCCGAGAAAATATTGGAGGGATGACGACTAAGGAGCTCTACCTCCTCTGGTGTATGGTCACAAACACCCCCTACAACACCGCCGTCAATTTTGCCGAGCAAATCGAACAGTTAGCTAGGCGGGAAGGGGGTACGATTTCTATAGGGGCCTCATTACCCCTATTCCCGGCATTTCAATGTCGATTTCCGAGGCTTGGAGCCTATCCCGGGCAGCACTCGGGTTAATTTAGCATCGTTGCACCACATGAAGTTCATAGAAAATGAAGACAACACATTGGTACTTCTACAAAAGAAAGGTGCTGCATTTCCGTTGCCTAACCCACCATACACCACCGTCGATACATTGATGGACACCACCAACTTCCTAATAAACTCTGACGCACATAACCGAGTTACCGAGGCTATAGAGGCAAGAAAGAGGCGCAGAGTTGAGGGTTTCTTGGATGAAGAGGATATGGTGGCGGAGGAGGCTGAGATACATGGACGCGAAATGGGGATGGAACCTCCTCACCCCCAAATTGGGTATGATATACCCGAGTCCTCACACGGAGGCGATTACCCCCGACATTCTCAAAGCGGGGATCGTCCCGGTCCTTCTCATAGTGGAGGACCCCAGCGCGGCACTGATTTTCAAGACATGTTTTATGCGTTTGGGGAGAACTTGAGGCGGCAAGAAGAAGAGTTGAGGCGGCAAGGAGAGGATTTGAGGCAACATAGGGCTGATTTTCTCGCGTTCAACGAGTGATTTGATCGGCGTTACGAGAAGACGTGGCAAGTGCTCCAACACTACAAATGTGGCACATTTCTCAAGGCCACTTCCCACCCGCCGCCGCGCGATAATTCGTATATCCCCACTTTTCGTTATTGAAATTCTATTTTTCCCCTTAGGACACTATAATTTCATTCAAGTTTGGGGGGAGAGATAGCATTTTAATACATGAAAAGTGTGGATACAAAAAAAACATAAAAAACAAAAATTTGTGTTTTCATATAGTTGCATTAGAGCATTCTAGGTTGCATTTGCATTAGAGCACGTTTATAGCTTTAGCACGTCTATTGCTTTCGTAGTGGTTAGAGAGTGAGTTGACCAAGCATGTTGCAACTTGTTGTTGTGTGTTGATTGAAAATTCTTATTGTTAGGATTGGATGTTGGTTACGAGTTGATTGAGCCTTGAATAGATGACATTGAGCATGTTGATATGGAAAACTTGGTTTGATGCTTTGAATTACATAATTGCAAGCCTGTGAGCTTTTGAGCCTTTACTGCTTATATCTTGCACAGTCTTGTTGTGATTTGAGTGTATCATTCATGTCGTTAAAATTCTAGAACTTGCTTGGGTATCTCTGTCAAGGCCACATGTTGTATCACGAATGTGAAGGTGATTAAAGGCCATTTTTGTTAGCCCTTCAAGCCTTTTGCTTACCTAATGATGATATTGAAATTCCTAGTTAGCCAAGTTGAGCCTATAGCCTATTTCTTTGATAGCCACGAAATTTAACTCTTGATCTTAATATATCCATCGCCTAATACTCGAATGTATAGCGTTGAGTAAAGGAATGAATGAGGATGAATGGGTGGGAATTGAAAAGTAGGATAAGTGGGCACACTTGGTTAAATGGGACATAAAAAGGAAGGAAAGGAGTTGAGTAAAAAAAAAATTGATTGAAAAGTCGATAAACTCGGGGGGCGAAGGATTGTGAATGGAGGCGATTCTCAAAAGAAAGAAAAGAAATGGAGATAAATGAAGTTGATAAAAATGAGGGATGATTGGAGTAGCATATGGGATTGTAATGAAAATGATTGATATGCTCATCGGTCTATATACTCGAGTTTGAGTCACTTTATCCAAAATTTCCTACCCAAACCAAAGAGCCTTCATTACAACCAAATGAGAAAGTCCTTTTAGATTCACAAATTGCATACACTTTAGTGGCGGAGATATGAGACGAATTGCAAGCCTATGGCAATTTTGCGACATCGAATTGATTTGAGCGTAAACACGTCCTATATCCTTGTGAGATGAGAGTATACACTTAACTTTGAGAGTTGGAATTCAGAGCATTTCACTGTGTTGCTTGACGTTCATGATGAACAATATGAATTTCTTTTTTTGGATCCGTTGTGTGCGCTTTTATTCTTATCTCCCTGTTGTGCTTGATCGTATTTTAAAAAAAAAATTGTTGATCGGGACGGTCAACGGTGTAAGTTTGGTGGATTTTGATAGGCGTGAGTTTTGCATGTATTTTGAGGCGTATTTCGAGCTATAATGATGGGTAAATATGCATATACTCGCGTTAAATGTTACATATTCACTCTTTGTGGAGAAGATATTACACTTTGCGTATTTTGCAGGAATTTCATGATATTTGAAGCTAATTGAATACGAATACGAGGAAAGCAAAGTGGAAACACGGAGAATTGAGTGGATATACGAAAAGTGAAGCCTAAAAGAGCGAAAATTGAGCGTCTACGAAAAAGACAAGGGGCGCACGGGTTGGGCGTGCCTCAGACACCACCCGTGCACCCCTGTATGAAGATAACTGCAGCTGCAGCATGCCGCACGGGTAGCCCATGCATCAACGCATGACCCGTGCGTCCTACAGAGAGTTGGAGTATTTCACCGGAATGGCGCACGGGTAGGCCGTGCTCCGACGCACCACCCGTGCGTCCTACGAGAGTTGGGTAATTTCGATGGTGGCGCACGGGTAACCCGTGCTCCGGCGCACCACCCGTCGTCTGTTATTTGGAATCCCATAATCTAACATTATGCCCTAAACTTGATGGTGGGTATAAAAGGCTTTTTAGGGGCACACAAGGGATATTCGGCATTTTGGGATCTACAACACAAGACAAGGGTCAACTCTTGGAAGGAGACATCAAGTAGACAATCAGGTTGCATCGGAGCTTGAAGAACGGAGATATATCGATAGATTGTCGACGTTCCTAAGTTTTTCTTGCTTCTGTTTTAGTTTCAATCTTTCATTTTCATTTGTAATGACTTTGAACACTTTGTTTATAAGTTGTTTAATCATGTGTAGCTAAACATCTTGTGATTTCCGGGTTTTGGAAGTAGATTAATGAACTCTTGTAGGATGTTTTAATCTTAGTTGAAGTTATTATCTTGAAGCCTATTTGAGTATTTTGAGCTTATTCTTGTTTTATCACTTGATCAATGATTTAACTTGTTTGATATATTGATTCATAATTCGAGAGATGAGTTTCAATATTAGATCTTGAATACTCGACACAAAAATTTGCATGAATCGAGAGATTTGTAAATATTTGTGAGGATATTTGATCTTTTGTGCTATTGGGAGTTGAATGTTTTATGTTGAGTAGAGATGCTAGCATAAGTATTTCGATCTACGTTTTATATGCATCTCGAGAGGGAGGATAAAATAGTTTTGTGATCGTCTTATAGGAATATTGATAATAACGTGGCTTGATTAAACCGGACAACAAGAGGATTATTAATCGAAACCTTAACTCGGAAATCCATTTCATTATCTTGATATTTCTTTCATTCGTGTTATCTTAATCTTGTGTTTTAGTGATTTAAATTGTCTTAATCTCAATACAACAATCATCAAATTTCGATCGTCCAAATAAAAATAAGACTATCTTGGATCACTACTTAGCATATTAATTTATTAGTCTCCGTGGATACGGCCTTGCTACCCTATTCGATAACGTACACCGTACACTTGCGGTGAAGCTAAAAATATAGGCGAACACTCTTCAAGGTGGAATATTGTGGTAATCTTCACAAGGTGCCGTAGCTAGAAGATTATGGTAATCTTCTAGGAAAATTGTGGTAATCTTCAAAGAGGTGGTGTTAGAATATTGTGGTAATTTTCAAAGGTGATGTTGTAATAATTTTGGTAATTATTAATAAAATCGTTTTTCTTTTTGAAATCCATCCCGGAGATACTGTGGTGGTAGAGGATTAGGCCCTAGGTGGGTTGAACCTCTATAAATCGACGTGTGTTATTTATTTCCCGCACCTTCATTCTTGTCATTGCTTATTCATTCAAAAAAGAGGGCATAATTCGGAAAATTGGCATAATCTATTCACCCCCCCTCTAGATTATCGTAGCCACTTGGTCTAACAAGTTGTATCAAAGCCAAACTCTTTGGCTAGCTCGTTTCACATTGCGAGTAAAGAGGAAAGATCCATGGCTACGAACAAATCCTATCTCACCACCGGCGCCTCCACCAACAAGCCACCACTATTCGACGCCAACAACTACGCATTTTGGAAAGACCGAATGGAGTGTTTTGTACAAGGGTACGGGTTCGATATTTGGAATACGGTCATTGAAGGAATAGCTCAACCTACCAAGAAATTGGAGGATGGTACCACGACTCTCAAGAGCCTCAAAGAGTTCGATGAAAATAACAAGAAGACATTCTCTCTAAACGGTAAGGCCTTAAATATTTTACATTGTTCACTCACCGCCACCAAGTACAACCTGATTAGAGGAATAAGATCGGCACGTGAGGTGTGGGAAAAATTAGAAACTATTTATGAAGGCACCAAGAATGTTAAACAAGCTAAAAAAACAATGCTTGTAAAAGATTTCGAAAACTTCATAATGCTCGAAGGTGAAGGGATTTCAAAAATGGTGGAAAGGCTAGACAACATCGTCAATCATTTATGGTCACTCGGAAAAGTCATTTCGGAAGAAGACAAAGTTACCAAAATTTTAAATGCTCTTCCTAGTTCTTGGTCCGAAAAGGTGACGGCTATCATGGAAGCTCAAAATTTAGAAACTCTAAATTTTGATGATCTTATTGGAAATCTTCTCATCCATGAAGTATACATAAATGAAAGGAGTAATTCAAAAGCATCTACTTTGAAACCGGATACAATATCAAATCCAACGACATGGGATGAGCTTCTTACAACTTCCGATGATGAAGAAGCCGAGCAATATCTAATGGGCATCAAAGAAGACAATGAGGTACGCTCTAACTCTTCTATTTCTTTTAGTAATGAATTGCATGATGATTATGATGAATTTCAAAATGATTTTGATGAGCTTCAAAATGAATTCCAAAGCTTGCTCTTTAAATACAAAAATTTGAAAAAGGAATTCAACACCATGAAAAATGAAAAGAATAGTTTACATGCTTCTTATGAATCTCTTACTAGTGCCCATAATGTTATACTTGATAAGGTTAGAATTCTTGAAGAAGAAAATAGTACTCTAGTTAAGGATATTGATTGGATGAAAAAGGATATGTTGAAATTTAATTTAGGTACCGATAAAATGACCGAAATTCTTGATGTTCAACATTGTGATCATTTGAAACTAGGACTTGGTTATAAGCCTAATGTTATAAATGATAAGAAAAAGAACCAAGTACCTATGCATGGTGGTCATTATGCTTCTAGAACTATTACATGTTTCTATTGTGGTAAAATTGGTCACACGACTAATTCTTGTCGGGTTAAAAATAGTTCTAATTATTATTAGAGACCTAAAAATCTCAATGTTAATCCCAAAGGACCCAAACACTTGAGGGTACCACAAGAAAATTTCATGATAGGTACTTGGCGCAACAAAAATCAATGGAAATTCAAATTGCCAAATAGACAACAAATGTTCGCGCCATTTAATCAAAGGAGAAGACATTATCAACAAAATTATTTTTCAAGAAAAATGTATAATGAACAATGGGAAAGATACAACCCTTGGCAATGGAGAAATTGGTAACTCTTCTTGAATTATGCATTTTATATTGGCTTTAATAATTATTGTACATATTCATGTCTTTATTCTTGATTGATTGTCAAAATCTTTTCTTCAAAATATTTGTTAAAAATCGAGGTCTTAACTATATACTCTCGATTTTTCAATATTCAAAAAGAGACCTTGAATAGATTTCAATAAGCACTTGTTTTATCAAACTTTTGTTGATTTTTACAAAAAAAAAAAGCATAGTAAGTACTACTTGTCCAAATTCTATGATAGTTTATATCAATATTGTGTATATTACTTGATATTACTATGCTCTTGTGCAAGATATTTTGTCAAATTTTTGCAGGAAATATTTTGATATTAAGGAACAAATGACCGTAGAATTATTCATGGCCATCTACGTCATAAGGTGTCAACTGTCAAGATTGCGAAAGACATATTGGTCGACAAATAAATTCGAGGTATGTTTATCAACTTTCATTATTCTTATAGACTTTAAATTATTCATGCCTTATGCCTATATGCTCGACTTCAAAACTATCCCAACAAATCTCATTAAAGTGCCGTTAAAAGAAATTTTCAAATACTTGAAAGACACTTCTTCTTATGGCTTGTTTATCCAAAGTTTTAAAACGTTCATATTTTTAGGGATAACAAGTCCGGTGATTATAATATGGTTCGTCATAATCGAACTAAACATATTGAGATTCTATATTTTTTTAAGGGATTGCGTTTCTTAAACAAAAAATTGAGATGTGTTTAATTCCATCTCAAGGATAACTCGCGGACATTTGTTTTTAATCGTTAACCACCTAGTCTTTTACCTCATTTCGAGCTTGTTTAGGCATAATGTATATTGAGTGAGGTCTATGTTTGCATTTCGTACATTTTTAAAACTTAGGGGTGAAAAATCGGATTTTTGGTGCAAAATTCGAACAGAAACTGAACAAGTGTTCAGACACCGGTCACCATAGAGGTCGACCGGTAACCGGTCGCCTACCCGTCGACCGGTCGCCCTAAGCAATTTCAGGATTAAAATTGCTTCTGTCCTTCATTTCGGTATTTTTGATCATTTCCTTCAAAACTCGAACCCCTTTGCAAATTTCATACACAATTCACTCAAAATAATTTTCTACTTATAAATTTATATTTTGAGTGTATATTTCTCGTATTTCATCATTATCATCCGACTTCTCCGATTAATTGGTAAGAATTCTTTTTTTTAATCTCAATTGGGTTGAACCCTTGAGAAAGAGCTTGTATTTTGATATTTTGATGAAATTCTTGTATTAGTATGATGTATATGATGATTGTTGATGAATGATATTTGTAAAATTGTATTTTGGTGATGAAAATTTTGGCTTGATTGCAATTACAAAGGCGTTATACATCTCTTGTTTTATTCGACGCACGCCAAGTATTCGACAAAATGTTTCTATGAAAAATTCATCACCTACATGATTCTCTTGATTTCAATAGTCTTATATATTTATCGAGATCATGTTTTGTCTATCAAATGAGCTTTTGCAAATCAAATGATCATTTTTTCCCTTTTATTTGGAATTTAAGCTTCAATGTTCAAAATGCTCGATAAATCGATTAAATTGCACACTTTGATATGATTATATGATGTTTTTATCGTGCTAACATTCTTTTTGATGATTCCAAAGGGGGAGAAATAGGAAAAACGCTCATACGCTCAAAGAAGCGAAAATAAACTCGCCAGAAAAGCTATAAGCTAGGGCTCTTGAAAGCCAAAAGTTGTGAATGAATCTAAGTCCAATTGATGTATGATGGACTTTTATGCTTGTCTAATGATGTCTCTTTGACATGGGGAGCTTCTAAGCTCATGAAATTCAAGCTTATATTGTAAAAGCTAAAGCTTTTAGCTTTTAATTGTTTGCTTCAATACTTGTTCTTGATGTGCATATTGATAGGGGGAGTTTGTGTAAAATATTTTTGAAATATCTTTGCTCCTATCCTTGTGTTTGTACTTGTGATAAATGTTGCTTGTAATGGATTGTTGTTTTAGACCGGAAAAATGTGTTTTGTTTTTAAAATCGATCTCCTAAAATTATTTTGGTTTGTAATCATCAAAAAGGGGAAGTTTGTTAGATAAATGTTTTTATCCAGATTTTGATGATTTTGTTTAAATGACTTTTTACACCAAAACAATGTTTTTAAATGTTTAACTATAAAATATAAAGAATATAAAAAAATAATAAGTTTTCTTTGTTAACGGGCCTACAAGCCAAATAAGCTTGCCTAAATAAATTTGACAATTCTGCTTATCGTGACATGCCGTGTTTTTCGTGTTTTTACCGTGTCGTGTTTGGGCTTAAATTTCAGGCCCGTTAAGCTTATCGTGTCGTGTTCATGTTAGGGCTTATCGTGCCGTGTCGTGTTCGTGTTAGGGCTTATCGTGCCATGCCTTTATCGTGCCGGCCCGATAACAGCCCGACACAAACGATTTGCCAGCCCTGCAGATTAGACATTACCCAGTCAAAAATTTGAACACCAACACCAAAGACTAGGCCAATTCATGATATTATCAACACCACCCCCAAATTCATTAACAGGTGTTTAAGCCCAGTATATCTGATCTAAATAGTCTTCAAACAAAATCTAGCACAAAATTGAAAACCTGCAAAATGCAATAATAGAAACATAAACCTATGTAAAAAGCATAAAAACACTAAGTTCCAGGCATCTTCAGAATTTCTCATATGTAGAATGAAGTGCGAATCACCACTATCTAGCCATCGTATTCCCCCTGAGAGAATTTATTTTCTGGATAGAAAACAGCCAAGACCTCATTTCCCCCAAATTTTCTACCATTCAGACCTTGTCGAGCTTTTGTAGCGCTTTCAATGTCTGCGTATTCCAAGAAAACCTACACAAAAGAATGTCGTTTTTATCCATAGTAATAACGAGAATGCAAGGAGGATACGATAACAGCAAACAACTCTAGGATGTGATATTATTCGTGCTAAATATCTTTATAGTAATTATTAGGGTTAATTAAAAAAATGCCCTTGCGGTTTAGTCTAATTAAAGAAAAAATCTCTTTCAAAACTACAAATACCCCCTTAATATTTGTTTCTTTATACAAATTGCACTATACTAACCTCAATGGTTTGTTTGTAATTTTGATCGATAATTGGGTTTTTTCCTTTTTTGTTTGTAATCAAGTCAAACATTAAGGATATTGTTTGTAATTAACTAATTATCCCTCCTACAACCACTGCTCCCAACTTATTAAAAAAATTAACTATTTATCCCTAATTATTATGAACTCTTCATTCCAGGCCTACCAACGTCGAAATCAAATGAGACATGAAATTGCTCAGCGACCAACCTTTCCTACACCTGGATCCATTTCACCACTGGGAGATGGGCGGGGGATGACAACATTCACCAAGGTACCTGCAAATATAATGGCAAATGCTAAAATTCATGATTTATTGACATTAAAAAATGGAGTATGTATTGCATGTTATTTAACAATAAGGTTCCCGAGTTTTCTGTGTATGTGTGGCTTCAGTTTAGCAGAATAAGGGACTTGAGAAGGCTGTAAAACAGAGAACAGAACACAAAAGAAGAAAAGTTCAGTGCAACGAACATCGACAAGTAAATTTCACAAGTCAGAGAGGTGAAAAGGCACTAATTTAGAGTATTTACCAAACTTTCCGCATTCGATTCTCATGTCTTCCACAATATCTTCATATTCGTCATCATCCTTGAGCTCATCTGCAGTGACCACTTGCGTTAGGCACACGACCTTTGTAGCTACTACACTAGGTTGTAGCATTAGTCTCTGGAAAAGAAAAACGGTGTGTCAACAGTTGGACAATTAACTTAGGCCAGACAGTTTTCTATGTCAAATAACAATCACCATACAGCAAAATAAAAGCTAGAAAGCAAAGTCTTAAAATAAAATAACAGTTTTCGTAGAAATAAAATTTCAAGTTAGTGGGTGTTTGGCTAAGCTTATAAGCTTTTTATAACATCTTAAGATGGTTGATATTTTTTTTTTAGAAAGATCTTATGAGCTTCCAAAATAAGATTTTAGGAGCTTGTAAGATTATTATAAAAAAGTGGATGATCCAAACTTATTTTCAAAATAAGATCTTATTTTAACAATTCCTTAGATTTTGACCATTTTAATTACAAAACTTCCAATATTAACAACTTATAAACTCCACCATCTTATTTTATCCAAAACACTTCAGCATCTTATAACATCTTATAAGATGCCAGGAGTTTATAAGATCTATCAAGTAAGCTCAGCCAAACACCCTATTAGTGAAGTCAATCTGCCACCAAATGGGAGCTTCAAACCTTCAAATCCAACCAAACATGAGGATGATTGTGTCAACATAACAAAACTTAGCAATGAAAATTATGAAATTTCATTACCTGCAATGCTATCTGTTGTTGAGCATGCAATAACACACTCTCTTGTTCAGGTTTAGGCTGTGTCGTGCCCTGGTTAGCACGCCTAACAGTAAGGGTTTTATCACCCAGTGGTATCCCATTTAGATTTCTACAAGCATCATCTGTAACTGATAAATCTTGGTAAACACAAAATGCATAGCCTTTGGAGTTCCCCGTTTCTCTATCTTTGACCAGATCAAAACCCCGAAGCGGTCCAAAGGACTCGAGCAGCTCCCTGATCTGTGCCTCTGTGAAGTAATATGGTAAACCACCGACAAAAAGACGGTCAGGACCCTCAAGTCCACCAGCAGATCCTGGAGATAACCCAACAGCTCCAAGATTTAGATTGGGATTAGGCTGACTAGGGCCCAGTGTGGCAGCCAGTGAAGGGTTATAATCACTGGGTCTTCTCACTTTAACTGGTGCTCCCTGAACAAAGAAGTGTATAAAACATCAACTACAAAACAACAACAACAACAAACTAAGCCTTAATCCCACTATGTGGGGTCGGCTATACGGATCATATTGCGCCATCGTTTACGGTCATAAGCCATATTTTCATTTATTTCTAGATATAACATGTCTTGTTTAATAGTTTCTTTCCAAGTCTTTTTAGGTCTTCCTCTGCCTCTTTTGATTTGTGTGAGTGATTCCCTACCTTCTAAAGGTCTCCTATAAACATGTCAAAACCATCTTAATCGTGTTTCTCTAATTTTCTCATATGTTGGTGCTACTCCCACTTTGTTTCTAATGTGTTCATTTCTTATTCTATCTAATCTAGTGTGCCCGCACATCCATCTTAACATTCTCATCTCTGCTACCCTCATTTTTTGTCCGTGTTCATATTTAGTTGCCCAACATTCTGCTCCATAAAGCATTGCAGGTCTTACGGCCGTTTTATAAAATTTTCCTTTCAGTATGAGCATCATAGAAAAGCAAAACCAAGGAAAAGGAATTGAAAGTACAACTCTTACGTTCTAAATTTAATTAGATGTGGTTGAAATTAAGATTTCAGCAATTGAAACAATTAAGAGTCCAGAAGATCTTTAATACCTCAAAAATAATGCCATCCAAAGCCATTGCATTACTGGCCTCTTCAACAGATCTCATCTCCACAAAAGCAAACTTCTTCTCATAGTTAATATAAACATTAACAACGGCATCTCCTGAAATCACAAACAAAAGATTAAATGCCTTAATCACAACTCGTCTCAAACTCTCAGTCTAAATGAACAGAAAGGGATTTGTATTGCATGGTGACAACCTGGACCAGCAGTGTTTCCTCCAATTGCTGACATAACATGACTAAAGAAAGTTGCCACAGACTGCCATAGATGGAAGTAAAAAGAATTAACAATAAGAAGAAAAGGTGGACAAGCAATAGTAATAGAGGGTGAAACAAGGCCACTAACAAACAAGTCAAACTGCATGCTTGACAATTAATGAGTCTACTGTTCACATACCAAATGTTAAAGTTGATTTTATACTGAAATACGAGAGGTAAAACCTTTCTTCAATATAAGTGGTTGCATAGTGTCGAGGTTCTAAAATACAAAAGAAGACGAGTGCTACACGATTAGACATTACTGAAATATGCAACACCATCTACTCTTAGTCATTACAGCAAGGTGTATATTCAACTACCGTGGGCACTAAGAACATTGAGAAGGAACAAATTACCTGTTCATTAGCATTGGGGGGAAGTCCACCAACATAGACTCGTCGAGCATGTCTTGTAGCCTGAGAACACAACATTTAAAAGAATATTTTTGATAAACAAATGTTAGAAGAACTGAGGGACATAAATACACAAATCAACCTGCTGAGTCATTGCTTGAACAGGCATTACTGGGAGTGCTCCGAACTGCACTATCAAGTAAGATTATATTTAGAAACTGAATCAAAGATCTTGAATAAATGAAAAGGAAAGAGGAAACCTGTCCAGATGCCAAAGGCAACATGTTTGGAAACATTCCGGGGATAGAGGGAGTGGTCCCAGGCATCTGACCTGTGAAGGCTAAACCAAGTTACATCTCACAAATTAGAGAAGGGTACACTCTCTTCAACTATACAAGTGAGAGTTGTCAACTTTTTTGAATTCCTTGATTATTCATATTTTTGGAAGACTTAGATCCAGCAATTTAATTAAATTCTAATGGAAACAACAGTATATTCCATTAAAATTATCCATAAAACTGCCAAACGCGCAAATCCTGGTGGAAGACGGACGAAACCTGAATTGATTCTTCCTTGTACAAAAAGCTACAGAAGTCGGCTCATGCCCATTGTCAGCACAGTGGAACTAGTAGCCCAACATTGCCTTCTTAACATAACATAGGACATACAAAACAAAAGCAAACACCAAACACAACAAGAAACCAAAAAACCTCTCAGTTTCCATTACTAAGCAAATAATTAATGAAAAAACTAAATAGCCAACCTAGGGGCCAGTACTCCATATTGTGATATATGCAAATTGAAGAAACCGAGTATGCTTACCAAATGAAACCATGTATTTGATATGAACTTTCCACACTATATCAAAGAGAAACAAATAATAGTTATCATTATAGCATAAAAATGAACAATGATTGTTTGTACCTGTAATAGCAGCATGGGGAAGCAATGCAGCAGGAGGTGCCATGTCAAACCCACTCATCCTTTTGCTGTAAAGTAGCATCATTAATGCATGAAAAAGTGAAACAGGTGACGATAATTATTGGTGAATTAAAATGAGTAAATATACTGAGGTTAAATCAATGCCAAACTACATTTATTTAGCAGTTGTTCACCACATAAAGAAGAGTACCAGAGATGATAAAAGATCTGGGCGCAAGTCAGTTAAAAGTATATATTCCCAAATCATTATGTTCATCCAAACAGCAGTCAACTTACTGTGCCAAATAGGTCATAAATGCATCTCATAATCAAAATAACTAAGTTACCCATAAAGTTTGAACAGTGACCCACAATATTGCCGTTTATAGAAATACTAGTTTAAAAAAAATATCATGCAACTTGAATTGTCAACATGGCATCACTCAAAAATTCAGAGAAAAGTTTTAGCCAAGTATTGACGGAGCAAACAAGGCGCCACTCAAAAACGCAAAATCATATATGATTGAATGTAAAGGTCAACTTGGTCCAATGCCTTATACCTCCAACCTCAACAGCTAAAAATTAACCCCCTTTGCCTTGTGCATATCTAAGTACCTTTCCTTTCCTTGATAAGTACCAGTAAACTTTATTTACTGGTCTGTAGTCTGTAACCACTGAAAGGGGCCCAGTCATTAGATGTTTTTTCAATCACATTTGTCAACCAGCATATTGGAAGTCAAAATCACTCTTATCATCTTTATCAGAAAATAGGAGTTGATTTCAACACATTTAGCAATCAGTACAAGCTGAAAAGGTAAGAGACAAGTTATTTACTCAAAAATTAATAGTTAGTTTTCTACCTCTATTAAAATGGAAAGAACTCTCGGTGTACGCTCTAAGATCAAGACAGAATGGTTTGCATTTGCAGTAGTTTGTAATTAAAAACACATGGGCAGAGAAAGGATCCCCAACCTGAATCACAAATTTACAAATAAACAAGAGAATTTATGGTCTCAAACTACCTTCTGGATCGTGAATGAGACCGTGACCTTGGTCTCGTGCTCGACTTGGGCCTTGAGCGAGATCTAGACCTATGTCTGTGCCTATCCTCCCTATCTCTGTCATAATCTTTCCGCCTGAAACCGCACAACAATTCCAAAATCAGAAAAGAGACAACTTGATGAAAATTTTGCAGATGGCAAGGATATCAGTGAGCACGAAGAATAGTTAGTAAAACTTAAGATGTATAGAAGGCAAATGATTGCTAGCGGGCAATTACACCTATTGTAAAATACTGCCTATCCAATATGAATTACCTGCCATATGATCAAAATTTTGCACGCAGAAACTCCAGATGATAAATATGACACATTACTCAATTCACAACCTAGCAAAAATGACAGGTAAATAAATCAAAAGTTGCAGCTTCTTCACCTGTCATGGTCTCGGCTTCTGTAATAGTCATGCTCATCGTACCGATCTCTGGTCCTCTCTCTCTTTCTTGTCTCACTTCGATCCCTGTGAAGTTCTCGGTGATGGTGGTCACGGTCCTTGACTCGGCCCCTCTCCCTATTTTTATCCCTATGCCTTTCCCTTTCTCGTTCTCTGTCCTTGTCTTTGTCCATGTCTCGCTCTTTATCGAGACCTCTTTCCCTCTCTTTATCTCTGCTTCTGGAGGACTCCCTCTCCCTGTCTTTCACATGGTCACGAGATCCATGCTGCAGAAGTGTAATAGCACCCAATGCATCGAACATTAGAACAAGTTCAATAACATTATTTAGTGTTGATAATGATTTATAAGCTATATTATCCCAATGCTAAGATTGACATCTGTAGCCTCAAGACAGAGAGCGTTTTTGCTGCATATTGTGCCTTAAAAGTCATAATTGTAATGCAAATCCGCAGAAAGAGGAATTTTGCCATGAACTCCAATTTTAATGCATACATTCTATGTCGCAAATGAAATGTTAAAAATACGAAATAGCTTTCCTTTTGTGTACAGACATTTAGACGCACATAAAAATTTATCACCATCTAACCTTGGAGCCTGAACTTGACGACCCTTTGCGAACTCCTATGGGTGAGTCCAAAGGAGATGGAGGGTAGGAATTCCCATCAATTTCGTGACTTGACATCTGAAAACATGAAAACAGACATTCAATTATGCAATTAAAATTGATACACGTCCCAAATTTCAATTAAAATTTCCAAACTCCAATCTAAAGCTCCAATTCCTTGATACGGAAAACTAGTCCAGTAATAATTACCAAATTGCAGATTTTTAAATTCACGAAAAAATAATTAAATCAACAGCAGGTGTGTGATTAGATTAGGTAATTTCGGACCGTGACACTACTGGTCGACTTATATCCCCTTAAGCAACAATTAACAAGTTAACCCAGTAAGCGATTCTCTTTTCCAATAACTCGCATTCCCAAAATCAGGGTTCTGTATCTAAAAAGTATAAAAAGGGAGTATAGTTTCAAATACAATCAACTGCAAAGAAATAGACGCTTCTTTTTATGCGATTGCATGAATTTCAAAATCAAGGCAAATTAGCAGATCACGGAAAATAAAACAAAAACAGAAATTGCATTCACCGTCATCACTTATCCTTAACCACACAGATTCTCAAATCGGTTGAGAAGTAAAACCGCGAGAGGGAGTACCGTTTCAGAGGAAGAATTCGATGCTGATTGTATTTGTATGGAAGCGTAACACTTTTCCAAACCCTAAATGCGTTCTACGTGGTCGAGTTTTTTCCTTTTCCAAGTTTTGGCCTAGCGAGAGGACTTGTACGAATTGAGCTTTATATAGGTCAGCAAAGTCCTTCGCGGCAATATTTTTTTTTTTTAAATAAACATCCCGGGATGGGGATTAGAATTGCAAATCCCCATATAAATTACACTTTTCGGATATATTTTTTTAAAAATTTTCAACTTATTATTTTTGTATTTTTCTTTTTTAAAATAAAATTTTATGACCAATTTGGCTTCATGCCAGAAAGATCCACAATTGAAGCTATACACTTAATTAGACGATTATGTGAACAATATAATGAGAGAAAACAAGATTTACATATGGTTTTATTGATCTTGAAAAGGCATACGATAAGTCAACCGTGATATAATGTGGCGTATTGGAAAAAAGAGGAATAAAAATAGCCTACTTAGATGCCATAAAAGATATGTATGAGGGTATAACAACATGTATCGGACACCAACAGAATATCTAGTGAATTCCCAAACACTATAGGTTTGCATCGTGATCCGCTCTAAGCCCGTACCTTTTATCCTAATAATTGATGAAATCACTAAACACTTACAAAAATCCATCCTGAATGTATGTTATTTGCGGACGATATAGTTTTAATTGATGAAACAAGGGAAGGAGTAAATGCAAAATTGGAAGTTTGGAGAGAAGACTAGAATCAAAAGGTTTTACTATAAGTAGGGCTAAAACAGAATACATGGAATGCCACTTTAATAAAAACAACAGAACAATGAAACGAAGGTTAAAATTGATGGACATGAAGTGAGTATAACAAAGAGTTTTAAATACTTAGGATCTATAATTGAAGAGAACGGAGAAATCAATAAAGATGTCACACATGGGATCCAGGCGGGTTGGAATAAATGGAGGAGTGCATCTTCTATCCTTTGTGACCGTAAAATACCATTAAAATTGAAAGGAAAATTTTATAAAACGGCCATAAGGCCCGCAATGCTTTATGGAGCGTAATGTTGGGCGACTAAATATGAACACGAACAAAAAATGAGGGTAGCGAGAGATGAGAATGCTAAGATGGATGTGCGGACACACTAGATTAGATAGAATAAGAAATGAACACATTAGAAACAAAGTGGGAGTAGCACCATAGACGAGAAAATTAGAGAAACACGATTAAGATGGTTTGGACATGTTTATAGGAGACCTTTAGATGCACCCGTGCGGCGTTTAGAAGGTAGAGAATCACTCACACAAATCAAAAGAGAGAGGTAGGCCTAAAAAGACTTGGAAAGAAGCTATTAAACATGACATGTTATACCTGAAATAAACGAAAATATGGCTTATGACCGTAAACGATGGCGCGATATGATCCGTATAAAGCCCCCACGTAGTGAGATTAAGATTGGGCGTTTGTTGTTGTTGTTGTTGTTGTTGTTGTTGAGTAATTATATCTTATATTTTATATTTTATATATACAATATGTGTGTCAATTGGGTGTTTTTTATTTTGAGGATTATTTTTTGAAGATAAATAATCGTAATAGTTTTGGTGGCAATAACATTATCCTATAATCGAATACTTTTGAAGATTATTTATTATTTTATATATGCAATACGGGAGTCAAACTGAAGATCGAAAAAAGACGATTAATTTGATATATTAAACGTACAAAATGGATCAAAAATAAAAATATATTAAATTGTAAAAAAAGAAAACAAATACAAATATAATAAGTTTAAGATTAAAAAAATAAAATAAAGGTGTAGGCGTTGGTCAAATCAGCGCCTACTACAAAAAAATAAAATAAAATAAAATTAGTATAGGTGCCGATCAGTGGTGGCCCTGAGGAGGGGCCCAAGGGGCGACCGCCCGGGGCACAAAATTTTTAGGGGCCCACTAGGACTACCATACATGTATGTATATATATATATATATGTGTGTGTGTACATATTTTGTATGGCCCAATTTTTTTTTCTTATACACTTACCAATTACTAACGGATATACTAAAATCACAACTAATTTTGCATAAAGATCGTGTCTTCTGTTCTCAAAAAAAAAAAAAGATCGTCTTTCTCTCTTCTCTATCTACTGTCATTCAATCTGCATCCAATATCCATCCATCAAAAATTGTCTTTGTTTCAGTTTTGAGTTTAGGGCTTATTCAAAATAAAATATCGGCACAAGGCATCATCAAGTGGGAAAATATTATCGAATTCCGAATCAGGCTATCATCTATACCAAAAAATCTTGGAGTTTGTAAATACTTTGGGTTGTTATCCTAATGTCTTGATTGCCTATAGAATATTATTAACTATGCATGTGACTGTGGCATCTACAGAAAGAAGTTTCTCTAAATTAAAATTATTAAAAACCTATTTACGATCAACAATGTCACAAGAAAGATTAAATGGATTAGCAACCTTATGTATTGAAAAAGATATGTTGGATCAAATTGATTATGAAAATATTATTGATGAATTTGTTTTCAAAATGCTACAAGAACCCATTTAAATGATTTTTTGGTATTTTTTTTTTGTTTATATTGTGCAGTTTTACTCTTGTGATGTTGCAATTTGAAGGTGTAGTTTTACTCTTGGTGTTGCAATTTGAAGGGGCCCTGTTTCTATCTTTCGTCCCGGGCCTCCAAAATGTCAGGACCGGCACTGGTGCCGATGGGGATAGCGCCTCTCTTAAAGGTATTGATCTTATCAACGCCTACACTTTTTTTTTAAAGGGGTCGACGAATACCCCAAAAGTATAATTTCTGTGGGGGTTTGCTATTATTTGTTAAATTAGCATGAGGATTACCTCACATTCCCAGTCTATTTTATTACCATATTATGAGCATAATGAAGTAAGTGTTAGATAAATGTTTTTATCATGATTTTGATGATTTTGTTTAAATGTGTTTTTACACCAAAACAATGTTTCTAAATGTTGTCCAAATACTCCCGATCGATATAAAATGTTTTTACTAATTTTCGGAGTATTTCTTGAAGTTTATCTTCGACAAAAATTGGACAACACTTCTGTCTTGTGTTGGACCGGTCGCCCTATAGGGCAACATGTGTCTGAGTTGAGTTTTAAAACAGAAAACGGGACGGAGGCGACTAGTCGGCCTCAAGGCGACCGGTGCCTGAACTGTTTGCTGGATTACAGAACTTCATGTTCTTGTTTTTGGGGCATGGCAACCGGTCCACACAGGGGTCGACCGGTCCAACCCCATGGTGACCGGTCCCCCTGTGTATTTTCGTGTGTAAACTTTCAATCCCTTGTTTCTATTCGACCGGTCGCCCTATATGTTTATCAACAAATTCTAACCGTTGAACAACATACAACTTTTCCTTAAATTGTGGGGTTGATTTCTAACAGCTATAATCTTGATTTTAATTGCATATTTTTTGTAGAAATCTGTCCCCAAGAGGAGCCTATCAAGTTCAAGACATCCTCTATAAATAGATGAAAAATTGAAGCAATACAACAAGAGAGAAAACACTACAACACAACAAGATACATTCAAGCAAACATTTTGTTCTTATATTTCAACATTCTTGTTGTAATAGCCTAAGGTCTTTCACTTTCACATCTTGAGGTCTAGGCTTGATTCTTGATTACACTTGCACTTCAAAGTTGTATACTTCATTATCGAGTTGTAATCTTGAATTTGTGTTCGTCATTCAAACACAAGATATCCTTGTGAGTGTTCTTGTGGTAAGAGCACACTTGGGTGATCTTAGGTGTTAGGTGTAAGAAGATTGTGGTAATCTTCTTGTGAAAGAGTTTGGTGCTCTTCGAGGTGTTGGAGAGTTTGCTGCTCTTCAAGGTGGAAAATTGTGGTAATCTTCACAAGGTGCCGTAGCTAGAAGATTGTGGTAATCTTCAAAGAGGTGTTGTAAGAAGAGTATGGTACTCTTCAAGGTGAAGTTGTAATAATTTTGGTAATTATTAATAAAATCTTTTTTTCTTTTTGAAATCAATCCCGGAGATACTGGGGTGATAGAGGATTAGGCCCTAGGTGGGTTGAACCTCTATATATCGACGCGTGTTGTTTATTTTCCCGCACCTTCATTCTTGTCTTTGCTTGATCATTAGAAAAAGAGGACGAATTGCGAAAAATCAGCATACCCCCCTCTAGATTATCGTAGCCACTTGGACTAACAGTAGGTAAAGAGCACAAGTATGACATGACACGGCTACGAGAATATGTTGTTAGTCCAAGTGGCTACGATAATCTAGAGGGGGTGAATAGATTATGCCGATTTTCCGATCTACGCCTTCTTTTCGAATGTGAAGATGATAACAAAAATGCAAGTATGGGAAAATAAACAACAATCGATGGGGGGTCCGACTGGTCGACCACTGTGTGGACCGGTCGAGCTCGTTGATTTAACAATACAGAGAGCAGACTTGTTCCACAGGCACCGGTCGGCCTCCTGTCGTTTGTGTTCGTCCCATTTTTCTGTTTCAAGAAGCAACTTCAGACACTGGATGCCCTATAGGGCAACCAGTCGAACACAAGACAAAAGTGTTGTCCAATTTTTGTCGAAAATAAATTTCAAGAAATACTCCGAAAAATTAGTAAAAACATTTTAGATCGATCGGGAGTATTTGGACAACATTTAGAAACATTGTTTTGGTGTAAAAACATAGTTAAACAAAATCATCAAAATCATGATAAAAACATTTATCTAACAAACTCCCCCTTTTTGATGATTACAAACCAAAACAATTTTAAGAGGTCGATTTTGAAAACAAAACCAATTTTCCGGTAAAAAATAACTATCCATTTTGAGCAACAACATTCCATGCATAATAGCCACAAGGATGGGAGAAAATATTTTTAAAAAAATATTTTGCAAAAGCTCCCCCTATCAACATGCACATTAAGATAAATATAGAAGCAATTAAACAAAGCTAAAAGCTTAGTTTTTACAATGAAAACTTGATTATCATGAGCATAGAAGCTCCCATTGTCAAAAAGAAACATTAATCAAGTATAATAAGTCCATGATACATCCAATGGACTAGTTTTTATTCACAGCTTTTGGCTTATACTAGCCACAACTTATGGCTTATTTTGCGAGCTTATTTTAGCTTATTTGAGCTAAAGAGCTTATTTCCTGTTTCTCCCCCTTTGGAATCATCAAAAAGAATGTTAGCACGATAAAAACATCATATAATTATATCAAAGTGCGCAATGTAATCAATTTATCGAGCTTATGAGCATGAAGCTTAAAATTCCAAAAGCTAAGGGAAGAGTCGCCAATATAACTTGTAAAAGCTCATTTGATTGGCAAAACATGATCTCTATAAATGTATGCGACTTTTGAAATCGAGAGAATCATGTAAGTGAAGAATTTTAATTGAAACATTTTGTCGAACACTTGGCGGGCGTCAAATATGAAAGAATATGTATATAGCCCTTGTAAATGTAATCAAGCCAAAAATTTCATCACCAAATCCAGTTATACAACATCCAATCAACAAGAATTAATAAGCTCATCACAAACATATATAAATTACATCAAGATATTAACAATAAACCAAGTTCTCAAGGATTCAGCCCGATTGAGATAAAGAAGAAGAATTCTCACCAATTTATCGGTAAAGATGAGCAACAATGATGATAAACGAGCACTATGAAGTCCAAGATAGAGAAATTATACAACAAAATTCATTTTGAGTGAATTGTGTGTGAAAATTGCAAAGGGGTCGAAAAATGGAGGGGAAGAGCCAAAAATGACTAAGTATGGAACAAAAAGCATTTTATCCGAAAAATCGAGTAGGGCGACCGGTCAGGGTTGAGGGTGACCGGTCAAAGGTGAGGCCGACTGGTCGACCTCAACCCATTTTTCCACTTGATCAGTTTGTTTTGAAAACTTCCGAAATTTGATCCAAAAATTCGATTTTTTGCCTCTAAGTTTTAAAAACGTGCAAATTGCAATCATAGACCTCGTTCAATATGCATTATGCCTAACCGAGCTCGTATTGAAGCAAAAGTCTCAGATGACAGCAATTTTGTAAAGATGTCCGCTAATTGATCTTGAGATGGTACAAAAGATATCTCAATTTTTCGTTTTGAAACACAATCCCTTAGAAAATGATGTCGAATCTCAATATGTTTAGTATGGTTATGATGAACCGGGTTTTGAGCAATATTTATAGCGGATATGTTACCACAAAAAATAGAAACATTTTCAAAAGAACATTTATAATCCGCTAAAGTTTGTTTTATCCAAAGAAGTTGAGTACAACAAAATGTCTTTGCGAAATATATTAAAGCTTCGTAGTTGAAAGTGAAACACAATTTTGTTTCTTTGAAAGCCAAGACACTAGGCAATCGCCTAAAAATTGACATGATCCGGATGTACTTTTACGATCATCAATATTTCCCGCATAATTCGAATCACTATATCCTTTAAGAGAAAAATTTTCATTCTTTGGATAAAATAAACCATAGGAGATAGTGCCTTTCAAATATCTAAAAATCCTTTTAACGGCACTCATATGAGATTCTTTGGGATTGCTTTGAAAACGAGCACATAGGCATACGACATGAAGAATGTCCGGTCTATTTGCGGTTAAATAAAGTAAACTACCAATCATACCTCGATACTTGGATTCATCAACCGACTTGCCTTTTCATCCTTGTCTATCTTGACATTTGTTGCCATTAGGGTAGAGACGGTTCTTCCTTCTTCAATGCCGAACTTCTTTAGAAGCTCTTTTGTATACTTTGATTGTGAAATATAGATACCTTCTTGGCATTGCTTAATTTGAAGTCCAAGGAAGAAGTTGAGCTCCCCCATCATACTCATCTCGAATTCACCTTGCATTAGTTTAGAAAATTTCTTGCACAAAGATTCATTAGTAGCACCAAATATAATATCATCAACATAAATTTGTACTAATAAGCAATCTTGCCCTTTTTCAAAAACAAAGAGAGTAGTATCAACTTTACCTCTTGTAAATCCATTTTGCAAAAGAAAAGAGCTAAGTCTATCATACCATGCACGGGGTGCTTGCTTTAAACCATATAAGGCCTTCTTAAGTTTATAAATATCATTTGGCCTACAAAAATTTTCAAACCCCGGAGGTTGTTTTACTTAGACTTATTCTTGAATAAAACCATTTAGAAAAGCGGATTTAACATCCATTTGGTAAAACTTGAAAATTTTAAAACAAGAATAGGCAATTAAAATACAGATAGCTTCTAAACGTGCTACGGGTGCAAAAGTTTCATCATAATCAATACCTTCTTCTTGACAATAACCTTGAGCTACTAACCTTGCCTTGTTTCGAACAATATTGCCTTGGTCATCGAGTTTGCTCCGAAATAATCATTTTGTTCCAATAATTGTTTGTGATGGAGGATAAGGTACCAATTCCCAAACATCATTTCTTTCAAATTGATTCAACTCTTCTTGCATTTCTAAAAACCAATCCTCATCTTCAATAGCTTCCTTAGCATTTTTAGGCTCTTTTTGAGATATAAGAGCTTTTTCGGCAAATTTTCTTCTAGTCATTACTTTATCAAGGGGATCACCAATAATGAGATCTTTTGGGTGATCTCCCTTAAATTTCAATGCCAGGGGAAGATCCGAAGTATCACCTTTGTCTTCTTGAGGAACATTTGAGGTTGAAGGTTGATCATTTGAAGTAGAAGGTTGAGCATCATCTTGAACAATAGGTTCAATAACATCCTCTTCATCACTATCATCATTGTGTATCCTTTCAATACCCGAAGCTTCATTGAATTTGACATGGATAGATTCTTCAACAACCATACTAGTCTTATTGTAAACCCGATATGCTTTGCTCTTGATAGAGTACCCCATAAATATTTCTTCATCGGCCTTAGGATCAAGTTTGTCCAATTGATCCTTAGTATTCAAAATAAAACACTTACATCAAAATATTTTGAAATAACTAATATTTGGAGTTCTTCCTTTCCAAAGCTCATACGGTGTTTTATTCAATTAGGACGAAGATAAACACGATTAATAACATAGCATGCGGTACTTACGGCTTCGGCCCAAAAATATTTTGGAAGTGAAAATTCATTGAGCATAGACCGACTCATTTCTTGAAGTGTTCGATTCTTCCTTTCAGCTACTCCATTTTGTTGAGGTGTTCATGGAGCCGAAAAATTATGAGCATATCCTTTGGTTTCACAAAAGACTCTAAATTCTCCATCAAATTCACCACCTCGATCACTTCGAATAGACTTGATAGTATCTTCCTTTTCATTTTCAATAAGTCTACACAACTTAACAAACTCATTAATGGCATCACTTTTATTTGCAAGAAAAATAGCCCAAGTATATCTAGAAAAATCATCGACTATAACAAAGGTATAATGTTTTCTACTTAAACTAGCCGTACCAATATCCCCATACAAATCAAGGTGAAGTAATTGTAGGGGTTTGATTGTGGAAATTTCATTTTTGGGCTTAAAACTACTCTTAACTAATTTGTTCTTTTGACAAGTGTCACATAAGCCAAGATTTTCAAAATTCAATTTGGGTAGTCCTTTTACATGTTGGTTTTTGTAAATAGTTTGCAAATTTTTGTATCCAACATGTCCAAGTCGCCTATGTCATAGGCTAGTTAAATCATTATTGGCGACAAGACAAGAAACATTTTGACTAACCAAATCACTTGTGCAAATTTTGTAAATATTACCTTTTCTATTTGCTTCACAAATAATTTTATCATTTTTAACAATAAGGCATTTTTCTTTATTGAAAATAACATTATAATTTGAGTCACAAAGTTGGCTAACACTTATCAAATTAAACTTAAGCCCTTCATCATAAAGAACATTACTAAGAGAGAAAGAAGAGTTACCAATTTCTCTATTTCCAAGATTTCTTCCTTTGCCATTCCCGAACATGACCATACCCTCTTCTTGGTGCTTGATGTTGGTAAAAAGTTCTCTCCTTCCGGTCATATGGCGTGAACACCCGCTGTCCACGAGCCATTTTGAATCTTCCATTGTTGTTATAGCCCCTATTACCTACAAATAAATTATTTTTAGGTACCCTATAATTTTGGGGTCCATGGAGGTTAGCCTTGAGACCTTTAGGTCTCCAATAATAGCTAAAATTGTTTTTCAATTTGCAATGAGTAGCATAATGTCCAACTTTACCACAATAAAAGCAAATAAGATTGTTGGAGCTACTATCACGTATAAAAGTCGGACCTTGGTTATTTTTCTTGGGGAACATGTTGAAAAGGTTTGTAACCAAGTCCCAATTTTGAGTGCTCACCTCTTTGTGCATCTAGAATTTTTGTAACTTTATCCGTACTTAAATTAAATCGATGCACATCTTTTTTCAAATGTTCAATATCATTTGTGAGCGATTGTTTTTCGGTTTCAAGAGTACGTACTTTTGTAAGAGTAATAACATGAGCTTTATCAAGAGATTCATAAGAAGTAAACAATTTTTCCTTTTCAATTTTAAGCTCTTTATGCTCTTTTTTCAAAGTCTTGTATTTAACAATCAAATTTTGAAATTCATTTTGCAATTCATCAAAATCACATTGCAATTCATCAACTAAGGAAGAAGTTGAAGAGTTAGAGCGTAACTCGTTATTTTCATCGTCTATGGCCATAAGACCATATTCGGTTTCTCCTTCCTCGTCGGATGTGGCGAGTAGTTCATCCCAAGTTTTGACATCCGCATTTAGAGCCTTTTTCTTCGGAAAAAGGCTTTTTCTTCTTTTGTTCCTTCTCCGCTAGTTTCGGGCAATCGGCTATGTAGTACCCGGATTTTCCGCATTTAAAGCAAAAGTTGTCTCTCAGTTTTCTTGCCTTATTTTTATTCACAAATTTTGCAAATTTTTGGACAAGAGCGGCGGTCTCCTCATCATCTTCGTCACTAGCATAATATGAATTATTAGAAGAAGATGCTAAGCCTTTAGGAATATTTTGCATACCCGTTTGAGTGGTGGATGGTTTGGGATTTTACATCTCCTTGAGATAGACTTCATAAATGAGGAGGTTCCCAATGAGCTCATCGAACTTGAGTGTTTCGAGATTTTGTGCTTCCGTGATAGCCGTCACCTTTTCGGACCATGAGCCGGGAAGAGCGTTCAATACCTTAGTCACCTTGTCTTCTTCGGAGATGACCTTCCCGAGAGCCACAAGAGGATTGACAATGTTGTCAAGCCTTTCCACCATTTTTGATATGCTTTCACCATCATGCATATTGAAATTTTCAAAGTCTTTCACAAGCATTGTGTTTCTTGCTTGCTTTACTTTCTTTGTACCCTCATAGATGGTTTCTAATTTTTTCCATACTTCATGTGCGGACCTTATTCCTCGAATACGGTTGTACTCGGTGGCGGTGAGAGAACAATGTAAAATATTCAAGGCCTTACCGTTTAGAGAGAATGACTTCTTGTCGTTGTCATCAAATTCCTTGAAGGTCTTTGGGGCCGTGGTACCATCTTCCAATTTCTTGGTTGGTTGGTCTACCCCTTCAATAACCGCATTCCAAATATTGAACCCGCACCCTTGTAGAAAGCACACCATTCGGTCTTCCAAAATGCGTAGTTATTGGCGTCGAATAGTGGTGGCTTGTTGGTGGATGTGCCGGTGGTGAGATAGCCTTCGTTTGTAGCCATGGATCTTTCCTCTTTACTCGCGATGTGGAACGAGTTTGACAAAGAGTTTGGCTTTGATACCACTTGTTAGTCCAAGTGGCTACGATAATCTAGAGGGGGTGAATAGATTATGCTGATTTTCCGATTTACGCCTTCTTTTTCGAATGTGAAGATGATAACAAAAATGTACGTACGGGAAAATAAACAACACTCGATGATTTATAGTAGTTCAACCTACCTAGGGCCGAATTTTATTAATAGTTACCAAAACTATTACACCACCACCTTTGAAGATTACCACAATCTTCTTACAACACCTCTTAGAAGATTACCACAATTTTCTTTCACCTATGAACAGTACCACACTCTTCAACACCTAAGATCACCCAAGTATGCTCTTACCACAAGAACAACAACAAGGATATCTTGTTTTGGATGATTGACAAAATTCAAGATTACAACTCGATAATGAAGTATACAAACTTTGAGTGCAAGTGCAATCAAGAATAAAAGCCTAGACCTCAAAATGTGCAAGTGCAAGAGCTTAGGCTATTACAACAAGAAATATGACAATGAATAACAAAGTGTTTGCTTGTATGTATTTGCTCGTGTTGTTGTGTTGTATCTTGTTGCTTGAATGCTTCCTCTATTTATAGGGGAGGTCTTGGATTGATTTCCAGACATAGGCTCTTTCTTGGAGTTTGATTTCTACAAAAAAAAAAAAAAAAAAATGCAATTAAAATCAAGATTATAATCATAGAAATCAACCCCTAAAATGAGAAAAAAACTGTCTAGGCTCAACCGGATAGTTTGTTTGTCAAAAGTATAGAGCGGCCAGGTCGAATAGAAACAAGGGTTTGAAAATATTCAAACAAAAATACACAGGGGGACCGGTCGACGGGGGGTCCGACTGGTCTACCCCTGTGTGGACCAGTCGAGCTCGTTGATTTAACAATACAAAGAGCATACTTGTTCCACAGGCACCGGTCGACCCATGTCGATCGGTTGACGCCACCGGTCGGCCTCCTGTCGTTTGTGTTCGTCCCATTTTCTGTTTCAAGAAGCAACTTCAGACACTTGATGCCCTATAGGGCGACCGGTCGAACACAAGATAGAAGTGTTGTCCAAATTTTGTCGAAAATAAACTTCAAGAAATACTCCGAAAAATTAGTAAAAACATTTTAGATCGATCGAGAGTATTTGGACAACATTTAGAAACATTGTTTTGGTGTAAAAACACAGTTAAATAAAATCATCAAAATCATGATAAAAATATTTATTTAACTTATTATTTATTTTGAAATTTTAAGAATATGAGTATGGTGTGTGTATATATATACATATAAAATTATTTAAAAAGATCAATGTTTTACACATAAAAATCTAAAATTTAATAAATACTCAAATTTGAAATGTGATAACTTGCATAATACACTAGAAACATGCTGAAAATATCAGTAATAAAATAAATATTATCTCTTTCCATATGTGGATTTATAAGAATTCATATGGATGTGAATGTTTCTTTTAAATTTGGAAATCTAGGCTGAACCTTTTTTTTGAATTGGATGCTATAGCTATGTATCCATGGAGTATCTGATAAAATATCATATTTGGTATGAGTACGTCATCCTCCCATAAGTGTCCGCGTTTCCTAGATTCTAACAAGACCCTCAACTAGGGGTGTTCATTCGGTTAATTCAGTTAACCATTGATCAAAATATCGAACTGAATTAACCGAATTTGCTAATTGGTAAAACATTAACTGAACCGCAATATCGAATTAACTGAACTGAACAATATTTTGGTTCATTCGGTCGGTTAACCAAATTAACTGAAATTTCTTAAAAATAAAAAATATATGTCTTATATATAATACATGGTATAAATATATATATATATACATATATTATATAAATATAATTATATATAAAATATATGTAGAATATAATATTTCGGTTAATTCGGTTAATTTTGAATTTTCGAACCGAATTAACCGATAACCAAAATTCTTCAAAACCTTTAAACATTCACCGAAAAAAAATAATTCAGTTACCGAGAATTGATTCGGTTAACGGTTAACCGAAAAAAAATTGGTTAATTGAACACCCCTCCCCTTAACTATAGGAGGAAGAGAATCAAATGTATACTCAAATTATACCTACACAATTCTGACATAAGAAAGCAATATGATCAACCACATTGTTCCCTTCTCCATATACATGCGAAATAAGAAAAGAAACATTCTGTAAACTATTTTGCATATTCACAATACTATGTCTTAACTCTTAAGGCCCAGTGCCCAGATAATCCACCATTTATAATAGAGCATAGGATAGATCATAGATGAATCAAATTCTATCCACAGTTGACCAATGTTCCATGATACTAAGAGGAGAAGAGCTTGGTTCAAAGCTTTGAACTCAACAATTAAATGATTGTACAGTTTTGAAGGGGAGCTGAAAAAGCCCAAAGAATATCCTCATGATGATCTCTGAGAATACCCCCAATTCCAGTGGAAGAGGTGTGTCCATTGAAAGCACTATCATTGTTGAGATGTAATAGCCTTGGTGAGGTTTTCTACGGCTAACAAACTTAAGCATACAAAATGATTGACCAATGTTGTGGATTTTGTGCATGCAAGTGTACTATCGTATACAAGTAATAGAGTGAATAAATTATCGTTCCCACAAGGACATACTAATGTACTAAGTACCAATTTACTAGTTAATTTTTAACTTTATTTGAACAAGCTACGAAATAAAAATTTAATGCAAGCAAACAAAAATTCCCGAAGAGTGAATATATTAAAAAAACATAGGGTTGAGATTTTTATAACCGCAATTAATACAGTTAACTTCTTATCCAATCCAATTCAACGGTTATTTGAAAACTGTGAATTCCTATAATTATTCTAACGCCCCTTCCAAGACCACTAGAAAATACTACCAACAATTATTTCACGATATTTCTATGTAAATCAGAACGTTAATAGTTCATTAAGTTCAATGGAACCCAAAAAGGAACAAGGCTTCATAACTCCTCTAAGTACATTCCTATCCCACAAGATTGTTATGGTTTCCTCCATAAAATCTACACTCAAATCTCATCTTTCAGTTCGACGCAATCAAAACCATTTAATTATTCACCAAATAATTGAAACCATGAAACACAATGGAGAAGACTCAATTAGATAGAATACACATTAACTGAATATAAATAATTAAGAATTCAAACCATCAAAATCTGGGTTACGTCACAACCCTAGAATAGTAAATCTAGCCTAACATCATAGTCATCAATTTCATTGATAAAATTTGGTGCATGAATTCAGAAAGTTCAAATAAAAAAATAAATTTGAAAGTCGTAATCTCATCCAGTCCTTCGTGTCTTCTTGCCTCTCTTGCGTCTTAGGTTTTCCAAATGTGAATTTTCTGATGTCTCAGTAGGATTTTATACTTTTCCCCAAGTTTCCGTGCGAAAAGTTGTGCTTGCGTGAAAAATACGACCATGTGTACCACATTACACCTTAAGTGTACCACCGTACACACACATTTTACAAAAAGAAACTTTGTTCAGGGTGTACTGCCATACACAAGACCTGTACCGCGATACACATTCCAGAGGTTTTAATCTTCTTCGTTCTATGTGGGTATCGCGTTTCACCATCCTGTAGCGCAGTACATCATGTGATTTTGCGCTTTTTGGCCTTTTAGCTTCTTTAATTCCAATTTCCTACAAAAATTAGTAATTCCATCACAATTCACGAGAAACTAGAGCAAATTCGACCAAATAATTAAGAATAAGCAGCATATATATGTATTAAATATCTCTCATCAACCAAGTTTCAGTTCTATGTGATTGCCAATTTGGCCCATACTCTTAAATTAGAAATTACTGAGAATTTTACTATTCCAATTTTAGTTTTACATACAATCGAGTGAGCGAAGTCTTCATGTGAATTGAATATTGGATTTTTATCTCTCTCTTGAGAGTGAGTTTTTGTTCACTTGGTTTTATACCATTAATTTGGGCTTCCTAGACTTGAGTTTTGTGTTGTTTTTGAGTATTTTGAGTCATTTGAGTAGCCAAGCCATGTTGAGAGCCAATTATATTGAGTTTATAGTCATAGTAATGAATTGTGTATCAAAAAGAAGTACAAACGAGCAAACAACGAGAGATTGATTTGAAGAAACGCCCAAACGCTGTCTCAAATTTCCATCACGGCGTTTGTATTTTGGCCATAACTCTCTCTACAAAATTGATATTGCGATGATCCAGTGGCTATGGAAAGTTAAGAGATAAGCATGAAACAGCACCGCAGGGCTTTTCACCATCAAAATTAAAGTTGAAATGCAGTCACCGGGGCGGGTTTTGTGCGTATGACATGGTTGGGCGCCGCAGTCACTGGTGGAATTTCCTATGTTCCTCCACCTTTTTCTTGAACTTTTAAGGGGCTATAAAGGGAAGATGGGAGCCTTGATCTAGAGATGAAGGAAAGGCTGGGAATACACCCAAGAACACAAGAAATACATCAACTTCATCAAGGAAGAACCAAGGGAAGAATCGGGTCGAATCGAAGCTTGAGGATTGAAGATCAATCGAGAGATTATCCATTTTCCTAAGTTTTCTCATTCTTTGTGCTTTAATCTTTCATTTTAGCTTGTCATGAATATGAACAATTTGTCTATGGGTTGTTTATTTGTAATGAGTAGCTAAACTTCTTGTGATTTCCGGGTTTTGGAAGTAGATTAATTGAACTCTTGTTGAATGTTTTAATCTTAATTGAAGTTATTGTCTTGAAGCCTATTTGAGTACTTTGTTCTTATTCTTATTTTATCATTTGACCAATGATTTAGCATGTTTGATATATTGATTCATAATTCGAGAGATGAGTTTCAATATTAGATCTTGAGGACTTGACATGAATATTTGCATAATCGAGAGGGTTGTGAATATTTGTGAGGATATATGATCTTTTGTGCATTTGGGGGTTGTGTATCTTATGTTGAGTAGAGATGCTAGCATAGATATTTCAATCTACACTTTATATACATCTCGAGAGGGAGGATAAAATACCGTTGTGATCGTCTTATAGGTGTAGTGATACTAACTTTGACTTTGATTAATCGGACAACAAGAGGAACATTAATTGAAACCATAACCCGAGAATTCATTTCATTCCCTTGATAATTCCACTATTCTTAGTATCTTGTGTTTTTGTGGTTAATCTTGTCTTTACTTCTACAACAATTATCAAATTTTGATCGTCTAAATAAAAATAAGACTATCTTAGTACAATACTTAGCGCATAAATTTATTAATCTCCGTGGATACGACCTTGCTTACCCTATTCTATAAAATACACCGTACACTTGCGGTGAAGCTAAAAATAAGACGAAAAAGTTTTTGGCGCCGTTGCCGGGGACTAATACAATTTTTGGTGCTAATATTGCGATAGATAGAATTATTCTTAATTTAGACATTTTATTTTATTTTATTTTATTTTTATTTTGTAAATTCTACTTCTACAATGCTTGATTTGTTTCTTTGAATTGGTATAGGTGCACCCGTTTGGATGGAAGAAGTCAATTATTTCAATAACTGGAATTTCTACAATTATTGGAATAATCCTACTCCTACACACTATTGTTCAGATTGGAGGAATTACGAAGATTTTTCATATGCTAATACGGAGAATGTGATTCCACCACCATCAAGCTTCAATGTAATAAATGGTGTTGGGAAATTTATTGTTTAGATTTTGATGAATGCCATGTAAAACTTAGAATAGGAAGTTGGCACCCCAATTTTTGTTGTAAATCGCATTGTAATAAATAAAATTTCAAGGGTCAAGCCGTTAAGTCGGCTATGCCCAAACATGCAAGAAGACAACCGAGACTAGAAGAAGACTCCGCCAAGACAATGAGTATGGCAAAGAAGAGAAGACGGGAACTCTCTTTTGAAGGAGCATCCGAGATGCAACAGAGTGGAGTATCGGTCAAGTCAACTCAAGAAAAGCCAAGTCTCAAGTTGAAGTGACAAGAGTCATCCACGATTGGAAGTCACTCTAAGTCACCCGGGAAAGCAAGGAAATGCAAAATAAGTCGAGATAATCGAAAAAGATCCGTTGCGAGAAATCAAGAGAATTACTTAAATAAGTAATATCTCCATGCTACCTTTCTCGAAGTGCTCACCCCCGTAAGCGTGCAAAAGGAATAAACCAATGGGAAGTACTACACCGTGTCGAACTCAAAAGTCGGAGAACAATTCATACGAGGAAATGGCAATTCCAAGGATCGCAACAAGACAAAGCAACAACCACAAGTGACTTTCAAAAATAAGCTATCTCTTCAACGGCGATTTTTGAAAGATCACTATAAAAGGCCGAGGAATAACTCGAGAAAAGGTTACGGAGATTACATAGGTTACCTTGACCATACAAGCAAGAAAGAAACATTTTGTAACCTGAAATATTCTCAAGTTATTAAACGCTTAATCCTCAAGCCTACACTACGAAGAACATCAATCCAACACTCACCTGTGAAGGAAAGATAACTTCAATCGGTTGAAGAGGAAATTATCAAGAATCAAGCGGGTCTACATTCCACGAAGGATTGTAGGAAGGTTCAAGGTTGAACCAAGTCTTGAGCTTTTGGAGGGCTTAGTGATCAAATCCAAAGAGCTTGAGCAAGTGGGTCAGAGTAGCAAGGCAAATGCCTGTGAAGAAGGCCGAGTCGCACGAGAAGCCACCGAGTGATCAAGGCGTCTCTAGATCGAGTCCCAAAGGATCAAGTCACCGTGTGATCAAGACTTGTATCCGGGACTGCTACCACTTTGTATACCGATCAATACCTAGTGGATTCCTCCAGGAGTTGGAGAAGAGAGGAGTAGAAGAATTACCCCATCTTCGAACCTCTATAAAAACTTATCGTGTCTTTTACATTTCAAAGACTTTAATTCCCGCATCATATTTGCTTAATTCTCACGACATATTTGCTATCCATTAGATAATTTCTAAGTACTAAATCAAGCTTTAAATCTCTACTAAACCAAACTTAAGGGTGTTAAGTCTTCCAATAAAATCAAACCACGTTGAGCTAACTCGATCTTAATAGCCGAGTTATTCTATCAACAACTCGATGAGTCTCATGAGTGACTAACTCTACGATTAACTAAATTGGTCATCCACCAAGGACACAAATATGTAGTATCAACTCGAACTTTTAAAAGAACTAAATCGAAAAATTTGGTAAGGTTTATTCAACCCCTTCTAAACCTTACACTCACACCCCTTGGGACCTACAAGTGGTATCGGAGCGGTTGGTTCATTGAGCCTTCCGCATCGGTTACTTGAACTAGATCTCCAAACTTTTCAAAGTCCGCTTTAGTACTTAAATTTTCAAAACTCCTTTTATCATCAAAATTTATTATCATGGAAGCAAATTTGACACGTATTCCCATGTTCACAATTGAAGAATTTGATGATTGGAAAATTCGTATGCGGCTCATCTATCAACATTACATGATGAGATGTGGATAGTGATAGAGGATGGGCCACCGCAAATCTTAAAGGTGAACACAATCAAGAAGAGTCAAGCACTTGAAGGTGAAGAGGATGTTGCCCTGGACTAGCTATGGTTGAAAAACCAAGAACCGAATGGACA
This sequence comes from Rehmannia glutinosa, assembly GCA_016081115.2. NCBI lineage: Eukaryota > Viridiplantae > Streptophyta > Magnoliopsida > Lamiales > Orobanchaceae > Rehmannia > Rehmannia glutinosa. Next base: position 180,207 of record JABTTQ020003397.1, on the reverse strand, counting down.
AATGATGACAAAAAGATACAACCTGGACAATGTAGCCAAGGACATCCTTTACAAAACCTTGACAAAGCCATGTTCAATAAAGTCAAATCATGCAAAACGGCTAAGGAAATCTGGACAAACTAACATTGATTTGTGAAGGCTCGTGAGCAAATCAAAGAAAATAAATTATCGGTGGTCACAAAAATTTGAGAATTTCAAAATGATCGCAGGAGAAAACCTGGATCAACCGGATGCTCGGTTCACGTAAATCACCAACGAGCTATCTCGCACTTGGAAAATAATATACACAGAAGAAATGTGTATGAAGATCCTAAAAGTCTCCCAAATTGAATGGGAAATGAAGGTCATGGAACTAAGACATTCCATGGACCTATCGAAGACCTCCAACCATGAACTATTCTCGGATCTCAAAGCCTACGAATTTGAGCCGAGAAGAAAAAGATCGAGAAGAGACAATTTGTACCCAAAACAAATGCTCTAATTGTTAAGGATGGAAAGAGAGCCGAGGTCAAAAAGTCATTGATCCGGAATAAATAGCCCCGATGGTTAAAAGGTTCAACAAGTTCTTCAATAAGAACTACAAGAGAGGCAAGGGCGAATCTTCCGGAAGACACTCGGCTCCCTCCAAGTCAAGGGAAGATAGGCCAACCAAGAGAAACAGATCATCAAAAAGTCAATATCAAAGGGTGACAATCCAAGAATGGAAAGAGTGATCAAAAGGTTGAATATCTATCTGAACCGTAGGCAACCAGGTCACTATGCCATTGATCGCCCATATCCTGTAGTCAACAAATACAGGAATGAAGAAGAAAGAAAGGTCTTGAGAGAAAGAAGACAAGAAAAGAAAAAGGCAATGTTGGTCGCAGAAAATCTTTGAGTCAAAAGACATAGCCGAGTCGGAGAGTAGTGAAGTGACTACTCAAGTGACTCTGAAGAAGAAGCCGATCCGTTTGATGGCCAAGAACAAGATCAACCCGACCAAGAAGATGAGGTACACTCCAACTCATCAAACTCGATTCTAGTGATAGTGGATCGACACACACACACTTAATCACCCACTCGATCTTTATGATTCATTAGACAAAATGATGAAAGATTTTGAACACATTAAATCCTCACACACACTACTAAATGAGGAAAACAGCCTTCTCAAGAGCTAAAACTCACAAATGACTAAGGAGCCGAGCACTCTAAGTCAAATAGTGATGAGAATGAAAGTTTAAAGGATGAAAATGCCAAGCTAATAGCGAAAATAGCCGCCATAGAAAAGAGGGAGAATGACCTCAAAATGTGATTGCCTCATTCACTAAGGCATCTAAATCGTTGGATGATCTTATTATGAGTCAAAGAGAATGTGGAAACAAGACAGCTTAGATTTAATTCCTCTGTGCTATGTCAAACTCAAAAGTAATTTTGGAAAAGGATCTTCAAGCAATGAAGAGTCTAAAAATCCAAAATTCCAAAGGGTGCACACACACATTCACCCCAAAGCACGATTACAAGCAAACTGGCCTAGGTTATAAGGGAAAAGGAAAAAAGCCGACTTGAGTTGCGTGCTTGAAAGGACAACCGAGAAAAGATTCATCGAGTTCCTCAAAGAAACTCCAAACAGAAAATACTCAAAGAAGAAACAGAGCTACCAAAACCCTTAAAATCTATAAAAGAAATACATATGATGGGAATGGTAGAAAATATCCAAGCCAAGTGATTGGAATAATGTGAACTATCGAATAGACTTATGGAATATAAGCCCAAATGGCAAAGGCCTAGAACTCGGTAAAGGCCATTCCAAAAGTATAAGAGTTTTCATCAACACATATGCACCTAGGCACTACACTCGGAGACACCACAATTACCCAAAGAAGCGATTGCTAAAACATATACACAGCATACGGATAAAAGAGACAAATTTTGTATGAACCTAAAATCCACAAGAAATTTGCCAAGATTAATTATGATTATGGCACGATGGCAGATGGCAACCCCTTAGAGTCAAATCATTTGGCTATAAGTTGGTTGGGTCATCTTACAATCCTAACCCCTCGGGACCTGCACAAATATGGGTACCTAAAACTTAATTTCCTTGATTGCGGGTTCAAGAAAAATTGAAAGTGCCAAGGAACCTGGTACATGGATAGTGGTCGCTTCCGGACATATGACAGAAACAAGAAAAATCTGTCAAAATTCAAGGAAGTTAAAGGAGCAAAAGTCATATTTGGAGAAATGAAGCTCCAGGTGAAATAAGAGGCATTGGATCCATCAAGAAAAAATGGATTAGAAATCACAGATGTTGCATATGTTGAAGGACTCAACTTCAATTTGCTAAGCATCGCCCAACTCGTGACAAGGGTTATAATGTTGGATTTAACATGGGTATATGCCAAATCAAGGATACTGAATCGAATGAAGTTGTGTTGCAAGGATGCATACAAAAGAACATGTATGTAGTAGATTGGTCAACCGCTACACCCAACACCTGCCTATTAGCAAAGAGCACAAATTGAATCAAGTTGGTCGTGGCACAAAAAGTCGAGTCACCTGAATTTCAAAACGATTAACAAGCTTGCAAGAAGTAATCTTGTGGAAGGACTTCCAGACTCAGTATACAAGAAGGAGAGTATATGTGATGCATGTCAGAAGGAAAAACAAATCAAATCTTCATTCAAAGAAAAGACATGTCCATCTTCAACAAGAATATTACATCCGCTACATATGGATCTATTTGGCCCAAAGGAACCAAATAGCATAAGTGGAAAGAAATATACCTTTGTGGTAGTAGATGACTACTCAAGATATACATGGACTATATTCATGTGTAAAAAGAAAGAAACTCTACTGAAACCGCCACGCTTAATGAAGAAAATTCAAAATGAAAAGAGCCAAACCATTATCAAAATAAGATCGATGGAGGAACCGAGTTTGTCAATGGGATAATAACTCGATTTGTATTGAAAATGGCATTGGTCATGAATTATCTGCAGCAAGGACTCCACAAAGTGAGAATGGAGTTGCGAAAGAAGGAATGAACTCTCAAAGAAGCAAAGGACCATGTTAGCTAAAGCGGGTTACCAAAAAGATTTTGGGTCAAGCAATAAACACAAAGATGCTACACTCAAAATAGATGCATGATAAACAGACAGCCTAACAAAGACTCCATATGAGATTTGGACAGGAGAAAACCAAATGTTGCATATTTTAGAATATTTGGATGTAAATGCTTCATCCATAACAATGGCAAAGATAATCTAAAGGCTTTTGATGCTAAAGCTGACGAAGGTATCTTCTTGGGATACTCAGCTGAAAGCAAAGCCTATAGAGTACTCAACAAAAAGATTATGGTTACAGAGGAATCCATTCATGTGGTGTTCGATGAACCAAATGTTAATGGAGAAGACATTGAAGAATCACCGATAAGTCAATCAACCAACCATGCGAGAAGAATCCCTATGTTTGCCAAGCCGGAATTATAAACTCGGATGAAGATGAGATAGCTCAATCTCAAAAACAATCGAAAATTTGCGGTGTGATTACGAGAGAGAGTCGATCAAAGCAACACAACGCTAGACAACTCGTAAGTCCAAGCGGCTACGATAATCTAGAGGGGGGGTGAATAGATTATCTCCATCTTTTCAATTTCGCCCTCTTTTAACAATCGAATGCTCAAACAAAATAATAAAAGTGCGGAATGTAAACAACACACGTCGATTTAAAGAGGTTCAACCCACCTAGGGCCTAATCCTCTACCACCCCAAAGATATCCTGGATGGATTTCGAAAAGAAAAAAGAATTTTATTAATTACCAAAATTAATACAAATTCAACTTACAACACCTTGAAGAGCACCATACTCTTCTTCAACAACACCTTTGGAGATTACCACAATCTCCCTTTGAAGATCACCACAATCTTCCTTCAACGGCACCTTGTGAAGATTACCACAATCTTCAACCTTGAAGAATACCAAATTCTTCAACACCTCAATAAGAAGATTACCACAATCTTCTTCACCTATCACCTAGATCATCCAAGTGTGTTCTTACCACAAGAACACTCACAAGGATATCTTGTGTTTGAATGATAACCAAAAATCAAGATTACAACTCAATAATGAATAATACAATTTGAGTGCGAAGTGTAATCAAGAAAAGCCTAGACCTTAAAGATGTGAAAGTGATAAGCTAGGCAATTTTACAACAAGAATAATAACAATGAAAGACCAAGTGTTTGCTTGAAGTGTATCTTGTTGTGTTGTATCTTAATTGTTGTTTTTGGTTGCTCCAAAACTTCCTCTATTTATAGGAGATGATTGATCAAGCATAGGCTCCTCTTGGGATTGAAAATCTACGTAAAAATACAATTAAGAACAAGAATATAGCATAAATCAATCCCACATTTTAAGGAAATGTGTTTGTCGTCAAACGGTCATATTTTTGTCATCAATACAGGCGACGGCCGGTCGCACGTAAATAGACGTTGAAAAAATACACAAAGAAAATAACACAGGCGACCGGCCGACGATATACCTCGACCGGCGACCATCACCACAACCGTCCCCCTCATGGATTTTGCAAAGATCAAAAGTTCTGCTTTCAAACACACTTTGCAGTGCACGGCGGCCGCACTGGCGGCGACGGCCGACCGGACGGCCGACGCCGTGCGACCGGCCGACCGCTTGTTTTTCCTTCCGTCTCATTTTCTGCTTCTAAAAACATCTTCAGTACGGGTTGCCCTATAGGGCGACCTTTGGCCGACCACGAGACAAATGTTGTCCAATTTTTGTTGAAAATAAAACTCAAGAAATACTCCGAAAATTGTGTAAAAACATTTTAAACCGATCGAGAGTATTTAGACAACATTTAGGAACATGTTATAGAGTAAAAACTCATTGATAAAAGTGTTGTCCATTTTTAATAAACTTGAGAAAATACTCCTAAAAATATTAAAACCATTTTAAATCATTTAGGAGTATTTGGACAACCTTTAAAAACATTGTTTTGGTGATAAAATAAAATCATCAAAATTAAGATAAAAACATGTATCAAACAATCTCCCCTTTTGATGATTACAAACCAAAACAATTTTTACACAAACTAAGAGAATGATTTTCCGGTAAAAAACATTTGACCGCTTGGAAGAACCAAAATTTCCAAAATATTAAAGCAACCAAGTAGGGAGTAAATATTTTCAATAATAAGCACAAGCTCCCCTATCAACAAGCACATCAAGAATAATGTAAGAGCAATAATCCATAAGCTAAAAGCTTTAGCTTTTACAATTTGTTCAAGAGCTTATAAGCTCCCCTCACAAAACAACATTAAACAATAATATAAGTCCATCAAGCAACAATTGGACTAAGAACAAATCACAACTTATGGCTTTTATGAGCCATAGCTTATAGCTTTTATGACAAGCTTTTATTAGCTTCTTTGAGCTAATGAGCCAATATCCTGTTTCTCCCCCTTTGGAATCATCAAAAAGAATGTTAGGATGGTGAAAACACCATACAATAATATCAAAGCACGCCAAAGGAACGGTTTAAAAACCGTGGAGCAATTAAGGCATAATAATCCAAGGAAAGTTGGAGAATTGAAACAAAAAAAGATCCATGAGTTTATTAGTAAGCTAAAAACATGATTTCAAAGAAGATTTTAAGACATTTTGAAGCAAGAGAATCATGTAGAAGTTGAAAGTTTCATTGCGACATTTTAACAAACACCTTGTGTGCTTTAAAAATAGAAGAGGTTGTATATAACCTTTGTAAATGGTTCAAGCCAAAAATTTTCATATCATCAACCAACCTCATTTCAAAGCTCAAAAAAAGAAAATCATATGCACCATATGCAATAATTTGTTCATCAATTAAGAAGCTCAAAGTAGATTCTCAAGGGTTCAACCCAATTGAGATAAGCTAAGAATGATCAAGGCATTTCAAATGCCAACAATTAGAGCATCCATCAAGTAATAAGTCATGCTTTCATGTATCAAATGTCCCAACATATCCAACTAAGCATAATGAACAAAGCAATAAAAGAAGCACTTTTACCATCAAGTACTTCATACCAATTATCAAACAATGCTTTAGAGTATTTTTACCATCAAATACTCCATCAAAGTCATGATCATTCACAAGTCATTATCAACTTGCAATTTTAACCCTTTAAGAAAAACAAGCAAATATCATTAGTACAAATAAGTTTTACAAAAGTTCATAAAAGTACAAAGCAACTTAAATGAATATGCTAGAAAGTAAAGGGGTGGGGTAACATCATTCCTCATCCGAGGAGAAGCAAGATCCGGGAATTAAGTCCTTGATGAATTTCTTTAACTTGCCGATAGACTTTTGCATTTTGGAGGTCTTTTGCTCCAAAGCCTCATACATCGTCTCATGAAAAGCCCTCATCTCATCAAATTCGGCTTGAGTATACCTCCTAGGCGGTTGAGCACCTGGGTATTACCCTCCGGATTGCTCGGTTCGCCCTCTTCCACCAATCTTGCGGCCCGGCGTCATCAAAGAAGTCATTAGGATCGGAGACTCTTGACCTCTTCCTCTCGCCATTTTGGTTGGTCGATTTCCATGTTCTTGCGCATAGACCATTTGGGTGATGTTATCAATGTCGAAGTCGTTTTGAAATACCTCCGAGTTACACTCCGACGAAGGTAGTCCCGATTGAATAAGAAGTTTACAAATCCAATTTCCCATAACCAACTTCTTATTACCTCGAGTAATGGACTCGATAAGACATTGAATAAGTATGGCACCAAAGTTAAGTGGTTCCTCCTAGCAATCTTATAAGTCAAAAATAATCCATATTGCTAGGCATCTTTCCCGACTTACCACAAATGCAATATGCGACAATGACCGATAAAATGCGATGCTCAAGTGTCATTGCCAACAAAGAATACTTAGGCCATACTCCCAAATACGTCTTGACTTCTTTCATCGACACCCCCAACATTTCATCATTCCAAGTCCCACAAGAGAAATAATCCCAACCACCTTCTCTAACATGTAAAAGCGGCAAATATCATTGGGAGTCCATCTAAAATGACGACCCTTTATAAAGCGAAATTAACGGCAATCGGCTTTCTATCATTGTCATATTCGACCCACATATTGGCATAAAAGAGTTGGATAATATCATCATCATACAACACATAAGCATGCTCCCATAAATACATCCAACCTTGCTCCTCAAAAATCCTCTTATAGTAGGATACTCATTTGCAAATGAACTAAAACGACACATTTTAGTCCGAGCAATAGATTTACCTCCCATCCCGAATCCTCATAGTACCATTCCGCATACTTATTGATGAAATTAAGAGCATTGCAGAATTTGGAGCTTGAGTAACAAGAGATTTTTACCTTTCGCCAACGGCAATTTTCGAGCGAAATTGTTCCGAAGCTTGGTAATTTGGGCCCGAGAGAGAATGGGATTTTGAACATCATCACCTTCTTGAGCCACATTTCTTTGAGCGGCTCGAATATCCCTTTGTTCGGCTTCGTCTCGCCGATTTCTCAAGTACCCTCTCCGCCCTTTCTTCTCTTAGAAGTGGGATTTTGATCGGTGGAATTTCTTGGAGGAGCCATATATGAAAGATTCTTGAGAAAATAAGAAGATTAGCAACAAGAATCGTGAAAATGATGAAGAATTGAAGATTTTAAAGAAAAGGGGAAAAAATCGCTGAACAAGGGTTTGAGAAAATTTTGTTCTGCTTTCCGAAAGTGAAGAATGGACCGTTATAAGCTTGAAAAATAACCCTGGGCGACCGGCCGAGGTGGGGCGACCGGTCGAGGTGCGGCGACCTGCCGAGGTGCGGGCGACCGGCCGCCCCCTTATGACCGTCCCAGTGATTTTTCTTTCTCCCGAGTTTTCCAAAATTCGATTTTTCACCCCAAAAGTTTTAAAACTTTGCAAAAATATAAGTTTGGACTATATCCAACAAAAATGGGTTTTGGGAAAATATATAAATGATAAAATCGAGACTAAACACGTAGTGCCTTTTTTTTTTTTAAAAGAAAATATTTGCAAGATCAATTAGGGGCACTTAAGGGGTCAAAATGAAATATCTTGAAAGATATGTGCATAAACATAATATCGAGTTTAAAGAAAAATACGAGTAGACATACCTCGATGGTTTAAGAAACTTGATGACGTAATAGCCAATGAGTATGAAATATGTATCCTACACAATTCTTAGACAACATTTTCATAGAAAATTCAAGTGTAGGCAAATAATATGAGATAACAAAAAGAGCTTATGCTATAAGATTTCATAAGAGATAATAAGCCACATAAGTCTAATAAAATGCTCAAGAGTTTTAGAAAATCATGCAAGGTCTCTTTTTTTAAAAAAATTTGAAACTTATAAATATATAAGAGACCTATTTTAAAAATAAATACTTGAAAATTCATTTTGCAATTAAGACACAATTAAAAGTATGCATAGAAAGAAAAAATGCATATACAAATGGGGAGATACGGTTTACCAATTACGCCGTTTCCATGGGTTGTGTCTTTCCCATTGTTGATGATATCTTCCCATTGAGAAGTCACTTTGTTGATGATGACTTCTCCATTTCCAAGTTTGGTTACCTTCCCATGGTTGATGGTTTCTTCTTCTTTGAAAATCATCTTGTTGATGATGTCTTTGCCATTTCCAAGGATTGTGTTCTTCCCATTTTTGATTATACGCTCTTCTTGGAAATTGGCTTTGTTGAGAGTAGTTTCTCCTTCTTTGATCAAATGAAACGTTCATTTGATGTTTTCTTGGTGGCATGAATTTTCTCCGATTTTTGCTTTGTCGGGTACCTAATAGCACATTGTTTTGTGGTACCCTCATGTGTTTGGGTCCTTTAAGATTAGCTTTGAGACTTTTAGGTCTCCAACAATATTTAGAGCTATTTCTAGCCCGACAAGAATTAGCCGTATGACCCTTTTTGCCACAATAAAAACAAGTAATAATTTTAGGAGCATAATGACCAATATGCATAGTGACTTGATCCTTTTTCATATGATTAACAATATTAGGCTTATGATCAAGTTCTTTATCACAATTATGAATATCAACAATATTGGACATTTTATTGGTACTCAAGTTGGATTTTAATAAATCCTTTTTCATGCAATCAATATTCTCAACAAGAGTACTATTTTCTTTTTCAAGGTTTCTAACCTTGTCAAGTGTGGTGGTGTGAGCACATGATAGTGATTCATAAGAAGTAAATAAACTATCCTTATCATTTTTCAAAATATTGAATTCCTTTTTCAAATTTTTGTATCTAACAAGTAAGCTTTGGAATTCATTTTGAAGTTCATCATAATCATTTTGTAAATCACTATAATCATTTTGAATGACAATATCATAGGAAGTAGAGGTTTAAGACATACCTCATTTTCTTCATTGATGCCCATAAAACAATATTCAACTTCTTCATAATTGGAAGTTGTAGGAGGCTTATTCCTTAGATTTGAGCTTGTATGATCTTGAGAAGTAGATGCTTTGTTTGACTCCTTTCATTTGCAAATACTCCATAGATGGCTTCTAATTTTTGCCATACTTCATGTGCGGACTTTATTCCTACAATATGTTCATTTTCTAAATTAGTAAATGAACAATACAAAATATTTAAAGCCTTACCGTTTAAGGAGATGTTTTTCTTTTCTTCATCATTGAGCTTTTTGAAGCCTTTTGAGGTGTATGGTGTATCTTTAAATCGGAATGGATTCTTCTTTAATGACGGTGTTCCAAATGTCGAACCCGCAACCTTGTAGATAGCATTCCATTCTTTCTTTCCAAAAATTAAAATTCTTGGAATCAAATAGTGGTGGCTTGGTGGTGGAGGTGCGGATAGATGAGCTTCGTTCGTAGCCGTCGATCGTTTCTCTTCACTCGCGATGTGAAACGAGCTTGCCAAAGAGTTTGGCTTTGATACCACTTGTAAGTCCAAGCGGCTACGATAATCTAGAGGGGGGTGAATAGATTATCTCCATCTTTTCGTTTCGCCCTCTTTTAACAATCGAATGCTCAAACAAAATAATAAAAGTGCGGAATGTAAACAACACACGTCGATTTAAAGAGGTTCAACCCACCTAGGCCTAATCCTCTACCACCCCAAGATATCCGGATGGATTTCGAAAAGAAAAAGAATTTTATTAATTACCAAAATTAATACAAATTCAACTTACAACACCTTGAAGAGCACCACACTCTTCTTCAACAACACCTTTGGAGATTACCACAATCTCCCTTTGAAGATCACCACAATCTTCCTTCAACAAAGACCTTGTGAAGATTACCACAATCTTCAACCTTGAAGAATACCAAATTCTTCAACACCTCAATAAGAAGATTACCACAATCTTCTTCACCTATCACCTAGATCATCCAAGTGTGTTCTTACCACAAGAACACTCACAAGGATATCTTGTGTTTGAATGATAACCAAAAATCAAGATTACAACTCAATAATGAATAATACAATTTGAGTGCGAAGTGTAATCAAGAAAAGCCTAGACCTCAAAGATGTGAAAGTGATAAGCTAGGCAATTTTACAACAAGAATAATAACAATGAAAGACCAAGTGTTTGCTTGAAGTGTATCTTGTTGTGTTGTATCTTAATTGTTGTTTTTGGTTGCTCCAAAACTTCCTCTATTTATAGGAGTTGATTGATCAAGCATAGGCTCCTATTGGGGATTGAAAATCTACAGAAAAATACAATTAAGATCAAGAATATAGCTGTTAGAAATCAATCCCACATTTTAAGGAAATGTGTTTCTTTGTCAAACGGTCATATTTTTCTTGTCAATACCGCAGGCGACGGTCGCACGAAATAGACGTTGAAAAATACACAAAGAAAATAACACAGGCGACGGCCGACGACGTATACCTCGACCGGTCTACCATCACCACAACCGGTCCCCCTCATGGATTTTGCAAAGATCAAAAGTTCTGCTTTCAAACACACTTGCAGTGCATACCGGCCGCACCTGGGCGACCGGCCGACCGATCGACGCCAGCGGCCGGGCGACCTGCTTGTTTTTCCTTCCGTCTCATTTTCTGTTTCTAAAAACATCTTCAGGTACGGGTTGCCCTATAGGGCGACCGGTCGACCACGAGACAAAAATGTTGTCCAATTTTTGTTGAAAATAAAACTCAAGAAATACTCCGAAAATTGTGTAAAAACATTTTAAACCGATCGAGAGTATTTAGACAACATTTAGGAACCTGTTATAGGAGTAAAAACTCATTGATAAAAGTGTTGTCCATTTTTAATAAACTTGAGAAAATACTCCTAAAATATTAAAACCATTTTAAATCATTTAGGAGTATTTGGACAACCTTTAAAAACATTGTTTTGGTGATAAAATAAAATCATCAAAATTAAGATAAAAACATGTATCAAACAAACTGAACCCACTAACTTACTTCAACCGGATGTAAGATGGTGAAAGACCATCCACGAGAACTTGTCATTGGAGATATAAGAGAAGGTGTCAACAAGATCCAACTCAACAAGAAGCTATGTTCACATGCTTTATCTCGCAAATAGAGCCCAAAGATGTGTCACAAGCATTGGATGACACACATTGGATTCAAGCTATGCAATAAGAGTGAATCGGTTTGAAAGAAATAAAGTATGGGAATTAGTTCAAAGACCCACCCATCAAAACGTTATTGGTACTAAATGGGTGTTCGAAACAAGATAAATGAGGAAGGTTACGTGGTAAGAAACAAAGCAAGACTAGTAGCCAAAGGATATTGCCAAGAAGAAGGAATAGATTTTGATGAAACATTTGCTCTGTAGCAAGATTGGAAGCAATAAGGATGTTTCTTGCCTATGCAGACTCACAAGAATTTCATTGTATATCAAATGGATGTAAAAAGTGCATTCCTAAATGGTTTATTGGAAGAAGAAGTGTATGTTGAACAACCTCCGAGGATTTGAGCGAAGACTCTTGGAGATAAGGTATACAAACTCAAGAAAGCTCGTATGGATTGAAACAGCACCCGCATGGTATGATACCTTGTCACAATTCCTAACGAGAATGGATTCACAAAAGGAAAAGTAGATAGAACACTTTTCAAATTCAAGACAAAAAGAGTATCTTGCTTGTTCAAATATATGTGGATGACATCATTTTTGGATCCACAAACAAAGAGTCATGTGAAAAATTTTCAAACCTCATGCAAAGTAAATTTGAAATGAGCATGATGGGAGAGTGACATTCTTCCTTGGACTCCAAGTGAAACAATCGAAGGATGGAACCTTCATAAGTCAAACAAAATACACCAGAGATTTAATGAAGAAATTTGGTATGGAGGAGAAGTCTTCTGTGAAAATACCAATGAATACATCGATCAAAATGGACATGGATGCGGATGGCAAGCACAGTAGATCAAACAAGATCTGAGCACTTATTGGATCATTGCTCTATCTCACAAAGAAGCGGGCGGACATCACCTTTGATGTAGGTGTATGTGCAAGATTTCAATCTGCTCCAAAAGAGAGCCATATGACAAAGACTAAGAGAATCTTGAGATACTTGAAAGGAAGCCAAGAAGTTGGCTTATGGTATCCAAAGGAAGGTGGATTCAAACTAATTGGCTATTCGGACTCGACTATCTTTGGATGCGAGTTGACAGAAAAAGACCTCGTGCACATGTCAAATGCTAGGAAACAGTGATTTCCTGGTTTAGCAAGAAGCAAAATTCAATAGCCTCTACAAAGACGGCTGAATACATAGTTGAGGGCAAAATTGTTGTGCCCAAGTCCTATGGATGAGACAAAGAAATGAGAGACTATGAAGTTGAGGAAAAGGAAATTCCAATCATGTGCGATAACACAAGTGCAATTGCAATCACTCAAAATCTGTGTTGCACTCAAGAACAAAGCATATCGATGTCGATATCACTTCATAAGAGATCATGTTGAAAAGAAGGACATCATCTTGGAATATATCTCAAATGATAAACAATTGGTGACATCTTCACAAAACCATTATGTGAGTCAAGATTTGAAGAACTCAAGCATGAGTTAGGGTTAATTGAGTGGCCGACACTCGAGAAGAATCAAAGAAAAGAAATGGAACACAAAAAGGGAAAAAGAGCTTAACTCACAAATCGACTAAGTAAATCGGCCATATCGGAAAGACAATTATACTGAGTCACCGACAATTTGAGTCACAAAGAGAACTGTGAGAAGAAGAGTTAAACCAAATAAGGGTAAAAGTTTGAGTCATTTATGAGCAAAGTGACAAAAACACATCGTTTTACTAAGCGGGAATGTTTTTAAGAATTACGTCGGCATAATTATGACTTGTACAGCAAAAGCCGCACACCAAGCTTATGATTGGATATAAATCTTTGCCGCATTAAATACGAGACACTAAATGCTAAATCGGGCGTGCAAAATCTTAGTTGTTGATTTCGATCACATTTCAAAACCACCCGCACATCCTTTCATAAACCATACTTAAGCTTTCTTTCTTCTCTCTCTCATATTACCAAAACCGTTCATTTCTCTCGGAAGCAAAGGCAAAACTCTCTCAAAACCCTATCTATCTTCAAATCAACCTCTAAGTTTTCCTCGGTGAAATCTCAAAAATGGCATCAACCAATGATTTTGTCAAGTTAGGAAAGCAAATCCACACCGGGTCTCTGTGGATTTCGGCGGCATGGTGAAACAGGGTCCGACGACACCCTAGTGAAGAAAATTGCTTTGAGAAATTGGAAACGTCCCGGCCAAACCATTTCGGCGTTGGAATATCCGATGACCTATGTGGAGGAGATCGCACGATTCTATGTGAACGCCGAGATTCACGATGAGGGGATCAAATCCTCTATTCACGAAAAGGAGTTCATCATCTCTGCCAAGGATTTGGTGAACACTGCTCACTACCGACGGAAGGAGCATCGAAATCAACGAAGGCGATGTAAACCTGGGCGCTGCGTGGAAGGAAGTAGCCAAGCCCGACTATCTTTGATAAAATAGTTTACACAACAAACAAGAGGTCAGCTTGAAGGAGGATTATCACAAGTCGTTGGACATAGTTGCCAAATGCATAGACATCAAATTTGGCGGCTTTGACCAATCACAAAAAGCAAAGTTGATCGTAATGGCCGCGATCATTGAAGAAAGGAAAATAAATCAAAGTTTGTTTACAAAGCAGACTATGCCGAAATGTAGGAACAAATCCTTCAGGAAGATGGTGCATTTGGAGGATCCCTAGGATATGGCCTGTGATTGGCGGTGATGGAGGTGAAAGGAGTCCCTCTTAGACATGGAAAGGCGTTCCATGTAAACAAGAGATGTTCGAGATCAAACCTCTCAGCGCACGAGAAGAGAGCCTACGCCAAGAGAGCGACACGAGTGAGGGGGAATTAGTCGACCACTGAATATACGGATGTTTCCTCTCCACCAAAGAAGAAAGCCCCTGCGCACTAAGAAAAGACTACTGCTCTCAAAGAAAAGAAAGTCAAACTCGCTTCCCGCCCCGCCCTGCTGCCGAGTCACCGCCCCTGTTTGCCGTGTCTCACGCTTGCCCCCAAAGAAGAAATGCGGTCGAGAAGAACTCTCAACTACCTTTCTCCGATCGTCAAAAAGAGAGATCGACAAGCCAAGACGACCAGCTCCTCGGAAGAAAACACCAAAGACGGCCCCGCCGCCAAGACTCGAAGAAACTCTCTCGAACCGGAAATCCCTCGGTACAAACTAGGAGACGAAGAAGAATCATCAAGCACTCCGAGCTTGAGAAACCGGGCCGAGTCGACCACTCACCGGGCAGACATCGGAGACTGCTGGAGAAGTAGAGTCTCCATATATTATAGATGAAACAGATTAAGTCTGTGAAAGCGATCAAATGAGAGGCAAATCTGAAGACACAAATTGTAGTTCGCACAAATTTGAGACACGAAAGAAGTTCGATAGAGATGATAGTGATGTGATGATCCTATCCCCACCTTACCCGGACATCCAAAATCGTCTGCGTGAGTGGAAGAAGTGGAAATTGAGTCGATCAAGGGAACAGTTCCAACGGCCTGAGTTTATCGAAGAAGAAGAGGAATGTTGAACTTTCTTGGACTAACCTCTGTGATCTCAAAGATCGGATGAAGACAATCGCACGAGATATCCTGCAGATCTTCAAGGATAAGGAGAAGGAGAGATCGCGGCAGAGGAAGGCCGAGGCAAGAGAGAAGGCGCCAAAGATCTGCCCTCTCACGGCACCACGAACATACACATCCTCACTTCGACATTCTATCACAAAGTGATGAGGATCGGGACCTGCTTTGCCCCCGCCAAGAGTTAAAAATGCGGCAAAGCAATACGTGAATTCGAATTCTTCATGAGAAAAGTATGATGGAGGGACCAGGAGAGTTATCCAAAACACACGGAAATCGATCCAATGGGAGTAGTCGCGAAAATCGCTACCGTTGTTCTTTGCCACCACTTCCCCACTCACTCGGAAGAAGGAATTAAGGAAATGGCGATGAAACCGGGTTAGTGGGGACCCCAGGTTGAGCCAACCCCTAATGAAGGTGTCTTACCACCGCCCCAACGGTGAACACTCGGAAACATCCGGGAGTTTGGAGACGAGTGTCCCTATTCCAAGTCACTCACCGGTGCACCACCGGGGGAAACTCCTCCCACTACAAACAAGGTCGGAGAATGCTTGCGATGACTCCACAACGAATCCGGAGGCGAAGTGGAGAAAGTACAAACACAAAACAAACAAAGAAGTTGCCATCAACGAAGCTCGAGGCGATTGAGACTGTCTCACGGTGAGTGCCAACTCCTCGAAGGCTAATGACGCTGCGATGCGATCGAGGCACATGAAGGAACGCCCTGGGAGTTAACACTGGGCGATGAAAGTGCAATACATGGGGTTGAGACTCCAATGGATGCCACCACGAGAAGACCCTAAGACAGTGACCGACACGTCGAAAGGGAGGTCAGCCCTCGTGCGGTTGAGACTGCAGGAGGTAATGAAGGCCCACGGGAGGTTGAGACTTCCGGGGTAAAGAAGCTGAAGTAGAGAACATCCTCCCGCTATCATTGATCCATCCTCGAAAGGAGATAAGCGCGCTTCATGATTCCCAGGATAATCCCGATGTAACCTTTCGGATCGAAAGCGCGAAGAAGCCGAGTCATTCCCCATGACAGATCCAAAAGACTCACCGAGGATGTTCCCAAAGACGAGCAAGTCGATCTCAAGACTACTCGTCAAACTTTCAATTTTGATGATGAGCCACCAATGGAAATCTCATCATCGTCCGATGACGCTCGATAAAGGCGAGGACCATCCACTCAATTGGAGAAACCAGTGAGACCAATGAAGTTGTTGAGACAGTGAGGCTCGGCAAGAAAGTGGGTCCACTTCACAACAGACCCAGTGAAAACAGTCCCATTGCGCAGCTCCCAAGCCGCTGGTTCGACTCAAAAGGAACTTCACGCGCACCTCTCATCATTGAACAAATCCCGGTTGGCCGTGATGATTCCTTTGTAGAATCATTTCCTTTCTCTGGAGGTACCCGACCTCCCGAAGAGTCAAAGAATGAACTCGCACGCTTCCACAGACCAGCTCCTGTCATTCCGTCAGTACCATCGTTCGGTGACTATGACTTTGACGCTGCGTGGCCATCACCGCAACGGAAGAAACAACTGAAGTTCGGGAGGTGTTCAAAGCATTATTTGCTTTGAAATTGAACGGATGGAGAGGCACCAGGCCTCTATGGACATGCGACTGGACAACAGAGATGCCAACCTTCTGCTGACTTGAGAGGCATAACAAAGATAAGGGAATGGTGGCAACAAAGAAAAACAATGCGTGTGGAACAAGTTAGATACTTCAGGACATTGTTCAACAAGTTGTTGGTATGGCGAAATGAGAATGCGATGCCAAGACGAAATTGAGAGAACACATTGAGCACATGCATGAAGCTCACATCTGCTGAGATAAAGTCAGCTGAAGCAAAATAAGAGTGATCTCCTGCGTGCGGAAGAAAATATGGATAGAAAATTCAGCCTTCTCATGGCTGAAATGAAGCTAATTTCAAGAGAGTCCAACGCTACTCGCTCTGAATTTTGTGCCGCATACTCCGCAGCGGACTCGAGACAGAACTCGACTATCGCCAGAGCTCGACTTCCCGCTTGCCAAGATGTTTCAGTGTTCCTCTCTCCTTTGATGATGCCAAAAAGGGGAAGATGAATACTTTAAAGCGCTAAAGAGATCTAAAGTCAAAAAGGAGGAAGCGGTTTGTGAAGGGAAAGACAATTGAGAAAGTGTCAAAACAAAAGAAAGGAAAGTCCGTTGAGGGGGAAGGATCCAAAGATGTAACCTTGATGATTGCACAAACCCCCAACAAGGTCTTGTCACAACCGATATTATCGCTCGGCAAACTCCCCAATGACTCGCCACTCCAACACTCTGCTATATCTATGGGCTGAAAAGAGAAAGACAATTGAAGCGATGGATGGAGGAAGTGGAAGGAAGAATGGATGCCCGGGTTATGAACATCTTGAAACAACATGGAGGCATTCCGGTGAGACAGAGACACTTATGCCATCTCGGATGTCGGGACCGAGCCACGATCGTTGATGAATTTAAAACGCTTGCATCGAAGGATACTTTGCAAATATGTCTATGGCTCAAGCTTGGGACTTGTCTTTTGGGAAAAGGGTCTCACGTTATGTGAAGAAGGCGACAGCAGACGGACTACACCGCGATCACTCTGCTGGTCACTCACCGGAAAGAAGAAGACCCCAAAGACAATACGCCCGAGAGGAAGAAGGAAGAAGCGATGGTGGAGGAAGAGGTTTCACACCTGGCCTCTGCCCAAAAACATTAAGTACGTAGATCCAGGCAAGAAAGGAGGGATCTACTGGGCTGGTCTTAACCAAGTAGCCAATTTGCAAGTGGCTAAAAGCAATGTTGAGTATGCGAAAAGAATAGAAGAAGAAAATAAGAGACAAACTCAGCTATGGGAGGAAAGACAAGAGAGATTAAGAAGAGATGAAGCTGCCCGGAAAACATATGAAAAGAAGAAGAAGACGGCTGGAGATGAGAAAAAGAGAAGAAGACCAGAAGATGACAGAACTGAGGAAGATGAAAGAAGGAGGCAACGAAGGAGATGAAGTGTTGTTGTCCACCCCTTCATGTATCTTACTATGTAAATACATACTATGTAAGTCTTCTGCAATAAAGTTGTATTTTTTTTGTGTAGACAAATGTTTGCTCTGATACACCTTGTAAACAGTTGTGTAAAAGAACAAGAATGTTATAATCAATAAAAGAATTGATTCTACGCATACATTCTATGTGAATGCACTATCTGTATGTATCTTTGCTATTTACATTTTGAATGTTTTAAGTTTTGGCATCATCAAAAAGGGGGAAATTGTTGGGAAATTTATTGTTTAGATTTTGATGAATGCCATGTAAAACTTAGAATAGGAAGTTGGCACCCCAATTTTTGTTGTAAACTGCATTGTAATAAATAGGGTTGGTCAAGCTGAGTTAAGTCAGCTATGCCCAAACATGCAAGAAGACAACTGGAGACTAGAAGGAAGACTCCGCTGCAAGACAACTGAGTATGGCAAAGAAGAGAAGACGGAACTCTCTTTGAAGGAGCAAATGAGATGCGGTGAGTGGAGTATCGATCAAGTCAACTCAAGAAAAGCCAAGTCTCAAGTTGAAGTGACAAAAGAGTCATCCATGATTGGAAGGCGACTCTAAGTCACCTGGGGAAAGCAAGAAAATGCGATCAAGTCGAGATAATCGAAAAGATCCGTTGCCAGAAAATCAAGAGAATTACTTAAACAAGTAATATCTCCATGCTACCTTTCTCGAAGTGCTCGAGTCCCGAAGCGTGCAAAAGGAATAAACCAATGGGAATCACTACACCGTGTCGAACTACGAAAAGGCGGAGAACAATTCATACGAGGAAATGGCAATTCCAAGGACTGCAACAAGACAGGCCAACAACCACAAGTGACTTTCAAAAATAAGCCTATCTCTTCAACGGGCAGATTTTTGAAAGATCACTATAAAAGGCTGAGGAATAACTCTGAGAAAAGGTTACGGAGATTACATAGGTTACCTTGACCATACAAGCAAGAAAGAAACATTTTGTAACCTGAAATATTCTCAAGTTATTAAACGCTTAATCCTCAAGCCTACACTACGAAGAACATCAATCCAACACTCACCTGTGAAGGAAAGATAACTTCAATCAGTTGAAGAGGAAAATCTTGAAGAATCAAGGGTCTACATTCCACGAAGGATTGTAGGAAGGTTCAAGGTTGAACCAAGTCTTGAGCTTTTGGAGGGCTTAGTGATCAAATCCAAAGAGCTTGAGCAAGTGGGCGTAGTAGCAAGCGGTTGCCCTGTGAAGGAGGCCGAGTCGTACGAGAAGCCGATTGAGTGATCAAGCGCGTCTCAGGATCGAGTCCCAAAGGATCAAGTCGATTGTGTGATCAAGACTTGTATCTGGACATTACCACTTTGTATCTTGATCAATACCTAGTGGATTCCTCCAGGAGTTGGAGAAGAGAGGAGTAGAAGAATTACCCCATCTTCGAACCTCTATAAAAACTTATCGTGTCTTTTACATTTCAAAGACTTTAATTCATGCATCATATTTGCTTAATTCTCGACATATTTGCTATCCATTAGATAATTTCTAAGTACTAAATCAAGCTTTAAATCTCTACTAAACCAAACTTAAGGGTGTTAAGTCTTCCATTGAAATCAAACCACGATTGAGCTAACTCGATCTTAACAAATGAGTTATTCTATCAACAGCTCGATCGAGTCTTTGAGTGACTAACTCTCTTGATTAACTAAATTGGTTGTCCACCAAGGACACACGGTAGTATCAACTCGAACTTTTAAAAGGACTAAATAGAAAAATTTGGTAAGGTTTATTCAACCCCCCCTTTAAACCTTACACTCACACCCCTTGGGACCTACAAATGGGTTTACCGATGCAGAGGCAAAACCATCTTTGGAAGATGCCCTCATTTCATTCATGAATCAAACGACTTCATTCATGAGTCAAATAAATTTATTCATGAGGGAAATGAGAAATAGCTTTACCAAGAACGAAACAAAGATGGACAAGATGAAGTTGCAATTGACACAATTGGCCAATACTATGGATTCACAATTGAAAAATCTCGAGACTCAAATGGGCCAATTAGTTACAATTGTTGGTGGGCAACATCAAAAGAGCCAGTTTCCGAGCACCACCGAAGTCAACTCAAAGGAACAATATAGTGTCATTCATCGAAGGAATGATATCGAATACGAGGAGTTGAAGATCCTGGAAGAGCAAGAAAGTTCAGAACCACACACAGATTGTATGTCTATGCATGGTCAAATAGTATGTGGCGCCGAAAAAGAACAAAAACAGGACAAGGAACACACAACCCAAGCGTGTACGAATGAGCAGTTCGTGCGAGATATTATAAGAAAGTTGTTCCAGAACGAGAAAAACACTGATCATAAGTATGCCAACGAACAACATACACGTAAACCAGATCAGTATATTCCTACGCCAGGACTCAAATCCTTGCTTGGACACCCCAAGTATGCATTATTAGGTACAAGTAAGGCAAATATGGCACTTGACCATGACCCAAAGCGGCTAATATATGCATTCAAGGAGGCACCAATTCATACGTCGAGCTATGCTATAGCGGTAAATCTAGCGCTTGTTGGGAAGCAACCCAATGGTAACTTCACATTTTTCTTTCTTGAAATTCTATCTTTTCCCTTGTTTCGATATAATTTCATTCAAGTTTGGGGGGAGAGTTAGTATTTTGATTTGAAATGTGTGAGTATTTTGATTTGAAGTGTGTAAAAAAAAAAAATTGCATTTGTTTGTGTGTTTTCATATAGGCGCATGTAGAGCATTTTAAGTTGCATTTGCATTAGTAGCATGTTTACAGTTTTAGCATGTTTATTGCTTTCATAGATTTTAGGGAGTGAGTTAATCTCTTGATTGTAACTTGTGATTGATTTTGAAAATTTTGTATTGTTTGGATTGAGTGTTGAGCATGAGTTGATTGAGCCATGAATAGATAACATTGAGCATGTTAAGATGGAAAACTTGGTTTGATGCTTTGAATTACATATTTACAAGCATGTGAGCTTTTGGGCCTTTACTGCTTTCATCATATGCGATCTTGTTTGTGATTTGAGTGTATCATTCATGTTGTTAGAATTCTATAACTTGCTCGTATCTCTATCAAAGTCACATGTTGTTTGCGAATGTGTGAAAATGATTAAGGCCATTTTTGTTAGCCCTTCAAGCCTTTTGCTTACCTAATGATGTTGAAATCCCTAGTTAGCCAACTTGAGCCTATTGCTTAATTGTTGATAGCCACAATTCAAGACTTAACTTGATATATTTGTTACCCTACACTTGAGCGTATAGCATTTGAGTAAAGGGATTAAATGAGGTTGAATGGGTGAAATCAAAATTTTAGAAGATAATGTTAGAGTTGGTTAATGGGAACAAAAGAGAAAAAAAAAGGAGATATGAAATGTTGAAAACTCATATAAGAGTCCAAAAAAAATTGTTCGATGAATGAGTTTTCTTTGAATGAACTTGGAGGTTAAGAATTGTAATGTGAATGGTTGAGTTTACAAAATAAAGGGGATGGGGATAAGAAGAGTTGGTGAAAATGAGAGGTGATTTGAGTAGCATATTGAGCTTTAATGTAGATGAATTATATGCTCACCGGTCTATACACTCGAGTTTGAGTCACTCTATCCATATTTTCCTACCCCAACCAAAGAGCCTTCATTACAACCAAAGGAAAAAGTCCTTTTTGATTCACAATTTTGCATACACTAGTGGCGGAGATATGAGACGATTTGCAAGCCTATGGTAATTCTGCAATATTGAATTAAATTGAGCGTAAACACGTCCTATATTCATTTGAGATGAGAGTATACACTTGATCTTTGTGAGGTGTAATTCTTAGCATTTACCATGGGCTCTTTAATATGTGTTCTATGTTAGATGTTTGAGGTTTGGTTAATTCATTGCTTAATACCTATGATGAACAATACGAATTTTATGGAGTTATTGTGCGTTCTACTTTTCATTACTCCCAACCATGTTTTATCTTGTCTTTAAAAGCGTTGACCGGGACGGCCAACAATTTAAGTTTGGGGGTATTATTTGTTCACTTGGTTTTATACCATTGATTTGGGCTTCCTAGACTTGAGTTTTGTGTTGTTTTTGAGTATTTTGAGTCATTTGAGTAGCCAAGCCATGTTGAGAGCCAATTATATTGAGTTTATAGTCATAGTAATGAATCGTGTATCAAAATAAGTACAAACGAGCAAACAACGAGAGATTGATTTGAAGAAACGTCCAAACGCGTCTGAAATTTCCATCACTGGCAGTGTTTCGTATTTTGGCCATAACTCTCTCTACAAAATTGATATTGAGATGATTCAAGTGACTGTGGAAAGCTAAGAGATAGAGATACAACTTTTATGAAGGGCTCAAAATCAAATTCGAAATGTATTGGGCGCTAAAACCGAGCGGGCGCTACAACGCACGTCATCTAGCGTGCAGCGCCCGGTACAGGGCTTTTCATCCCCAAAATTAAAGTTGGGCGCCGCAGCGCCCCGGGGCAGAAATTACTATGTTTCTCCACCTTTTCTTGGACTTTTGAGGGGCTATAAAGAGAGAGAGGGGAGGCTTGATCTAGGGAGGAGGAGAGGTCTGGAAAAGACCCATGAACACAAGAAACACATCAATTTCATCAAGGAAGAATCAAGGAAAGAATCGGGTCGAATCGGAGCTTGAGGATTGAAGATTAATCGAGAGATTATCCATTTCCCTAAGTTTTCTCATTCTTTGTGCTTTAATCTTTCATTTTAGCTTGTCATGAATATGAACAATTTGTCTATGAGTTGTTTATTTGTAATGAGTAGCTAAACATCTTGTGATTTCCGGGTTTTGGAAGTAGATTAATTGAACTCTTGTTGAATGTTTTAATCTTAATTGAAGTTATTGTCTTGAAGCCTATTTGAGTAGTTTGTTCTTATTCTTGTTTTCTCATTTGGCCAATGATTTAGCATGGGTTTTCTCTCAGCTGAGAGTGGGGGAGGGTAGAAGCTTTTTACCTAGGGTTTACTGTTTCATTGAAGTTATTGTGGCCGCTCGATAGTTATTGCTTGCATTTATGGTTCATTTTTACCAGTTTTCTTGTCTTTAATTCTCTGTTTCTTTCTAGTTCTTCTGCTGATAGGTTTAGTTTCCTCTGCTCTTTCTGATCTCTAGTGCTCTTTCCCCCCCTTTTTAGTTTTTCCCCCTTCCTCTTTTCTTCTTTGTTTGGTACTCTGTTTTTCTTACCTCTGTCTCTTATGTTTATTTTCTAGGTTGTTAACAGGCTAATCTACGAGTGGGAAGCGGTTGACCTGATCTTGGTGGGTTAGTTGGGATGGAAAAAGAATTAGTGGTGGAAATGGAGAAGTTCTCGTTAACAGAGGATGAAAAACTGGGTATTGCCCTTTAGGAAAAGGATGTGGCCAGTAGTAATGAGGAATGTCAACGGAGCCTGTTCGGAGCCATTCACGGGATTAAAAAGGCTAACTATGTTGGCCTCAAGAGCACTATGTCTCATATCTGGCCTATACAGGAAAACTTTATCCTCAGAGAAGTTGGGTTTAACAAATTCCAATTCGTGTTTAAGTCGAATGAGGATAAAAGTAAAGTCTTCAAAAATCGTACCTGGATCTTTGATAATCAATTTTTAATCCTTAAAGATTGGGTTGATGGCAATATAGAGCAGGACTGTAACTTTAGTTTGGTGGATGTGTGGATACAAATATGGATCTTCCCCATAACTGGATCTCGACTGAAACATGCTTGAGAATTGGTAAAATGTTTCACTCTATGTCTGATATCTATATTCTAGACTCGGGCAGCGTGAAGGGTAGGCATATAAAGATTCTGGTGGCGATAAACTTGAATAAACCCCTGTTGAGAGGTGCATCTATCAAACTGGGTGGGGTGTCAAAATGGGTGAATTTTAAATATGAAAAAATGGTGGGATTTTGTTTTTATTGTGGATTTGTTGGCCACTTTGATAGAATGTGTGAAAAGAAAAAGAAGGATATTAGGGATAACACCTTTTGTGAAGGCCAGTATGGAGAGTGGCTAAGGGCAGCTGACCTCCTGATTCCAATGAAGAGTAAACATGTTCCTTCGAGTCCTCATGCTGTCCGGGATGAAGTTACGGGGCTGGACCAAAACCTCTCTGAATCTCCCATACTGAATACTTCCCAATCTACTGAGACAGGGAAGGTTGTGGAGGAACATATCATCTCAGCTAAGGAAAATCTGGAAGTGGGTTGCAATGAGAAAAAGGATGATTTGATGGCAATTCTACCTGCAGTGGAAGGAAAAATGAAAACTGCGGAAGAAATTCCTGAATCGAGCTCAAAACCTTTAAGTGTGATAAATGTGATCAGTAATTCTGTGCATGAGAAGCCTGAATCTGAAGGGATTGTTAGCATGGATTTCTCAAATCTGATTGATATCGAAGTTAAGAAGAACTCATCTAGAATTTCGATGAGAGAGATACATAATGACATAATCCGATTTGTGGGTAATGGTAAAGGGAAGACTCCAGTTCAGAGGGCTAAGAAAATCACTAAAGAAGGCTGCCACAAAAAAGTAGGTCTGAAAATAGCGGATGGTATTCAGAACTGTGTTGAAGCTGGTGCCAAAAGAAGAAGAATGCTATCTGATGAAAACAACGATCCTAACTCTGAAGGAGGTAATTCAAAAAGAAAAAAAAGTTCAGCCCCCTTTACTGATGTTGATATGGTGATTGAGACCAGCCCTAACTGGTCTCAAAATTCCCAATGATGGCTTCCTGGTCTTGTAGAGGTTTGGGTGGACCCTCTACAATTCCTCAAATCAAGGAGATTTGGAGATCCCATCATCCAAATATAGTTTTTTTGAGTGAAACTAAAAAATAAAAAAATTTGTTGAAACTGTGGTTAGGCATTTCAAATGTGGTGATAGGTGGTACTGTGTTGATCCTATTGGTCTTAGTGGGGGGCTCTTAGCTTTCTGGGATACTGAAGTTAATATTGTGAGTATACATGAAGAGACCTTTTGTCTGGAATTTGAGATTTTGCTGCATAACGTGAAATCTTGGGTGATTTTTGTGTATGGAAGTGTTGATATTGGAATCAAAAAGAATCAGTGGGAGTATTTCCTTTAGAATAAATACAAATGGGGTAACCTTTGGATTATGGGAGGGGATTGGAATGAAATTTGTTTCCCAGAAGAAAAAAAAGGAGGGAGACAGAGGTCTATGGATAGCTGTGTGGGATTTCAAGACTTTATTAGAGAAATGGGAATGAAAAATCTGAAATGTTCTGGACACCCGTTCACTTGGAGTAATAACAGAGCGGATGAAGGCTTCGTGGAGGAAAATCTTGATAAATTTTTTGTGTCCCCTGAGTGGTTCGTTAAGTATCAAAATGCTAATGTTTTGCATATCCCGAGATTTTCTTCGGATCACTGTTTAATTCTTCTTACTCAGAACCCTCCTAAAGCAAAAAGTTATCAACGGTTTTGTTTCGATCAGAGATGGACACATATTGAAGGAATTAATAAAGTGGTTGAAAATGCTTGGGGAAACAACATATGGGCACTCAGTTTTTTCAAATTCAAGCAAAGATTAGAAAGAGTAGAATGGATATTTTGTCTTGGTGTAAAGGTAAAAAGCACAATTCTCTAAAGCAGATTGGTGTCCTCAATACTCAGATAGATAAGATGACTTCGCTTGGAAGTCTAAGGGATTGGAATGAATGGAGAAGGGTGAAGAGTGAGCTACATGATTCTTATGCCAAGGAGGAATTGTATTGGAAAAATAAATATAGGATTCAATGGCTTAAGGAGGGAGATAGAAACACTAAGTTTTTTCATGCTAGTACAATTCAGAGGCAAAAAAAGGAATTCGATTGATTTTTTGGTTAGCAGAGAGGGCAACAGGTGTGATAATCAGGAACTTATTGAGAAAGAGGTGACTTCATTTTACAAAGAGCTCTTCTCTTCCTCTTCCACGGCTGCTGATTTAGACATCCTGACCGGCTTACCAAGATCTATTGATGACTCTCACTCTAGACTTCTCTTCAGGCCTGTTGATGACTGTGAGATCAAGCATGCCCTTTTTGATCTTCATCCTCATAAGGCCCCGGGCCCTGATGGTATGACTTCTTTCTTTTTCCAATTTTTTTGGCCAATTGTTGTTGTTGACATATGTAAGGTTGTTAAACATTTTTTCACTAATTCTAAAATGCTCAAGAGTATCAATCATAGTATGGTTACTCTCATTCCTAAAGTGAAAAATCCTACTTCTATAGATCAATTCCGGCTTATTAGTCTTTATAATGTCACATATAAGATCATTTCCAAGATTTTTGCTAATAGACTGAAAATATGTCTCCATCTCTGCATTAGTGAATGTCAAACTGCCTTTGTCAAGGGTATATATATTAGTGATAATATTGTCTTGGCCCATGAATGCTTTCATTACATTCATAATCTTAGAAGAGGCACTAAAGGTTATATGGTGGTCAAACTTGATATGTCCAAAGCTTATGATAGGGTTGAGTGGCAATTCCTCGTTAAAGTTATGGATAAAATGGGCTTTCCCCACATCTTTTCTAGGTGGATTTGGTCTTGTATCTCTACCACCTCATTCTCTTTCTTGGTTAATGGTCAACATTGTGGCTATGTCTTACCCTCAAGAGGTATTAGACAAGGTGACCCTTTATCCCCCTACCTTTTCATCATTATCTCTGAAGCTTTCTCTAATTTGATCTCTCAAGCTAAAAGTCATTCCCTATTTTCTGGTCTTAAAATCTGCAAAAAAGCCCCTGTTATCTCCCATTTATTCTTTGCAGATGATTCCCTTTTGTTCTGTGAAGCTTCTCATTCTCAAGCTAAATTTGTCAAGAACCTTCTGAACCATTATTGCAGTGTTACAGGACAGTTAATTAATTTGGATAAGTCTTCCATCTTTTTTAGCCCGAATGTGTCTCAGTCTGAAAAAGCTCTTATATGCAATTCTTTGGATGATGTCATGGTCCAGGATAAGATTAAGCACCTTGGTCTTCCTCTTCTCCTTGGCAAATCTAAAAAGGAGGTTTTTAACTATGTTCTTGTTAGAGAATTTTTTTCTCCTTTCCAGGCAGAAGGAATTTTAAAAACTCAGGTTTCTTTCCCCGGTCAGAGAGATAAACTGTCTTGGACCCTCACTAAATCTAGTGTTTATACTGTTAATAGTGCTTATCATAATGCTCTTCTACTCTCTAATCAGTATGCGAATGTGGCTGAGATTAGTGGTACTAATGGTTTATGTCTTAAGATGTGGAAAGGAACTTGGAAGCTTAATATTAAAGGCAAAATTAAACACTTTATCTGGAGGTGTTTCCATGATATTCTGCCTACTAAGCTTAATTTGAGTAAGAAAGGTTGTGAGAGGGATATTATATGTAGCTTCTATGGGATGGATGTTGAATCTATTGATCATATTTTCTTTCAATGTAGTAGAGCTGTGCAGTTTTGGAAGCTTGCCCCCATTTCTTGGGACTTTTGGCAATCGGATGAAGTGAATTTCAAAGACTGGTGGTGTGCTATTGCTTCTACAAAAAAAAGAGAATTTTGGCAAGAAAGGTTGCAACTTTCAACTTATCTTCTGTGGTGGCTATGGAAAACAAGAAATAGTTGGATTTTTGAAGGCTTGTGGGTATCTCCATACGATGTAGTGGCAGGTGTTGTTGCTGAATGGATTGAATATGGAGAAGGTATACCTCAATTACCTTAAGTTGCTGGTTTAATTTTTTGGAGCTGTTTGGGATGTGAAGGACTACACTAGGGACTTGGTTCAGTGGTTACCCCTTTACAAAGGCTTACATTGTGGTTGGAATGTCATGTTCAATTTGGTTCTCCCATTTGTGATGTAATTTGATATTCATTGATACTTTGGCATGTAATATCGATCCACATCATACTTTGGTTGTTTGTTTCAGCATTTTTGGGCCATGTTGGCTATTTTTTGATTTTGCTAATTTCTACTGATCATCATGTTGAGGGTTCTCTCTCCCAGTTTTAGAAGATTGAATTGGGAGCTTTCGTGGCCAGTGGGCTGTGTATTTCTATTGTTGATTATCAATATATTATTATCGTTTGGGAAAAAAAAAGTCTTCATGTGTTGATTGAATTTTTGAACTGTAAAATTGTATTTGAACTTGATTTGATTATCAAAATGAGTTAAACTATAATATGATTAATCTAGTTGAGCATGTATCGAGTTTGAATAGCTTGATTTTTTTTACATATTCTATTGTTTTTAATTAATGAGTTGAATTCAAATGGGGCTTAAAATCATATCGAACCAAAAATGGTATTCAAGTTGACTTATTATATGTAACTAATAGAATTCAAACAAGCTTTGGTTTATTAATTTTAAAATAAATATTGTGTAATTCGATTGGTCTTCAACTATATATAAATTGACATGATCATGTAACTAGTCAATATTTTTTTGCTCATATAAATATACATAATCGGTAAATTATCTTAGGCTTTATTTGGAATGATGGATTTGGAGCTAAGAATTTCATATTCATAACAACAAATTAATTTAGCTTGTTTGGATTTGGTCATTTTTTAACGGAATTCAAATCATTGAAAACTATTTTTGAAGTCATTTTGGAGGATTTCAAATACCTCTTATTTGTAGTCATTTGAAATCATCCCCCAAAATCCTGTATGCAAATCTAAATCCTCCATCCAAATGCAACCTTAATTAATAGAAAAAGAATTATAGGCACAAAAAAGTAAATATAATCCAAAACCAATCACCAGAAAACAAACGATCACATAGGAAAGTGTAACCGCACCTTGAACTATGATTTGTCATTTTATTAAAGAGTGAAGTGACAAGAGAGTGTTTGTAGACATTAAAAAAAAAAGTTTTCTAGAGTTTTTTTTGGTTTTCTTTAGTATAATGGGGAAATTTGGAGAGGGGACACACCCTTGCAACACGTCTCAACCACTAAAGTATAAAGTTGATCCCAGTTTTTTTGGTTTTTGACGAGAAGTTTTTCCGAAAAAAAAAGAAAATGTGTTTTAGACATCTGACTTTGTTTTTTGGTTTCATTTTGTAATATGTAAAAATACTTTCACAACTTATTTAGTATTAAAAGTGTCATTTTCAGTTTTATCACCACTTATTTAGTTAAAAATTCTCTCACTAGTCGAGAGCCTTTGAGTCTATCTCTCACCTTTCGAGAGTTTTTCAGTTTTATCCAAGTGTCTTAATTCAAATTCCTATTCTCATATTTGCATGTTTTATCTGTTGGACTGTTAACATGGAGGCGAAATTCTCATATATGTCACTTCATGATGAGGAGGATGAAGTTTTTGTCCTGGATGAAGGAGAAATACCACTAGTAAAAATGAATTCGATCTCTGTCTATTGGGGCGCTTTTTGACAGACAGAAGTATAAATGTTAATATTATAAAGAATCAATTGGCTAATATCTGGCGTCCTGCCAGAGGAATCAATGTTCGTGGGATTGGAAATGAGAGGTTTTTGTTCCGTTTCTATCATATGGTCGACATGAAACGGGTTTGGGAAGGCGGTCCATGGTTTTTTGATAATTTTCTCTTGATCCTTCACAGGGTTACAACAGGTGATGTCCCTACGACAGTCCCTTTATTTTTTGTTCCATTTTGGGTCCATATTTATGATCTTCCTGTCGGGTATATAAGGGAGAGTGTTGGGAGGCAACTCGGAAATTTTGTGGGCAAATTCTTGGAATACGATAGTAATAATAATTCGTCTATATGGAGAGCATATATGCGTATCAAAGTCAAAATTGATGTTCGTGTTCCATTAAAAAGGTTCAAGAAGATTAGAAGGCAGGAAGGGGAATGAACTATTGTCAGCTTTAAGTACGAACGCCTGGGAGTCTTTTGCTACATTTGTGGCTTAATGGCGTATGGAGAAAGATTTTGTGAGAAGAGACTTCTGACTGATGAGGATGTTGTACATAAAGATTGGGGTTTCTGGCTGCGTGCACCAAACCGGGGGAGTGGCAATCGTGAAGGAGAAAAATGGCTCAGGGATGATGTAGAAAATTCGTTCCTGGCAGAGGATGGGCCGTCAGAATCATCTCCGGCGGGGGACTATGTCATCCGAACAAATCCTATGGTAGATATGGTAATCCGACAAAATCAGGATGATTGTGTACTATCAGCTGCGGTTACACGTAATCCTAGGGGGTCAGTTACAAAACGTAACGGTAAAATCGTTACCATATCAGGCAAAGAAAATTTTCAGTTTCAAGCAAATATTGAGGAAAATGATATGGGCCTGGATTTGAATGAAGACCGAAAAAGAAGGCGTGGGCTTAACGGTGAAAATAGTGAAGAAAAAGCCCAAATCGAAGTAGTATCCGAGAATAAGTTGGCTCTTCAGGATATGACGAATTTTTTAGCGGCGGGTTCTGGGCTTCAGACCCGCCGAGCCCAATGAGTATCATAAGTTGGAAATGTCGGGGACTAGGCCATCCTCGGTCAATTTCGGTATTACGAGAGCTCGTTAGAGCTCATAGGGCCGAGATTATTTTTTTGTTTGAAACATTAGCCCATAGTAATAGAGTTGAAGAAATAAAGTGTGGTATCAAATTTGAAGGTTGTTTTGTGGTGGATAGAATTG
Organism: Rehmannia glutinosa; assembly: GCA_016081115.2. NCBI lineage: Eukaryota > Viridiplantae > Streptophyta > Magnoliopsida > Lamiales > Orobanchaceae > Rehmannia > Rehmannia glutinosa. Next base: position 149,432 of record JABTTQ020003397.1, on the reverse strand, counting down.
GCAGAGGAGGAGGGATATGTGTGATGTGGAAGAAGGCAGATCATTTAGAAGTGAAATCATACTCCAATAATCATATTGATGTGGAAGTGAAGGCTGAGAAAGGGGGTACATGGAGACTCACGGGTTTTTACGGTATTCCGGATAGGGCAAAACAAAGAGAATCATGGAATTTATTGAGAAATCTCCATAATATCTCAAATAAGCCTTGGTGTTGCATCAGAGACTTCAACGATATGCTTCATCAGGAGGTTAAGAAGGGACGTGTCGAGCATCCAAATTGGTTATTCCAAGGTTTCCGGGACGTATTGTCAGATTGTAACTTACATGATATGCCCCTTGTGGGATATCCCTTTACGTGGAGCAGAGGTAAAGGAACTCCGAATGCGGTTGAGGAACATATTGATCGAGCTTTGGTGTTGGCTAGTTGGACGCAAACTTTCCCAAATGCGGTTTTAAAGAATGGACTGGCCCCTATCTCAGATCACTCACGTATTATCTTAGAGCCGTGTGTTATCCTCAAACAAAATTTTAATCATCGTTTCCGATTTGAGAATAAATGGTTGACTATCGAGGGATTGAAGGATATGGTGGAAGGAAGTTGGATGTCGACTATAAGGATGGATATTTCTCAAAGGTTATTGTTTTGTGCAAATCAGTTGGAAGGTTGGGGGAGGAACCAAGCAAGGGTATTGCGGGCTGAGATCCAAGCTTGCAATAAAATCCTCGAAAATCTGAGAGATAAAGATGGTGAGTCTGATCGAATCACCTTTGAGGAAAATCGAATTAAATTGGCGGCATTGCTTCTTCAAGAGGAAGTCTATTGGAAACAAAGAGCTAAAGTACACTGGTTGAAAGAAGGGGATAGTAATACGCATTTTTTTCACAAGTCAACCTCGAATCGCAAAAATAATAACAGAATTGATAAGCTTCAGGATTTTAATGGTGTTTGGCAGGAAGAGTCGAATAGTATTTGTAGAGTGGTGTATGAGTATTACAAAAAGCTTTTTGATTCGACTGAAAATAATATGGATCCGGTTCTCCGAGTTATAACCCCGTGTGTTTCAGATGTGCATAACCATGTTCTTACGGGACAATTTCATTTTTCAGAGTTTACTAAGGCGATCCAACAAATGCATCCGGATAAAGCGCCAGGACCGGATGGTTTTAACCCGGCATTCTATCAGAAATTTTGGCCATTGGTTGGGAATGATATCTTTAAGGCATGCGTGCACTGGTTGGATCGAGGTATGTTCCCTGATGGTGTGAATGATACAAACGTTGTTTTAATTCCCAAGAAAGAACATCCTGAATCCTTAAAAGATTGGAGGCCTATTTCTTTAAGTAATGTCATTTATAAAATCCTCGCTAAAGTTTTGGCTAATCGATTGAAAATGATTCTGCCCTCTATTATATCGAATAGTCAATCAACTGTTGTCCTGGGAAGATCTATTATGGATAATGTGTTAATTGCTTTTGAAGCCATTCATGGTATGAAGAAAAATTCGAAAAGAAAAGAAGGGGATGTGGCACTAAAGATTGATATTAGCAAGGCGTACGATAGCATTAATTGGGATTTTCTATAAGAGATGATGCGGAGAATGAGCTTTGATAATAAATGGATAAACTGGATTATGTTGTGTGTTACTACTGTTAAATACTCGATTGGGGTTAATAATATTCCAGTGGGACCGATTTATCCTCGTAGAGGTTTACGGCAGGGGGATCCACGTACTTATTTATTATTTGTGCGGAGGCAATATCTATGTTGTTCAGAGATGCAGAGTGCAAGGGCCTGATTCATGAGAATAAAATTTGTAGACGAGCCCCTTCAGTATCTCATCTGATTTTTGCTGATGATAGCTTGCTATTTTTTAAAGCCACAATTGAAGAATGTGAACAGGTGAAGGAGATTCTTGAAAAATATAGAATGGCGTCTGGGCAAAGTGTTAATTTTGGGAAATCAGGGGTCCTTTTAAGCAATAATTTAAATCAACAGATGAAATATGATATTTGTAATGCATTGGGAGTTTGGGAGCAGCTAAATACAGGCCGGTACTTGGGACTTCCATCTCTTATTGGTAGAAATAAGAGATCTATCTTTCAACATATAAAAGATAGAGCATGGAAGTGCATCCAAAATTGGAAAAGTCGAAACTTATCCAAAGTTGGGAAGGAAATAATGCTAAAGGTTGTGGCGCAATCTATCCCTACATATTGCATTAGCATTTTCATGTTGTCGTCTTCTCTGTTGGATGAATTACAAAAAATGATGAACTCTTTTTGGTGGGATTCAAAGAAAGATAACACACAAGGAATAAATTGGATGAGTTGGGATAGAATGTGTGCAAGAAATGAGTGTGGAGGATTGGGTTTTTGTAATCTATCTTTTTTAACGTTGCACTATTAGGGAAGCAAGGATGGAAGTTCCTTAAGGAACCAAATGCTTTGGTGACAAGAATTTTCAAAAGCTAAATATTTTCCGAATGGGGATTTTTTAAGTGCTAAACTAGGTAATAATCCTAGTTTCACTTGGAGAAACATTTGGCAATCTCAGGTAGTGCTTCGCAAAGGGACTAGATGGAGAGTTGGCAATGGAGAAAAAATCAGAGTTTGGAATGAACCATTTTAAGAGAGGATACTAATTTTTGGCTTGAAACTCCTATAAATATGCAACTGCAAGAACTGAAGGTAAGTGATCTGTTTATTCCTGGTTTGAGGGAATGGGATAGGGATTTACTGGAGGAATTATTTTGCAGTAGAGATGTAGAGAGTATCTCCAATATACCTCTCCTTGATAGTAACTGTGAAGACCTGAAAGTTTGGCACTTTGATAAAAAAGGGAAATATTCTGTGAAGAGTGGGTATAGAATTGCTATGGATTTGTGCTCAGATTTGAACAGGATAGAGAATGAGGATTGGAAGAAATTGTGGAGGTTTAAAATTTCACCAAAAATAAAACACTTTGTGTGGAGGGTTATGAAAGATATTCTTCCTACTAGATGCAACCTTGCAAAGAAGAATATTTTGGTGGATCATAGGTGTGTGTTGTGTAAGCAGGAGTTGGTGACCTCTTGGCATATTATTACATCATGTGATTTTGCTGTCAAGTGTTGGGAGGCACTCAAGGCAAAGAGGGAGATAGAGTTTTGTGTTAATGCAGCTGAGTCGATAAATGACTTTGTGAAGAAAGTTATGTTGCTGTCAAACTCAGACTTGATTAATCATATTTTATGGTTATGTGGAACATTTGGAGACAAAGAAATTTGGAGTTGTGGGAGAATAATCATGCAAATGCTGGAAATACAATTAGCTCTGCTATTTGTCATCTTAAAGAATGGGCCGCAGCTAGAAATGGTGATGGAAGGGATGATCAAGATTCAAGATAGTGTTCCAAAAGTCAGAAGATGGAAGAGACCAGATGCCACTTTTTTGAAATGTAATGTTGATGCTTCGATTTGTAATGCATCAAAATCTACGGGGATTGGTATGATAATCAGAAATGACTTGGGGGAATTTGTGACAGCAAGATGCATAAATTTTAGGGCATTTATCAGATAAAAGAGGCTAAGGCAGTAGGAGTTAAATAAGCTTTGTCTTGGATTAATAGACTAGGACTTAAAAAAGTTGTTATAGAAACAGATACGAAGGGTGTGGTCGACGGATTAGCACATGCAGCTGGAGGGGAGTCAGAGTTCGATGCAATTCTACAAGAATGTTGTCTGTTGCTTCAAGGTGAACCAAACCTCTCGGTGTCGTTTGTCCGACGTGAAGGGAATAAGGTTGCTCATGTACTAGCAAATAGATCTTTTTCGTTTGTTAGTCCATCTGTGTAGACAAGTCCACCTCCTTGTATTGAACAATTGTTGGTTGATGATTTATCTGATTAATAAAATTCTATCTTTGATGTCAAAAAAAAAAAAAAAAAACTTATTTAGTATTCACTAACCGTTATATATCAATTTAATCATCTTAAGATGCTATTCACAAACAACTTTTGTCAACTACGTTTCACTTTTACTACTACAGTAAATCAATTTTTTTAAAAAGTAGAAATTCCCTAAGTCTATTACTTTTGTCACTTGATACTAGGTTCTAACCAATATTTTTTCCGCAAAAAATAAAATAAAAGTGAAGAGGTTGTAATTGAATGTCTACAATGCAAGAAAATTGAATAAAAACTGTTATCCAAAATAATATAATCATAAAGCAGAATACTCCCATCAGCTGATCAGCATAATTTTACTTTTCAACGAATTCAATGCTACAACAATTTCAAATTAATAGCCGTAGCTAAATTCCTTGATAAATCACATGATTACATCACTGTAAAGAGTAAAAATACAAGTGCATTTACACCTACAGAACAACAATCAACCTAACTCACTTTCACTAAGAGATTACTCATAATCCCCACCTCATCCGATTGTATAGTACATCACACTGCGTCCAAATCCCACAAATGAATGGTAATAGAGTCGGCATCACTAACCCGTATGAGGCGGAAACACATACCTTTGGCAAATCCGAGCGTGCCTTTTCTGGAATAAGAGTGAGACGCATCACGCCAACCCACTTCACAGGACAGCATTTTGAAAAAGCAGTAATGCTCATAAGAAGCTCGTCCCAAGAATGAGGTCATTCAAGTTGGACATGATCTGCGTTCGTGTTGTTCCAATCTGTTGAGCAATGTCAAGCTGCTCTTCTAGTGGGAGCATCTCGAAACTACAAAAATTTGTGGACAACAGAAGATATATGTTATGCAGTACAAAGATCGGCATCTAAATCAACTAATAACTAAAGCGAGATTAAGATTTCATGACAGAGAGAGAGAGAGAGAGAGAGAGAGAGAGAGAATACATGCCGGTGCAGACATGCCAACTGCCAAGTGAAAAATAGAGAATAAAAGAAAGAAAACAAGAACGTCGGTACAGATAAATGAGCCAACTTCTATCATTTCAACAATCGTCTTTCTTCGCCCCTCACGGGTGGTCTAATGGTGTAGGATGGTGGGTTCTTGAGGCCAAAGGTCTCAAGTTCGTCCAGTGCGGTTACTTGGCTGGCATGGTTTGCAGCTATTGCGTTAAACTCGAGAGTTTACCCAATGTGTACCCGAAGGTTAGTGACTGCGGGTTCCCCGGTTTAAAAAAGAAAAAAGAAAAAACGTCTTTCTTCTATACAATTAATTAGCATTTAACACAAGAAAAACGGTAGAAAGTTGTTATGGAAGACTATAAAGAGCTAGGACTAAAATCTATAGACGTGAATGAGAATATCATTCTTGAAACCAATATAATCTAGCATCATATGACGAGCCTTAAGTGGGCCTTTAACATCAGGGACTTATGGACTGCTTTATACACATTTTTATGATGGGAAACTGGACATACGGTAGGAATTCTGAGCAGATTAACATTTTTTATTTTCACATATTGATACTTATCCTTAGTTGATACACAGACATTTCAACGGTGCTCCTAAACGGAAGCAGCTTGCTGCTGTTTTATGACTGATCAATAATAAACTAGTGCCCTTAAGATTCTGCCCAACCAAACAATAGGAATAGCTGAATAAGTGATCGTACGAATCAAGATTATCATCACTAGGCATACAATGATGATGAAACAAGATCCAGAGGTTCACATTATCACAATAATATCAAATGAATGTTCAGTAAAGACAAATGCAAGTGTGAGAGATTACTTGAACGAAATAATTCAAGAGAGATACAAATGACACTTGAAGAGAGTCGAATATTAAACCTAATATAAATATATATATAACGTGATATAAAAAATATTATTTGAGATTAATACTTTTGTTGAAAGAAAACCATAACAATAATAATTATAAGAATAATCATAATAATAGGAAAGTGGGATAAAGCTATAATTGAGAAGTCAAGTGCGCCCTTATATGTAAATATATATATACATAGGGGGAGGTTAAAATGAGACCACATATTATAGTGAGACAGTGTGGACTCATCTCAACCCTCCCTTATCTATATCAATGGCTAAGATAAATAGGGGTTAAAATTACATTAAGCATTTAATTAATGCAAAATAAGGGTATAATTGTCAAAACAAACATGTGGGGGACCATCCAAATATGGAATCAGTTACTAGGAGAGAGAAAATCACGTGGGGAGAGAAAAAATCGCGAGAAAATCGCTACCGGAGAGAAAAAAATCGCGTATGTGCTCTGCCATGCAGTATGTTGTACACTTATCATATATTTGTTGTATACTTAACACTATTTTTTATTGTATGTTTAACATAATTTTTCTTGCATATTAAAATGGTCAAACAAAAACATGTGGGGACCGTGAATCAAGGAATCAGTTATATATAGAGAGAGAATCACGTTCATTAACATGTGGGGACCGTGGATTAAGTAAATCAATTGTAGAGAGAGATCACGCATATTATTATACTGTATATTTAACATATATTTAATGTATATTTAATACTATTATGATGTATATTTAACATATTTGTCTTTGCGCATATTACAATTGTCAAACAAAAAAATAAGTATACAACAAAACACATACAAGTGTACAGCAAAACATATATAAGTATACAACAAATAAAATAAGTATACAGCAACATAAATACATACATAAAAAATTAACTACTTATATATCAAAACACATCTAAGTATGCATCGAAAAACATATAAGTGTACAATACTCCATCCACGTCAGCATCGTCTTCTTCACCAATCCTCCATCTACAACAATAGCTACACCACTCCATCAACCGGAAAGCAAGTCAACCTCATTCTCCACCAATTACTCAACAAAAAGCCCCACGTAACCCGAAAAATCCATAATAACAGAGATGGCAAAAACATGGAAATTGAATCGAAACTCTTCCGAAAATCTCCAGTGAAACTTAGATCGGAGAATCGCCTTGATCTCATCGACCACCCCGGCCCGTGCGAGTCTCTCGTAAGAAGCCTTGGATTGGAGATGGTTTGGAGATTAAGAGACGACAAGTGAGAGGGCGGCGGACAATAAGGCGGAGGGGAGGAGGGCGTCGGTGATGACTAGAAGAATTGGGGCTGAGAATAATAGCAGATTTGGGGGACCACATAATTAGGGGTGAAAACTAAAATGACTAATATGCCCTTTTCAGCTTAAAAATAAAAGAAAAATAAATATTAAATTGGAAAGATCACAGCCATCTAAAATTTGAGATGTGTGGCCAGGATTAGTCCACACTGTCTCATTTTAATTATGTGGTCTCATTTGATCCTATTCCTATACATATACATATATATATATATATACATGTATCACTCCAAATAGATATATATAACCATTTATATTATATATATATATATTATTGTAACCTACACATACATATTTATAACTCATATACTCATAAACAAATCAGAAGAATGACAACAAGCTTTCTGATAAGAGTGAAGAAAGCACGTACTGGGAAAGCAGCTCACAGTCAACAATGCTGTCAGGACCAGGCCGGTGAGCCTTTCCATTTGAATGGAAGTGTCGAAAGGATCTGGGATTTAGTCCAGCAACATGGGCAACAGCATCTACAAGCTTTTTCTGCAGCGACTGAAGCCGGCGAAAAGTAAGTTCATCAAGAGGTGCAATACAGCCAATGCTACCATCAAGGGTGCCGAAAAGTAAACCAAAGCGGTTTGTCTTATCAGAGCCAGGATTTGTTCGATCAGCAGATGTGGGAAGCAGTTGCAACCGCAAAAACTTGGTGATATGGGCGCCGACATGAAACTCAGCTCTCGATAGAAGTTTCTGTCCTTTCCAGCTTTCTGACATCTTTGGAGCATAGTAGAATATCTACATGTTGCACGCAAAGTGTCCAATTACTCTAAAAGATAATTATTGCAAAAAAGATCTTACATGGTATAACATGTAGTCCAGAGTATGGTATATTTCTCCAGCAAGGAACGCACAAAAGCAAAGATATGTAAAAATAAAAACTATCGAAAGTAGTTTCTTAACCTCAACATTAAAAATAAAGTAAAAAATGCAACACTTCTTACGAATTTTAAGTCATTTTGCTATAACCAGAAAATTCAAATAAACATCTTAATTCAAATCATTTTTAGGAAGGATGACTACACACCAAATTTTCCAGTCACACCACATTAACAAATCGTTGCAACTTGCAACTTCAACAAAAGTTTCACAACAGACGAGGAAATGTATTAACCTGAACATTTTTCTGGTCATCTGAAACAATGAGGCTGAGTGTGCTTCCATCGATTAAAAATTCTGTTGCTAAACAATCAAGTGAACCAAAATCCTTCGCCAATAAATTAAGCTGAGAGCCCTGCTCCTTCCAACTAAGAAAGTATATGCTTTTGTGAATATCACCAAGAAGAATAAAATTTTTAACCTGCAGGATTATCATCATCAACAGCAAGTCCAGCCAAACAGCTCGCAAGTTAATAATAAACTAGTGAACTGCTTCTCTTATGGAAGACTTAGAATTTGAAATTTTGTACATCAAATTGAAATAAACTATGGAAAACAGCATTTTTTGAATTGATAGATGCTAACCAAACAAATCACCAATAAAACTTAATCAACCCATAAGCTTTATTAACTGACTCTGAATAAAGATGAAAATTTGAGAACCATTAAACATGTCAGAACAATAATAACAAAGTGGAACCTAAACCAACAACCGGAAGGCTCACAAACTCAATAATTTGTTTGTTTTTTTCAGCAGCAAACATATTTATAATTCAGACAGACCGGGCAGAGTTAATTAATGATGTTACATAGGCAATATTTAGCTTCCTCCCAAGTCCCAACAGAAATTAGAGGAAGTAGGCCAACTCAGATTTAGGTAAAAACTAAAGACCTTGAAACAATTTCAGATTTTTCCAGGCCCTTGACTCAAGTATGATAATGGAAGGTGGTTCAACAAAGAAGAAACCCTATCCATGTTAGCCATGCATCTACCTATCTACAACTATTTAAAATACACAAGTTATAATGAATTGAACCACTAAGAATTTTGCTGATGTTTAAGTAATTAATGATCAAAGTAAGCAAAATAAAGGCTGCATAAGAACTTGCTTAAACAAAATATATTTTGTTTTGCAAACGTATCCATCTTTCCATACAAATGAACTTCAATAAGACAAACAGCCAATTGAACTTAGTTCAGATAACAAAGTATCAAATCATATCTTATAACTATACTTTAAATACACAGGTTATAATGAATTGAACCACTAAGAATTTGCTGATGTTTAAGTAATTAAAGATCAAAGTAAGCAAAATAAAGGCTGCATAAGAACTTGCTTAAACAAAATATATTTTTGTTTTTCAAACGTGTCTATCTTTCCATACAACTGAACTTCAATAAGACAAAGAGCCAATTGAATTGTAGTTCAGATAACAAAGTATCAAAATATATTTTATACAGCTACATTTATTCCTTGTAAGTAGTGGCACATCGATATGAATTACATCTGGTTCACACAATGTTGAGCATGTAAATATTGGGGTGCTTACAATGTTTAGGCTCACAACATAGAGCGGTGGGACATCATAGAAGGCAACACCATTCAACTCGGAACCCGTCCACTTGTGCAGAATAATCTTAGGACCTGAAGCTAATAACAAATGACCTTGAAGTGATGCAAGAGCTGATATAGCCCCTTTCAACTCCTTGGAATATACTTCTGAAACCTGAAAAGCCTAGGATAAAATTAAGTGTTCATGCATTTAAAGGATAACAGGATTTAAAGAGTAAGATGAAACACAATATGAGGCAATCTGATCAGTTGAAGCTTTTGAAGAAGTCTTGCAAAAGTGCTTAAGGTTGAAAGAGGCTCAAATGAAACAGCAAGCTACCTGGGCTTGAACATTGTCAGAATTCTTTTCAACAGAATACAAGAGTACACGTCCTCTTGCTGCAACATCCTCCCCTTGCACATAAGCAGTTCCAATTGCCAAAAGTGTCTCATTTCGTTGTGTTGTGGTGTTCTGCAAGTATATACAACACAACAGCAGTAGAATAATTATTCCGACGACAAAAACTAAGCCTTTTTCCCACTAAGTGGGGTCTGCAGAATAATTATTCCACAATTTAATTTTGAAATCTCTATGACGAAAATAGTGCCACAACCAAATTAGCAGATACTGCATGGGGAAAAGGGAAAATGCTTTAAGGTCAATTGAAGCAGCTAGTGTGCAAAGTTGGGCTTACAAATAATGTAACCACTCGAACAGTTAGAGCATTTTCAGAACTTTGCATTGGAATTGTAGCCCTTGTTTGCCAGGGACCAGTCGATCTTTCTGGTTCCATAATCCGAACCTCAAATTCTTCCACAAGATAGGTCCCCTCCATACTCATATCGTGCTCAAATTGATTTCCAACTTCTTGATCAATAAGAGATGATAGGACTTGATTAAGTGGCTTGAGCACCTACATAAAAATATAAGGAAAATAATGATTGATTAACCCATTCCTTTCTCTGTCTATCTTATTTCCACTTTGCTCATATCAAAATGGAGGAAGCAGACTTGGATCACGTAATTGTTAAAGTCGTGAAAACAGACTTGTGAACCAACATAAATGAAATGAAAGGAACTGGCTACATCTAAGGGAAAGATTTTAAGATAAAGAATGCACTCACTGGAACAGAAACTATGAGCGGGTACAAGTTCTTCTCAGCAAAATAAGTAACTTGATGTGGAGTCCCCTTCAGTGCTATCTGCCAGCCCACAGAAAAAACAAAGGCACCAAAGTGCAGACAGAGAAATCATTTCACATTAGATAATCAGAATCAAATTTGCAATTTTATATAAACTGACTATTGGACAAGAGAGAAGGGCTGCTTACTTTTTGTACAGGCCAATGGTTGTCATACGATGATAACGCTGAAAGTTGACATATTTTCAGAGCACCCTAAAGAGAACAAAACAGATAAAAGAAAAAAAAATATATTTCCTGTTGATATGGAAAAATAAAAGTTTAAGATAAAACTATATAATTAGCTAACCTCTGAAGTTATATATATAAACCCGTGATTACAGTTTACATTGTGAAGAACAGTGAAGGCAACAATGGGCCCATCACAAACCTGAAATGGGAAAGGATACAGGAGTACTTGATTGTTTAACAAATTGATTACAATTGGAAAACTAGAATAGATAAGAATAGAGATAGTAAAGTACGTCTACGCCAAAATGCTTTGGAATTATTGCAAATTTACTAAACCAAACTAACCTGAGGATGTATCCGAAGCCGCTCCCTAAACATCATGAACCAAACTGGCCTTGACCCAGAGAGGAATAAACCTTGTAAACCACCGACATTCTTGAAAATAGTTATACGTTGTGATGAGATTCCAGATGGTGTCTCCTCTCTTGCATATGTCTCCAAGGCGACTCGGACAAATCGTAAGTTTTTAAGCCTAGATGCACTTATACTGCTAAGATTAATGGAACTCTGAGAAGAAACACCCTCGGCCTTGGAAGCATTTTCTGAAACTTCAAAAATGTAAGCATGATAGCAAAGAATGCTACCATCAGATAATATTCCAAACAGAAAGGGGCGGCTATGTTCCCCCTCCCATCTCTGCATGGACAACTCAACAACCTTCATATTGTGAGGGATCTCTTTCCTGCCATGTCCAACATCTTCGGAATGTTTGTTCATGAGTTTTACAGGATCATTGGCTGGGCCATGGGAAAATGTATCTAAAATGTGGTTCTTTCCAGATACAAATTTATCAACCGAGAAAACACTGCTAAAATTAGGCACGTCACATATCTCAAGATTTCCATTTTCATAGCATAAGACACAGTATACATCACCCTGATCCTGTGTCGTACCATCAGCCCCGTCTATAGCCTCTCCAATTCCAGTAGAAAGCCAGGCATCAGTACTTGTCTTCCTAAGCCATGGTTCAGGTCCTTTATCATGATATAGTGTACAAGCGGATACCACCTTATCAGAGCTTTCAAATACTGGTGGAGTGGTGACAGAAACAGAGCATGTGGATGGATCTAGGAGAACAAAACAAGCGATCACCATGTCAAGACTAAATAAAGGTACAGTTTAGCAGTTAAAATCTTAAAAATAAATCCAAATTACAGTCCCCTCAATGCCTACATTGAGTCTCTGAAACATATATATACCTACAAAAAATGTATATCAATAAACATAGAGTTCCCGAGCATGAATATCTATGGAGACACACTTAGAAATCATGTTGACCAGCTATTTTAAATTTATGCAAAGAAAGTCTAAATATGAATTTCCTATTAGCTAGATAATTCAATTAGTTCCAGTAGTTTGAGACCCACCAAACCCCCAGCATCCCACCCCACACCCACACCCCAGAAAAAAGGGAGAGAGGGAACTGCCTTTCATATATGTTCCTGGGACATTAAACTGTAATAGAACAGCTATATATCACACTTAAAATGGCATGTCATTTGGTCAAAACCCACAAATCTACAGAACAAGCACAGCCACTGGTCTGGGAGAATATTAAATCATATATCTTAAAATAATATCTGCTTTTGTTATGGCAATAAATTCATACAAACTCTTATGTACACTATCCCTCCATCCTCATGTTGCTATGAATGCTTTTTGCCGGAGTCACAAAAGCTGGCTCATCACAAAATTTCAATACCTTAAACTGACTTCCCAGCATACCCACACATCCGATTTTTTTTTAAAAAGTAATCATTGTTCTTTCACGTGCTTAATATTTGTATTTCAATATAAGCAAACAGGTAATATTTTATTCAAATGTCAATGCCATCAGAAACTTTATTCAAATATTAAACCAGTAGTACAAAAAGTAGCTTTCGAAATCAGAAAGTTATCTGTTAGAAACTTGAATTTATCTCCGTAAGGAAACTTCATTGCATTTTTGTAAATTGACAGTAATGCAAGTCAGATAAATAATAAGAGTTTGATATCTAAACTCTTCCTAAGGAAGTGAAACGTGATGCTAGAAAATGAAGGTAGAGGCACAAGTGGTGGTATGCAGGATGTGACGTACAGCATCTTCATGCGAGTTCAAGTTCAGCATGTCTTATTTTCCAAATTGCAATATGCGGTATGATGCCAGTTTTGCACTGGTTTTGGGATCTGATGAAGTTTTTCCATTATTTGAATGGAATCCAAACATAGTGTAAAAGAATTAGCACTCGTGGTTGCAAATTTGCCTAACTAAGTATTTCAAATGTTGAACTGAGTGTGTTCAGCCCCAAGGGCACAAATCAGTGAACTTCAATGGAATATCAGCAGAAAAACATAAAGAAAGAAAACACATATGCCACCTTAGTATCGTTACCATTCTGACATCTGAATTACCCATTTTACCATTTTTACTTTATTTTGAGAGTAACTTGTGATGTGGCATGATTCAAGAATGAACCGTATCATGGTGAACATCTCAGCTTGTGATTTCTCTAAACCAATTATTTAAGTGTATCATCTGTTCATATTTACGATGTTTCTGAAGTAACCTATTCAACGAATATACTGGACTAAATTGGCCTATACTAAACAAATTATAAGCATGAGGTCGCTGATAAGAGAGCGGGATCTTTTCCTTTAATGGGAAATAAGATAGTCTTGAAAACAAATTAAATATATACAACTTAAAACGTAACCAAGTAACAGAGTATCAACAAACATATTCCATCTTATGAAACAACATTTATCAAACATTAATAATTAACTTTAAACTCCAGCTGTCCAGAAATACCTCCAACAAGAAGCTGAATGCTTCCATCAGTCATTCTCAGCAACACATAAGGATCAGCAATAGAAACTGATGAAACAACAGTCCCTTCAGAAGCTGCACCCGCCTCTGAATTGGAAGATTTAAAGCTCAATTCTTGAGTCATAAAAGCACCATCAAGAATCCGAGCACCACGAGCAAAGATTTGGATAACTCGTCGCCTGCTTAAAAAGTTAAGACAAAATGTTTTCACCTATTAGGACCTCTCAAATATAAGCACTATTGATATTTTTTTAAATATTAAAGGTGAAAGATCATTAAAGCTTCACTGCATGAATAGGAAATTGAAAAACACTCTCTAAAACAGAATAAATATGTACATAAAAAAGCAACCTCTAATTCTCACATATCTAAATGAAGTATATTGGTAGAGCAGAGTTAACTTAATAGCTGGTCAATGAGGCATTTCGACCCCCAGCCCCAATCATATTTTATTCTCAGCAGAAATTTGGCAATATCATTGTTTAAAAATATTTTATTGGCTATTGCACAGTGTTAAGTAATTAATTTTGGTTCAGAATGGGTTATCATCCAATGACACCAAGCTCTCACGGGCGCATAAGAATTTTCATGATTGACCTTATCTACAGACTACAAATAATGTCCATTTTCCCTGAATTACTTTGTATATCACATTTTCTGAAAGTCCCCATAGCAGAAGAGCTATAGTAAAATTACCCTACAACAAACATTCCTGTCCTAGTGTTGCACTAATCAGAAGACTATAGATTATGAAACACGTGCTTAAATGCTTTTATATTACTAATAAATTCCAAAACAGAGGAGAAGAAGGGACAAGCAGCAATTTCAAAAACCAGAATATATTCTATGTTGGCTATGGACAGACAAGAAAGACACCTTCCAAACAAGTTTCCCGCAGCAATTGTACTTCCCTGGACGTAGTAGTCAACATTTTCGGTTACCTCCTCAAGATTATTAGCTGTTTGTAGTACCTGTAGCACAAGAATGGACCAGTAATACAATAGTATAATAGTATTTCTCCAATGTTGCCATCTTATCAACAGAAAAAGGTTAACAAGTGGATACCATAGTACGATTTTCCAAACTAATAATCAAGTATGCATGATATTCATCTTCATCGGCTGCTCCTTTTGAGGAATCACTGCGTAAGTTCTTGTGATAGACAGTCCAAATCCCTTTGCAACCAGGTAATGATTCCTTCACAAGCACAGTAAGTAATGAGGTCATAACTTTTGGTTATCATATAAAACCAAAAAAACACTTAAAGACTCTCTGACTTGGAACTGATATAAGTACAGATAACTTATAAGCACAAATGCAAATAAAGCACAGGTTCAAAAGGTTTCTAATTGAAGAAGTATATGCTAAGCTTCTCTATGGACCAAGGATCGCCATCTAGGGTGCAGCATTCATGCTGTTTGCACCAACTGTTCATTATGCGAACAGTTTCAGGTAATCATAAACTATTATAGGCCGGATAGAAAAACACCAACACCACACATTTCAAAGTACATGTGGTCAACTTTTTAACCTTCCAAACAACTGTATTTTTCAGGCATTCTGAAACTTGAATTCAACAGCCTCTCCCAAAAGCAAGCTTTCTTTTTCCAGGAGAAAACATACTCTGCTAACTCAAAATTCACTTATCCTACGCCAAACTTTTCATTTGTTTTCCGTTTTTCGCTTTTCTAAACTACAAACCAAGCTTCGCTGCAATTTTATTCTTACATAACTACCCTCAGCACAACAGTCTCATTTTTCTAGTTTAACCAATTGAAAACTAAAAAATATAAAACTCAAAACTCAGTTTATGTCGAAAGTCAAAACGTTTAAAAAAAAAATACACATATCTATATGATCTTAAATTCTCATAACTGTAGAAAACAATGGGAATCATGCAAGATTAAAGCAGATATGCACATAACGGACGATAAAATCATTTCACAAGATCACAAATTCCAGAATTGCATAGAAGTTAACAAGCACCAGAGGACAGCCCTACATACTTGAGTTATTGTATCTGGGCGGATTGATTGTTGGAGCACGCTAAGAGCACCATTCTTTCCATGACCAGAACAGCAAACCTGATTAAGATTCAAAATGAAGGATTATAATGTGCTTGTATAATATGCAAACAAACATCATTACTTCTGGCAACAAAAAGTTGATGGAAAAAGTCTAAAATGCATAACAAATGACAAATTAAAATAGTTGACCAAAACTTTCACAATGCAACGATTAGCAATCAATGATACTCAACTAGTGTTGCAAAAAATGTGATTATCAAGTTAATTACAAGTAGAAATTTTCCATCCACTGAAATTATAACTAACCAATTCATAATTACTTTGCTTCGCAATTCCTGTAGCATTAGGATCAGCATTAATTCTCAAACCATAAGAGAAATCCTTTAGCGGACCAACATTAAGTAAGGAATCTCTCACTGCAAATGTGAAAGCTTTCTGCATAAACAAAAAACACGGCATTTGTTAAAATTGGAAAAACTATGCCTGTGAAGAATCCATGCCATTACCACTAAACGCCGCTTCAGAAGCTTTGACTGAAATTAATTTTTTAACCATATAAAGATATCACATAGCACTCAAGTTCATCAACGACAAACTCCAATGACCGGAACCATAAAATCTACTCAATGACCCAAGAAAATTCTGGCTCCAACTTCCATTTAAATTACCCCATATGTTTTTAACATGTTTCAGAGAAGTACAGCTGTACAACCTCAACTTCATAACTAGGAAGTACACTTATCACCATAAGTCAAACAAATAAGACTATGCTTCAGTGATAAGTTAAATGCCCAGTCAAAACCAGATGGAATCATGGCAGGCTTTCTAACCCCCGGCAGATTTTCCATATTTGTGTTCGCATTTAGAGACAACCCAAAATGGAAGGACTAACCCAAGCGAGCCAACATCAACTTGGACCAAGGTGGTCTAATTCTACATTACTGATTCATCTTTAGAAATCAGTTCAGAGCCTTGTAGGATAGCTTGTGATACTAACGGGGGAATATGCTTTTTGTTCCTCTTTACAAGATGTTTACAATGAGCTACTAAAAGCTTAGTCACATTAGAATTTTTGACAAGTCATTTCCCCCCCAAGAATAGAAACTCTCGCCACCGAGAGTATCATTTACAGTTTAAGACTACCCAAACAAACATCATCGGTGGGTTGAGAAAAACATCTGTGATGATTCTCTCCAAGCAACAATAGGGGATACTCTACTCATCTCTCCTCTCGCCCATAATTGGCATCGTCACAACCTAAACAACTCGAGGCAAAATAGCTTTTCGCTGCTTTCAAATACCATACAACTAAAACGACAAAACAAGGACTACCTCTCTAAAGGCAACCAATCTTCTTAATAGGAATTATCACCATAAATCTAAATAATGAGTTCAGACAGAACACAGATGATGATTTAACCTGAGCTAACTGAGCATTATTTGGACCTGTGCCATAGAAAGAAAGCTCCTCGCCAACTAAATCCTGCAATGCATCAGAGGAAGACCTCCGCAGCCTCTTGGTCAAAGGGGCATCACTTTCGATATCCCCAACCTAGAGAAAATAAGAAACGGGGATATCCAGGTTTAGTTAATTGTGCATGTAGTAAATTTTGATTAACAGACCTTCAAATTCTAGTAAATGATTTTGATTGTACTGATTTTTGACAAGTTCAAACTTTGAGATCAAGTCTCTTTTAAGAAAGCCAAAGGAATTTGATCAATTATGAACTTGCCCATTGCACTCTCTACAACAATAAAATGACAAACCTCTTCCTTCACACCAGGAGTCAGTGTTGGAGCTCCCACCCCAGAATTGTATTGCACAAGCAGACTATCACCCAAACGACTCCCCAAGAAGAATAAGGAGTTTCCAATGGTTGTAATATCCTACAATAAAAAACAAGTGCAATGATGACAAATATGACACAGATGTTTCAACAAGTAATGTGCAATAGCATGAAGAAATTATATGTGGCTGACCGAAGTAAGTACTGAAGCTCTTGACTTGGAAAGTTCAAGTCTTTGCACAATTCTGCAAATATGAAAACAAAAATACTCACATCATATTCCAGTAATAGCAATATAGTACTGTTTTTTTTTATAAGCAAAATTAAATTAAGAGAGCACAAGGTGTGCCCAACCCATGTACATATGAGGTTCGATAATCTAATGCTCAGACAATTTTTCGGCTCTAGAAGCCAATTCGAGTAGGAAACTGAATGAAACTCCAAGCTCTTAATTGAATAGCTATATAGTACTGAAATATGCATTTTCAAAAATGAAGAGCCGCTTTAGTGGTTAACAGGTGCATCTCTAACCTTTTTGACATCCTCAGGAGTGAACTTTATTGTGACAAGAAAATAGGAAGTCAAAAAAGCCTAGGACTACCTACTAAGGTTAGTTGCATGATCTTAGCGAGATGGAAAATTTTATCATAGACACTTTGGAGGAACTCCAACCATCCTGATATGGAGCTAAATCTAGTCCAGAATAAAAAGATCAACTTTTATTTTTAGAAGAAACGACAACAGCAGAAGAATTAGAAAAGCTGAATCTTAAGCACCATGAAACCGTTTACAACATTACACCCCATAATATTTTTTTGTGAATGCAATTGAGAGCAAGAACTAAAGTTCACCATTCTCTAGTAATTTTATTGGTGAAAATTACAATTCTGAGTACTTGCCTAACATTTCCACATCTAAACACAAGTGGACAACACACAAGACAGCAATATTGTGCATCATATGCTAAACTCAAAACATTTAAAATTTTTACTTTTATGTTCGTACATCCATAAAAAATAAACACATCATGCAAAACTTTCTCAAAAGATAGGTGCAGTGTTTATACAGCTCATTTTGCTGTTAACATTTGACAAGCATCAAAATACAAGTTAGAGCAATTATGAAGATCTACAGTAACATGTTCTCACACAGACTGACAAATCATAATTTGAAAGTTTTAATCACAGTGAATTCAGGAACAAATTAAGACAATACACTCAGCAAATAAAAAATTCTTTTAAATAGCAAAATAATCAACAGGCTCCACAAAATCAAATATAAGGATGGATGTCACTAACCATGAATAGCTTAATAGAAGCCCCGTCTTTTGTCTCCAATAAGAGGGAAAAAAAAAACAGAGGAAAATGTGAGACAAAAAGTTACCAACCTCCCATCATAAATCAGACTCAGCAAAAGCAACTCCCCAGATTTAGATGAAAACACGGCAACATCATTCGTTAACCACGTTGCATTGGCGGCATCAAGCTCTGTCGTGAAACCAGATCTAGGCATCTCTTGACTGAAGGATACATGCAGTGTACATTAGAATAACTTATCTACCTAGAAATAAAGGCAGGATGGAGATGTCATCGAAATGCAAACATACCAGGAACAAACCGAGAAAGAAAACATTGTCATAAAGTAACCTAAAAAGTCTTACAAAAGATTGTTGGAATACTTTAACCCTAATCACATCAAACACTATCAAAAGAGGGGTAAACCCAACAACAATCAATCCAAATAGTTAGTCGCTTCATCAACATATAGTCTACAACAAGTGATTCACACTCAGGTGACAGAAATCACTAAAAGGGACCATATTTTTCTCATGTATTCATTAGTTCTTTACTACTTTTCGTCCAATGTTCACTTGTCTTCTGCTTCACCACTGCCCACATCCAGTGTCCTAACCATCTCCCCCCACACAAGTAACTATGTTGTCTCTTGGGAAGAAAATAAAAGAAGTAGAAGACTTAGCAGACCATATTGCTTCCAACAAGAAACCATCAGACCAAGGTCAATAGTATAAAGCTTTACATGTTACAGCATTTTAAGCCAATGTACATGACTAAATCCAATATTGTTCCTTAGAGAAACATAACTAGCAACTTATTTCATCTCCTATTCCTGCAAAATTCCAAAACCAATGTAATCTCTTTGTAATAAAAATGTTAAAGATAACATACTTATAAATCCACATATCGAAAATTCAGTCTAAAGAGCTGGAGACGAATAATTGCATACCATCAGTCAAGAAATGTACAAAATTAGGGACTTGTAGTCTATAGTATCTCTTGTTAGGCCCTACTCATATGTCATTGTAACAAGTTTAAAATTTGTCTACTTTCCTACCATTTTGAAAATATTTTGCTCAAGTAAATAATTAATTTCGGAAAACTTACTATGAAACACTTGGGATGAATGCTGCATCAAAAATATACACTATAGAATCTCGAGACTCACGGTCTCACACATCTCTATAATATTGTAACTTAACCATTAAATCAAGGTTAGATACAAGAGGGGAAAATCAGCTAATATCAGCCACCTTTTCATCCAGAACAAGCTTATTATTCCAGGTGAAACCGTCTCATCATATATCAAAACAAGCTTTAGAATAACTACTTGGTTTGCCAAAGCCATGCACAAAAATAGAATCATACAGAAAGTGGATATGTTGAATATAAATAGTTGGAGCAGGAAAAACCCAGACAGAATCCTTCTACAAAGGCCCGGTCAATATCCTGTTTTCATAAATACCCACCACGTTATTTCACAGTGACAAGCAAAAGAAACAAAAGAGAATAACTCAAAATGCTTCTTATAGGCTTATGACACCTCACTGGGTGGAACTGAAACCTTCACCACTCGCAATATAAGGTATATTATCTTTGCAGTAATTAAAAGTCTGAATTTTTTCAAATTATACATATAGTTGAAAGAGGTCAAAAAGCTTACGCGATAGTTATCACAAAGCAGCAGCAGGTATTGAAGTATAGGAAGTAAATTAGTAAACTAAGAATATTAGTCATTAGACGATAGAAAAGAAGAAAAGGGGGAAGTGCTGGAGTATGTAGACACAAGAAAAGGGGAAGAGGAGCAAAAGCATTTAAGATCACCTGCCATCAACAGGAACAGCAAAATTGTTCAACGCTAAGACACATGATGCTGACTGTCCAATCAAATATTGTGAGATAATTAGAAGGAAAATAAAATGTGAAAAGGGGAATAAATATAAATTCTAGTGATAGCGGAAACTGCAATGCCAGAAAGAGGCAAACCTGACTATGATAATGAATTGTATTTGCACCAATTACAAGAACTCCACCAATGGGGGATGGAACTGCAAGAAGCTTGTATGCATCATGAGGGAGATTCTGAAAGCAATAAAGAAAATAATGATAGATTTTAGATAAAACAGTGTTTTCGGAAATTCGAGGCTAGTTTGCATCTAGTTAGTGCACAAACATAAAATATGCTGATTCTTGTTTTACAGAGTACGGGTGAGTAAGAAATACTTGTGTTCAAGCTACAGCCAGAAGATGCAACCTAACACATTGAATTCTTAATCAACATGATAGGGTGCAGGGAAGGAAATATATTTCTTCCCACCAAGAGAATGCCCACTATGACATTAAGAATATATGAGTGAAGGGTCAAAATCTTCAAATCATGAGTATTTATTGGTAAGGTCTCATTATCACTGCAAATAACATAATGCTGACCAAATGGATGGTAGTGAAAATACAATGTACCGTGGCTGACCAAATGAGTGGATGCTGCTTTAGAGTTGTACTGATGCTGAGTGCAGAAATCATACAAGTGTGCTGTTTCCATGAGACACGACCGGCCCATGTAAGCTCCTGTTCATGTAGGATTACCACAACAGGCTCAATGTAACCTGTCAAACATTTAGCTATTAACCATCCAACATATAGTCGATCGAGACTGGCTCATAATGAAATGAAACTGCTTTAAAAACCATAAACAAATACACCAGATTTTAGTTGCCCAAGGAGCAATATTACCTACACAACTGGGAAACATAAATGGAAAAAAACCAAGAACTTTAAAGAGAAAATATTATCTCACACAATTTGGAGTCGCCTAGATACCTATGTGATCACTTAGTTAACCAATAACAACCCCTAATACTATTTCTTAGAAAGAAAGGTCTTAAATTAAGATGGTATAAACTTAAGTTTAAATCCACTCTGTGTGTATTATTCCTAGCATGGAATTGTCCTGAAGGAAAGTGCTACCTTTTCCACCCTTTCAAAGATCTAAACAGAAATATTCTGTCATTGCCTTCTTAAGACTTTAACATTTCGCACAGCACATAAAAGGTTCACATAGAGATTAATAAGGAACACTTACACCACCACCCCAAGCAAACTCACTCTACATAGTACGTGCTGCAAAAGTTTCTCAACTACCTTGACAAGAAATGCACTTGATAAAGATAGTGAATAATTTAGCCATCTATTGACATTAAGAATTATCGGAAGTAATCAAAATGATAAAATACAAGTACTTAAATACTTTGGCCTTTTTTGTTTATGTCCATTTCCAATTTCCAACTATTCATAGAAATGGAATCATGTTTATTTATAAATTTTCCAGTGGAAATCATCATTTTCACTTTCCATTTTTCACATAAAACAACATCTCAAATCTATAATTTCAATTCTTAACCCTATATACTACCCTACATCACTCATCAATCACTATTCTCATTTTTTTACCCAATTATATATGTGGGACCCTCCATTATCAACTTTATCTACTTAAAATATTATTATTTTTTAATTATATCTATCTAATGGGACCCACCACCTACAATCTTATAAATATAATATTATATGTTCAATTAAAATATCAACCACTATCAACTTTTCAAATTATTATATACATAAAATATTACTTGAAACTACTCAACGAAACATAATCCCATTTCCAAACCTACATAAAACTCATTCTCATTCTATCATCCAAACATAATTCCAGTTTTCACACGAAAACCAATAAATTCTCAAATTCACTTTCCAACACTAGAAACTAGAAATGATCCATGGAAACATAACCATACAAGACCTTTGCCTTCCAGAGTCCTATATTTTGAAGACTCGGATAACATGTAATGATGCACAGCCAGTCATAAGTACCAAATGATACATGTCAGGGAAAAAAGAACCAAAAAAACCTCAACAGCAATATTTCAGCAACTCACATTGACTAATTACAAGAAATCAAACATGTGTGATGTAGCCCAGTGAGTAGTACTGATTCTTAACTCAATAAGATACAAATTTAACCAAGTTGGATTCTTTGAACTATTGTTTATCAGCAAAAGATGAGAACAAGAAAAACCAAGTCAGAAACCTCACCATGTATAAAGATAAAATCTTTGACATGCTTCATATCAAGATCTCGTAAGCCAAAAATATATGAAGATTCAATTCGAGAAGCACCAGTAGGCCCTGAACTAAAAGCGCTGTCCTCACCAACTAAACCAGAGCTAGCCTGGCATCAAATTTCCACAATTAAATTTTTATAAATACACAACCAATATTTAAAGCAGCAACAGGCAAAAGCATTAGTCTAGACACATAACTCACACAGCAAACATCCTCATCATTCTCAACCAATTAAACCATTATATGCTATTATTTATATTAACAAATGGAAATGGAACCAGTGATGGAATGCTTATGGAAAACCATGTTCGTCTTTTTTGCCTAACATGTGATAGGGGGTTTACGGTTTACTTTTAAAGATTCTGTTCGAGCAAAAAGATTCAATAGATCTCAACTCTTGATCTCTATTCAAGTTTAAACCTGTTTCGAAAACATACAATAATCTCCATTAATACAACCATCCACCACAAAACTCAGTGTATGTGGACTCTGGAGCAAAAAGAAAAAGTTTTGGCTAGAGCGAGATATGTTGGTCCGACAAAATATTCCTGATCAACATAATCATGGCATGGTTATTGGATATAACTATCTATATATTATGTTCATATCCATACAAGTCAAGAACAACTTCCATTGGGCGTAAGTAATATAATGGGCATTTGAAATAATTCAAACAGGAAAAAATATACAAACATCGAATAGAATGCTGACAAGGAGCATGACATGAGCCTCGACACATTACTAACCAAATTGCTCTCATTCGGCATTTTCTTCAGCATTGGGCAGTGATTGAAAAGGCGCGCCCTAAAGTGCCTAGCGCTAAGCGTCTAGCGTCGGCCCAGCGCCTAATTGTGCACCGGCGAGGCGATTTTAGAAAAGCGGTGTAAGGCGCCCTAGGCGACAAGGCGTGCCTAGGCGCGCTTTGAGGCGCTTTTTTTTTTTTCGCAAACTAAATTCATATAGCGTTTTAAAATACCGATATACCCTTACTTGAATGAAACCCTAAAAAAAGAATAAAGTACGAGAAGTCAAAACCCTAAAAAAAACAAAAGAAATAACTCAAATGGTCATCGTCACTTCGTCAGCTTACCATCAACAGCAGATTACAGAAGAAGATCATTCTGTTGCGAGTGGAAGATGATGAATAGATCTAAGATAGTATCCTTTTACATGTCACTTGTTAGTAGTTAATAGATATTTTAATGTGATGCTTGTTTGAGTAAAGTGTTATCTACTTAAGATTTTATCTTAGTATGGTGTCATAGTTATTGTTCATTAGTACTGAATTTTATTTTTAATAAATGTATGACAGACGCCTACTTCGCCCAGGCACTGCTTTTCACCTAGGGCTAGGCACTATGACCCCTAATCGCCTTTTCTCGCCTAACGTCTTTTTAAACACTGGCATTGGAAAAATAAAGCATTAGCCAACAATTTTTTTGTGCTAATATAAAGGGATAGCACTAGCACCATGCAAGTGTTACTGATCCTTAATGTTGGCTGGTACTATAGTCGTTATCACCATGGACAAGCTCTCCATTTGCCAAACATTGTTTTCAGTATTGGGATACAACAAGAGCGGTGGTGATGCATGTAAAAACAGGCAGTCAACCCGACTGACTTTTATGCAGAACCAAGTTTTGGAGAATGGAACTGTATAGAAGGTGGAACTGTGGAAGATATATCAGCTTAGGGACAAATATCCATGAAGAAGACTGCATTTGCATTAATATTTGGTAATGCATGTGAAAACAGGCAGGCAACTGCACTGACAGTTATGCAGATCCAAGTTTTAGAGAATGGGTCTTTCAGCTGACAACATTAGATAAGATAAAGGACATATCAGCAATAAGAACAAAATTGCATGAAGAAGATTGCATATGCTTTAGTTCTTTTTATTTGAAACAAAGTGCCGAAATGCTATTCCCATATTCTAATTACATTGAGAAGTTCACGCATTCATGAACATTCGTGGAGGGAAATCCAAAACAATTCAAAATTTATTAGAGCATTATAGTCAAGAAAGCTGTTAATAGATGCCTCTTTATGTTAATTTAAACATGTCCTTAGAGCTTTTATGGCTACTATCACCTCAATTTCTAACCCAAATGGCAAAATTTCAACATAAAATTTACACATTCTCAATAAATAAAACAACTTCCATGTTGAGAAAGATGCAACAAAACTAAGATGCACCAGTAAACCAAAACCTCGGCTGCCTTGAGCACTATCATTTGTAATCCATAAACGAGAACTGCAGCACACCTCCCCAGTGGATCAACTTTCACTAGTGGACCTCTTGGAAAACATTCTCTGCCTCTTTTCAAGTGCAGCCAATCTGGGCCCTCAAAACAATGCATTGAACTGGAAGAGGAAATGGGCAAGATCTATAAATTAATTACAATTGAAGTTGCATTTTCAGAATATATTATGTGAAAAATGAAGATTAGAAACCATTTTACACTTTCAATTGAGACAAGTACAATGAATAACAATCACGATCGGAGCAAAAAAGATGGTCTCTGACCATCTCAACAAATAATGCAGTAAAATTCAAACTAACAGCAAGTAATAATAAGAATTTTGTTCGTAACTCCCCATTCTGTAAATACATTATCGTGGCTTTATACACTATCGTGGCTTTATATTTTCCTCCACAGGTTGGAACAGGGTTTGCACTAACAGGACTACATCTCACCTGGTACGGAGTCCGTGTATTGAATCGTCAAACTCCAAAACTGAAATTTTTGCATCCCGAAAAGTCAATATAATTGAATCTCTCTTCCTTCTACCATCAGCACCTCCATTAGGTAATACACCCAGTGACTCCACATTGCCATGCAACCTACACCACATTACCATGATAAACAAAATTCAAAACAAGCATAAATAGATTTATTGAAAAAATAATTACATCATATTCTAATAACGAATTATACGAATGAGAAAATTCCAAAGTTCACAGAATAATAACTCTATGCCAAAAAGATTTCTGAAGGTTTTAAAACTCGTGAGTCAATTCAAATAAACCAGATAGTGCTATTCAGAGAAAAAATTCCAGTCCAAGAATGCAAGTTAATTTAAGAAAACCCATCAAGTGAATCACATTTCATTCCAAGAAAGAATACGAAGTATAATAAGAACAAAGAATAATAACGACGACCACAAAAGTAATCTTGGTTAAATAATCTAATCAATATGAAAGAGATGGAAATTTTTACAACATATGTAAACCACTAAAAGTCTAAAAACTATGTGTTAAAGTTAAAAGGTCCAATGCTTGACCACACAATTCATAAATACATTTTAGTTCGAAACTACACAGATCAAACAAAATTGATCACGGCTGCCAAATGAGCAAATAAGAACTGATAGTTCACTTCACGAGTTAAATCCATTTACATAATAGGTGCAGCAGATTGATGGTATGGGTTCCATCATGAGCGGCATCACTATACATGCACTATGATTCAACATATGCACTCAGCACTCCATGTTAACTCTATCAACTGTGTTAGAACAAAACAGATAGTAGTGTATCCTTTCCCCAAATCAGAGCACACTTTTCCTTTAATCCCTCATATTTGAAATGAATCTAGATTCCAAAATCACAAATAACTAAACAAAAGACCTTGATTGACAGACAAGCTTGGCCACCCTAAAGTGGGGAAGCTCGAAACAATAAGCACACAGAGTGTGGCACAACACATGATTAAACAGGAGAAAAATAAAACATTTCCCACGTTGCATCAACCAGAAAAAAGCAGCATTCCTCCACTTCTGATAATCCTAACTCAGTATTCAAAAAAAAAAAAAGGACCATAATTCAAACACATGTTACAAATCAAATTTAAAAAAGAAACCTGTAATGGCAGACGAGCTCGAGGGACGCACCAGCAACTCCGGCCAAGACACCTCCACGTTTGGGCTCCGCAGCAGCTTTGGAATCCATTGAAGAAGATGATTCTTCCTGAATTCTTACAGTGTACACTTCAAGAACGTTGGCAGCGGCCGTGACGAGGTTGGGGACTGGGCCAATGGGCTTCGTGGAGGCTGGCCAGTCCGAGTCCAGGTCGTCGGCGGTGACCGGAAGGATTCTCGGCGTGAAATCCGCGGCGGAATGGGTGATGAAGCCCGAGGCACAGTGCTCGATGCCGGTCGCCCAGTGCATCATCTTGTACGCCGCGTAGCTCATGTTGCATCAATTGGGTTTTTCAGGAAGATGATGAAGATGAATGAGAGTGTTGATACTGGGTTGAAGAATGATTGGGGATTAGGGTTTTTACAGAGCAGCTTAAAACCCCTGCTGTGGGCGGGACATTGGGGACTTGGGATAAAATGAAACGGTATTGTCAAGTCTAAAAGTCTGCAACTTTGGTCCTTTATTTTGTCTCTATTCCTATAATGTTAACAATTTACATACAATTTTGCATGAAGTTATAAAAGTAATTCCACAACAATTTCCACTTACATTGATCTTGAATGTGTTTTTTAAATTTGTGACTTGATTGACCACAAATATTTGTTACTGACCACTATTTTTATTTTAAGAATCACACACAAATAACATTCTGAAAGCATATATTTTATTTTCCAAACATTAGCGTCCATGTATTTGTGCAATTTACTTGACAAGTATTTAGTGTTAATGTTGTATCTTGATATGGCTGTAAATGAAATGAAGGAGTGTTTGACATCAAACTCGTGGACAAGTTCGAATAGCATTCGTTAGTGTTCATTCATTGACAAGGTCTCATAGAAGCCAAAGGGCATTGGGCCCCTAAAATTTCAGGAAAACAAATTGATGGTATTTTAATACTTTTACTTTTTAATCTTAAAATAAATACATGAAATAGGAAAAAGAAAAGCCTTCAATTCCATCATTCTTTTTTACACATTCCATTTGCTAATCTTGAAAAATCTGCTCTTGGTCAATTTCTCCCCTTTCGCAAAAATTTGTACGTTTTATGTTACTCCATCATAAACTTAAACTCGAATTGTTGCATTATTCTCTTGTTTTTCTATTTGTTTCTGGGGTGATTTATGGTTTATTGTCAAATTCTCGTTAAAGAATTCGACATTGGAAATGAGTTATTTAATGATTGTTTTGTGACACGATTGAAAAAGATAAGTTTCGAAATGCTAGCAATGAAGCTATTATTTCAAAATATGAAGATATAAGATATATTATGTTGATGTAATTGTATTATGTTGTTTAATTTTGAATATTAAGATATTTTCTTTAGTACTAATCCTGGGAGGGAAGGGAGGTGGAAATCGAACACAGGCACATGCGTGAGTTTTACAAACGCCTTACTACTAGGCTACCAAACATTTCCCTTTTGAATATTAAGATGTAAATAAATTAATACATTGACTTTATAAAAAACAGTACTTATTCATTGTTTTATTTATAGAGTTAGATGTATTTTTTTATTTTTATATTAATGTTAGTTGAAATGTCATGAAGTTTCTTGCTTTGTCAATGTGTTCATTTATTTATTCCAACGAGCTTAAATAAACAAAGTTTAAGACTCATTTAGTAAACGAACATAACTTGAATAATTATATATTCGTTCATTAATAGCTCGTGAACAAATTCGTTTTAGTGTACGTTTAAATGTTCATGAACAAGCTTATTAAGGATTTGACTAATCGAGTGGTATCACTAACCCTTTATAAGGGTGTTAACCAGGGTTCGAACCATGTATCTCTCAGTTTTTTTGAAATTTATCTCATCCCTTCCAACCAGCACTCCCAACTTATTAAAAAAAAGGATTTGACTAATCGCTCGATTTTGATTCAAAATTAATAATTAAATAATATTATTTAATTTAAAATACTTAAATTAAAGATTAAAATTTTATTATATTTGTTCACGAACAAAGTTAAATTTGTTTTTTTGTTGATTGTTTGCTAACAAAATTATTGATTGTTCGCGAACATGTAACTTACACGAACTCAAATATGAATATGTTCACGAACATGTTCATGAACAAATTCACACATTAAATAATTTTATCAAGTCGAACATGAACAATTAACACATTTAAAATATGAACCTAGCACAAGCCAAACTTGAACAAGTACAAAACTAATTGAACATTTGGAAAACAAACTAAATCTTGGCTCAACTCGAATCGCTTGCAGCCATGCTAATGCATTACTCCTAGTTCATTAGTAATTAGATATATAATGAGATAATAAATTCAATTACAAGTAGCATTATCGAACAAAATGAAGTTATTATGGGAAATTAGCTTATATTTCAAAAACAACTTCCATTGAATGGCTAGCAGAAGTAAAAGGGTGAATATGACACAGCCATTTCATGAAAGATCAATTCACAGTGACAAGGGATGTTGCCAAAATGTATAAGATATATACAAAAACTTGTGTGAGACGGTTTCATGGATATAATCCATGAGACGAATCCTATATTTAAATAGAATCTCGATCCGAACCCATACCCATTAAAATAATCTATATTTTTGTATGTGTTTAGGATTCGTCTCATGAACTTAGATCCATGAAACAGTCTCACATAAAACCTCCTCTAAGACATACTAGTACTTGATGCCGAAACGAATCCTACCATTAACTTCTGATGCCAAAACTTTGAACTCATAACATGCTCCGTTCTTCATAATCGTTTTTGCAAGTTCACAATACTCCTTCTCCTCGAACGCATTTTCTGCCATCAAACCATCGTCAATCCCAACTTCCTTGAAAACACAGAGCGTCGCCTCTTTCATCACACAACCGGATAACGGCAGCTTAACCACAGGCAAACGCCACACTCTTACACGGCAGTCAACCTTGTCCTCCAATGCATTTCCAATATTCCTCACCCCATCAATTTCCTCCTCATCCAACTCGACCCGCCTTGCCCCATACAATCCGTTACCAAAACGTTCTTCAAATTTTTAAAATCACCAAGAATCGACTCAACGAATGCATATCTCCACACGGCATCCATAAAGTGATACTGTACCAAATCCAACTCATCAAAAGCTTCAGTCATAGTCAGACTATTTACATTATTGACAGTAACATCATCATCGTCACCTCCTCCGTCTTCTCGACTCTTTGCTGACACGTAAATGAAACCAAATTTATCAAACTTCCATCGGACTAACGGCTCATAACTTGGGCTACCTATGACACCTAAAAACGAGAGGTCGATGCTCAAAGACTTGATGCAAGAAAATTTCTTTAGGAATTTTTTAACAGCAGGTGGTTTAGTTCTAATCACATCAGGATAATGCGTTTCCTCTTCCTGCCTAAATGGGTACATGAGCAGCCACCAAATTAATCTAAACGGTTTACTCAGAAAATTGAAGTAGTGTTCTCCAAGCGGAGAAAAATATGGCGGCCGCTGGGTGGTGGTGGTGGGGTCCTGATGGCAACTACAAACTGGCCTCCAAGATGGAATTTTCAGCGAAACTATTTGTGTATCAGGAACTAGTGAAGCAAAACGTTTGGAAACCAGGGAGCAATTGAAGAGGGATTTTGGGTCAGAAATTTTGTCGAACACATGGCGGGTGATTACATCGTCGGGTAAACGGTCGATGTGACTCATCATTCCAACTATGCCTTTCCTATCTTCTTCTTTGATTTCTGGAGACTCGTACAAATATACCCCATCCCCATAGATTCGCGATCTTGGACCTTGCGCGCCAAATTTCCAGTAGCTGTTTCTCCCTAATTCCATATATGCGAAGAAATATTGGGCAATTGCAAAAAGAAAAACGAACAGCTTGGTCTTTACAGAAGATAATACTAATGATCAATACGACGACACCAACTGAAGGGGAAGAATGAGAAAATTTTGAAGAGAGGTTAAAACAGAGAGGAGATTAGATAAATTTGTGCTCTATTGATTCAGATTGTGTTGTAATGACGAATGATCGAGTTCTATGTAATAACCGATACTCCTCCAAATATATGGGTATCCAAATATATGAAGTACGAAAAGCAGTGGAATTTTGAAAGCTCTTGAAACACGAGATTAATTACAATTATGATTAGGAATGTTAAAAGGACTAATCAAAAAGAATTTAGAACCCTTTAAATTATGGAACCCTTTAAATTATGGCCTTTTGGTCCGAATAGTTATCCTGGAGTCCGTTAGTACTAACCCAAAAGTTAATTAAGTTAATTAGTATGTGGCTAGCCCATCATTTTTATAAAAATATATGAACATATTTCTATTATTTCATATATATTGTTATATACATATTACTATTAAATGTTTTTCGAATCCAACTCTCATATTTAAGTCTTTAATTTACCAAACAAGCTATGGTTCTTTGGCAAAGTTCTCTTTTTATTTGTTTTAATTATCCATTACTTAATTAAGTTTTTTTATTGTACTCAAAGAAATAAATTTGGTTTTATTTTTGTTTTTTTTAGTAAAAAAATATCATGAAGTTTTATTAGATTCTAAATTTAAGAGTTAACTATTCTAAAATTTTCAAATATGAAGGTTTTATTTTAATGGAAATTACATAAGCATGTATATATATATATATATATTAAAAAGTATATATAAGTAATCTATATATATATAAAAGCAAGATAGTTGCCAAATAAGGAAAAATCCCGCCAAATTTAACTTACCAAAAATAGCAAGTAATGTGGTATATTTAATTAATGATATCTGCACTATTGATACATGATGACTACTGCATTGATAACCTAAACTAGCAGATTTCAATAAATAATTTGGTAGTATAAATGCACGCCTATGACACTATGATATTATAACTGATTTATTGGGCACCGAGATTTCCATTTCAAATTCAAAATTTTCAAATATAGAACTGAAAGAAGACATTAAAAAAATCCAGAATCCAGTGTCTGTATTGAAAAACGTAAAACAATTAATAACATCAATTGTATGGTTCCCAAGAAAGAAAATACAATTAGTGGTGTCCAGGCTGTTTTTTTAATTCCTTTTGGAAAAGAGCAACAATAAGAAGTAAAATCTGAATTAACGGATAATACAATGATAAAACTTCCACACAGCAATCACACTTACATTCTGGATCCTGAATCCAATATAAGATACAAAACACCTAGCTAAACATGCCCAAAATCCATAACAAATAACCTATTACCATCGACCCAGAAACTCAATTAAATTCAAAACTAATAGGCAGTTTCATACCTTCTGGGTTGATTTCCAGAATAAACTATCAGATCACATCGGATCCAAATCAAACGCGTGTAGGACAACAGGGGCAGCGGCAGCAGCCGCAGAGGAGGCGGCGCCGCCTAGGAAATCCAGAAAACCCATCTAGCTTGCTCCCGATCATCCAAAAACAATCCTCGGGCCTTCTAAGCCCCATGCGTGCAAACCACAAAAGGCCGACAAGCAAAGCAGAGATCAACAATGATTCGACGCGGTGAGAACACCACAACTATAGTAGACACCACGGAATCCTCAAAATCTCCCGATCCGACGAAGCGTCGTCCGCAACCACCACCACGATCCGAATGACGAACAAGTAGAGAAATAGCCACGCGGCGAGGAGGGATAACAACACGAGAAGCGAAAAAGGGTGAGAGAGGAGAGAGAGGGCGAGAGATAAGGCGAGGAGGGAAACGTAGTTGATCTGTAATTATTTTTTGAGCTTTGACTGAATTTGAAATTTTTACTTTTAGGGATAACAAATATGAAATCGAAGCTTACTAAGGATGATATTGATGTGAGGCTCAAATGGCTTTGTCTCTTTCACAGGAGGAAACATCAGTGTAAGTTTTTGAATATCCCAAAGTTTTGTGGATGATCTGTAATTATTTTTTGAGCTTTGACTGAATTTGAAATTTTTATTTTTTTGTTATATATCTTTAGAGAAAGAAAATGGGATCATATGAAAGCGATTGTAGTATGTTTTTGTTAGCATAAATGGTTGTATAGCTCTAGATAAGAACTAAATGTTATGAGATCCAATCAGATGGGAAAAAAATGGAGCTGGAAATGTTTCTTTTTAGGGATAATTATAAAAACTGCCCCCGAAGTTTGAGCTGATAACAAAATATCCCAGAGATTTTGAAAATTATAAAATACCCTGTGTTACAATTTACCCACCTCATAAACAAAATCATTTCAAACACCCTTCTACATTAACACATAATCAAACCTCAGGGTTTTTTTTTTCGAGGTTTTTTTTGGAATTTTAAAGTTTTCTGGGTTTTTTTAATTATCCCAAACCTCAGGGTTAGCTTTTGTAATTATCCCTTCTTTTTATGTGATTATGTTTTATTGAATTACCCTGCTTTCAAAGTTGGTAAATACATCCCCCTGCTCTTCAAAAATTTCGAAACTACACTCCAAAGGTAAGAAACATT
Organism: Rehmannia glutinosa; assembly: GCA_016081115.2. NCBI lineage: Eukaryota > Viridiplantae > Streptophyta > Magnoliopsida > Lamiales > Orobanchaceae > Rehmannia > Rehmannia glutinosa. Next base: position 116,087 of record JABTTQ020003397.1, on the reverse strand, counting down.
TCTTGTTCAATCCATTTTTGATATCACCTAACTCATCTCTTTCACCTTCTAATTTAAGTTTGATTTTTGATTTTGAGGTATACCTAGAAGACCTTTGAAGAAATTAAGAGACTAGTCATCTTGAAGAAAAATTGTGAAGAAGTTGGTATAAGGTAAGTGTGGAATTTTTAGTACATTTTCTTCTTCTCTCCTATTTTCCAAAAATTTGATACTCCATTTTTATTTTTGGAGTTTTAGGGGCTGACCTTGGAGGTTGACATTAAGGGTGACCAAAACCTTACACTTGGAAGCCATTACTAGTCACATTTTACTCACTACACAAGGTAAGTGTAGTATTTCCAATTTTCTCACCATCTTCTTCTATTCCCTAAAATTTTAACCATATTCTTCTAACTCCTATATTTTTTTGATATTCCTTGACTTAGGGGCTGATCTAAGTCACTCCTTCATCGAGAGAGATTTATCCCATTTTCACCAACAAACCGATCTTTAAGGTGGGTGGAAAAATCATTTCAACTTCTAGGTGTTTAAAATTGAAAATATGCATGCAATATTTTGTTATTGAGTACTTGAGATATATATTATGTATTGCATGCTATTTTCTTGTATCAAGTTGGAAAAATTCTCAAGTGTTGCTCAAAAATGCGATTTATCGAAAAATAGGGCATACATGCACACTTTATTGTTATACTTGATGAAATTTTGTATGAGAATGATATGTATGTGTATGACTCTTGAAATCTATGTTTTGAATGATTTATAACCTGGACAAGTCGAGCATAATTGATTAAATTTCAACTTTTGGACTTAAAATGCAAAAATGGAAAGTTGGTGGACTTAATTGCAAGAAAATAAAACTTAAGGGACCCCTCTATAATTTTAGATTTTTGGGACTGAACTCAGGTTCAAAAATTATGTTTTGACATTTTAATAAGGTTTTAAGAGTTTTTAGATAAATAAAATCAACCATTAAAAGCCCAAGGACTAGATTATAAAATTTGAGAAGTTTAAGGGCTATTTTGCAAATTTCGAAACTGTACCAGACCCTAATTTTAAAATTTGAAATTTTAACTCTTAAGGGACAGGAAATAACATATTTTAAGTGTATTCCAAAAATCCAAGTGTTTAGAGCTTGGAAAGTAATTTTATAAAAATTGAGGGACCAAATTGTAAAAGATTAAACGTGAGGACCAAAATACAATTTTCAGGACTTATGCAGTCCATGCACCTGTAAATACTAATTTAACTATAATATAATTATATCTTGGACCCAAGGTTCCAATTTCATAACAATTGGACCCCTAAAAGCCTTAAAGGCAATTATTTCAAAATGGGACAAAAATGAAATTTTCAAACGTTAAATGACCTAAAATTATTTCTTTTAAAAACTTCTTTTGTCCCAATATCCCACTAACCATAATGACATTTTCCAACTGGAATCACAATAAAAGCCCTTCCGGTTTGTGAGTTCCAATTATTTTAAACTTAGAGCCCGAAATGGCAATTTTAAAAAATGGGGCCAATATGAGAATTTTATAAAAACTCGACCTCAAAACTTTAAAAACCTGAATCTCTGAACAATTTGGAAAATTTAGGAACTGACCTCATAATTTTTCAAGGTCGGGATATTTATTTATTCAATTTTAACCCCAAAAGTATTGGTTTTTACAAAATGGGGCTAAATTGTAAATTTTCTTTTTATCAAGGATCTAACTCAAATTATTTTCCTTTTACGAAAATAGCCCTGGACCCTCTGACTTCAATTCTTAAATGAAAATATTTTATTTTCTCAAAATCCACTGATTTATCGGATCGTCTTGACCGATTAATACGCGATCGTGGGCGACTTACTTCCTCGCCTTGCGATTTCGAATCTATAACGGACTTATGTTCCACCTAATCTTTCAAGATATCGAAGACTGCTTATCCTCCCGATAATCATCTTCATCCAAATAACTCCACCAACGCCATAATTACTTTACGCAAATTTTCTAAAACTTTTCATGAACTGCTTCCCGAATCAATATACTCGACTGCCTGGTTGACTACCTGAACGTGTATTTAATTTCTTTGCTGAGTCAACTTGGTGTGTCAAGCTCACGATCGGAATGGATACGTCGGGGATGGAACCGGCAGCTCGGCTGCTATTCCACTCTTCCGGCCCCATCGTCCTAATCCCACAACTGAGGGACGGAGTTTGTCCAAGGAAAGCGGGTCTAGTACTTGAGGTATAATCATGATTATGACGAATCCCAGCCTTGCTAGCTCCAACGTGAATTTTGTCTTTGCCTATGGAGCGATAAGGTGACAGGTCTTGGACCATCATGAACGGGGAGTTACAAGGAAGAACAAAGGAATCACCGTCTGATCCACACGATTCCTGAGTTGAACGAGCTTTGTTGGCGCTACACTTCAATGACGCAAACCGCTACTTGTAATGCATGGGTTGGCGCTACACTTCAGTACGCAACCACTAATTGCCTTACATGGGATTGGCGCTACACATCAATACGCAGTCCTCCTGTCTTGCTTGAATCATCGTGCATGTGTGACCACAAACTATTTCTTAAACTGTATAAATATATTACTTAATACATATTTATCACGATACTTGTGGGCTATGTGTGAAATCATGCATCATACCCCACGCGTTTTCATACAACCGTTTTCTCGCGTTAACTATATATATCGCCACACTTGCACACGATCACCCCATCCACTGAGATTTCTGTCTCATCCCCTCCTGTTTTCCAACCTTTAGATGAAGAGTACGTTGAAGACATCAAACCTACTACAGATTGAATTCCTACCATTGATGTGGAGCGACACTCCTTTTACTTTTATTGCTGTTGGACTCTTTTATTTTCTTTGCATTCTGGACTGTAATTTAAGGGCACAGGACCCTTTGACACTTAAGCTGGTGATATGATGTGTACTTTATTTCCTAGTTTCAGACTGTAAGCTATTTGGTTGTTGGGATGTAATTGTAATCGTACTGTACTTGTAGTTTTCCGCTGCTTTAGACCTTGTTTCTCTTGGGATTGTTGCATCGTTTTCTAGAATGTTGGGTTTATTTCTGCTTAAGTGATTGATCATCGTCGTGTCGCGTTTGGGGCATGACATTCCAGGGGTACAGCTTAACCACACTAAGATTTATTCAGTCTAATTGGAAGACTGCTATTGAATCAACGCTTTCAATGGTTCGCGACTCCACGCTTCTTGTCCTTCCTCTCGTGATTCAAGACAAAGAGTGTAGATCACTAGCCCTTACTCTCGATCCATTCAGGGACGAATACCGAGACAACCGTTCCTTGCCGGTCTCTTGCTGATGACTTTACATCGCTAAAGAATCGTAATTGACGGCAAGAACTAAAAATCAATAAAAGTACCTATTAGATTGACAATGTGCGCCCAGTAAATGAGTCGAACCCACCGCATAGGTGCCTTGAAGTGAAGTTTGGATATGGGCTACCTCTTTCCTTTTTTGCCAGCCTTCTCTCACGAGAAAGAAATTGGATTTTATTCAGGATGCGATTGGCCGACATGAGGCCTAAGGAGGGCTAATTTACACGCACGGACGATTCGTAAAGGGCCGCGCTCTTATTCGCGGGTGGCGGTCATAAGGGAATTCTTTTATAGAAAAGTATAGAAGTGAAGAAAGGTAAAATACCATCAAGCCATATCACCGCTTTACTTTTTGACTTCTTGATCAGAGCGTTTAAGTGCCCTTTACCTGGGGAGCCGGTACGTATGGTAGCGGGCAAAGAAAGGATAGCGTGCTTTCTAGGAAGGGTGCAAGTAGGTGAACGACTCACTATTCACTAAAAAAACTAGCCATTCGGAATAAAGGACTCATCTACAAGCTTCTGGGCTTCGTGACCCTCAATGGAATTTCGGGATCCGAATGAAGGGCTTTTTTCAGTCAAGACGGAGTCCCAGATGGAGAAATTTGGGAAGACTATGTCTCGTGCGTGAGTCAGCTTATCCTGATCAAAGAGGTGCACTTTCAAACTGGTGAGTTCTGTGGAGTCAAAGAGTAGGAAATGGAGAAGGACATTGGTGGCAGTAGATCTCCCGTTGCTAGATTTGACTTTTTTGTGAAGAGCCCGGTTTGTCGAGTAGGACAGTTTATTTCGGTTAGGTTGGGCTTCGCCGCTTAGCAACTTTAGATACAAACAAACAAAAATTGGGCTCAATAAGTGTGCCATTGATCTATCTTCCTTGTTTTGCTTTGTGTGGGGCCGCACTCTATGATAATTCTGGAAAGGAGGTTTCGGATGGGATGGTCCGACCTTGCAGTAGTGCTTTTCTTTAGTTTGACTTGAAGTCAACTGGGCTTTCCAATTAAACCACGAAGGAGCCAATCTCTCCGAGGCCATCAATGTATCTCTTGTCTCGGATTCAGTCTGATTCCCGGCTTCTAGGCTTTCCACCTAGTTGAGAGATGCGATGAGCCAAGGGCATGCAGTTAGGGAAGTTCTTATCCCTCGGTCTATTAGTGAACCATCTCTCTGAAAGATGTTCCACTAGAAATATTCTTGTTATTGCTTCGACTCATATTCCCCAAAAAGTGGATCCCGCTCTAATAGCTCAACTAAGTATTCGAATGACAATGCCATAGTAAGCGTTGGAACTTTCACTGGGAACCCTTGACTCAATGCATTAATTTGACGTTGGGGCTAAACCTCTTCTTCTTTGGCCCATGAGGATACTTTCACTCTACTTGCTCTTGTTGCCTGCTCCTCCGTCTTCCGCTTGTCACGACCCCTCTTTTTTGCTGTCTTACAGGTCTTAAAACGTTAATCAATAGTTTACATGGACGAGTAAGTAGCCATCGCTATCGAATTCGAGTCTCTCTTGTCGTAAACCCTTTCTGAGGATTTTCGATACGATAATAGGCTATTAGGCATCTTCTTCCCATCCTAGTGGCTAGGCACCTGCCAAGCAATGCCTTGTGCGTTCCCCATCCATTAGCAGTTGGAAGAGCAGAACTGGGACATCTAAGCCTGGAACCGCTTACTGATTGGAGACCTTATGACAATGGTTCACAAACAGACTGCTGATTTCTCTTTTATTGGCGCCCGATAGGTAGGCTATTCGATTGAGTCGAAAGCCTACCAACGCATAAAGGTTCCGATTCGAGCGAGAGCTCAAACGGGGGAGGCGAGAAGATCTTGATCAATACTATGTTTACATATGGATCCCTACGTCGTTCCATTCCATTTAGGATTAGGAATAGGCGTAATCGGACCTGCTTTTTCCTTGGCGAAGCGAGGAAGCACAGTTGCGCGCCTCTCCAGCCTCTCTATACTCTATAGGCTATTAGTACCAAGCGCCTGATTTGGAAGCTTGCTGTGTAATTTCATAAAGAAATAAAAGTTTGTGAACCTCAAATAATCCGCATTTCAAACTAGCCTCCCGGATCGAACCGACCTTTTTAATAGATTATAACTATCAATAAAGTAGGAATGGTAAAGAAAGAGATGCACTTTCTGGACACAGGATCCAGAGTTTTTTCGAGAAAAGATCCCCTCCCTCAATATCATGATTGGGTCGACCAGTGGGAGAGTCAGAGTCGAAAAGAGGATTCCTCACTTCTTTCTCTCATTCAAAACCGTGCATGAGACTTTCATCTCACACGGCTCCTTATTTGATCCATATTGATGCAATTTCTGTAGTAGGAGATACCATAGTAACCTGGCTTTGGGGTGGGTTCTCCGTGGACAATGCCACCTTAAATCGTTTTTTTAGTCTTCATCATTTGCTCCCCTTTATTTTAGTAGGCGCCAGTCTTCTTCATCCTCGATGCTTTGAATAAGGTTCGAAGCAAGGAGGAGATAGAAAAAAGGATGTGACTACTGCTCTTCTAAAGAACTGAATGAGACGCCCCTTACCGAGGGGACGTACGTTCTGCTTCCTTCTGGGGCTCCGAGTGGTTAAGGGTGTTAACCAGCTTCTCTCCTTTCAGTCGAGCCTGGGTGCCACCTTCCACTTCTCGTTCTAAGGATGCACAGAATTAAAAACATGGTCTTACGTGAACACTGAGGGAGGAGTTTATTCCCGAGTGTATTTCTCTCCCTTCTTCTGAGTCGATTTAGCAAATCTAACAACAGTTTCTTTTTCATGTCCATCTGACTCAATGGGAACTTCACTAAAATCGGGGGAAGGGGATGACACTGGTCTTTCATTCCATTCCTTTCTGGAGGCAAGGATGGGCCCCTGCTGAGATTCATTCCTCCTATCATCTAGGAGTGAATAGGGCTTACAGAACAACAACTGAAAGAGTTTACTTCCCGGGCCCACTGCCTCACACCACTGGCATTGAAGAAGTAGTGCTTTCTTCTTTGCTAAAGAGAATGTCAAACCTGCAAACAGAAGGCATATTCTAGCTCTTTCTCTTCCATTAGGGAGCTTGGTCTTGACTCTTCTGTGTGGTATTCATTCTTGTTCGGCTCTTGGAATCACATCCATCAGTGGTTGGACCAACCATCAACAAGGGCCGGTTGTGCAACTTAGTCCTCAGCAACAAGTTTTCATCTGATAATTATATAGAACAACATTGAGCTGTCGATGTGTCGATTTATGGTTGTCTTTTATGAGATTCAATCAGGTCCCATTAGCCTGTGACGGATTTCTTCCAATAGTAGGAGGGCTCACAGTAATCCTGGGTATACGGGTATAGCAGTAATTGGACTTCAATAGGATATGACAAGTTTGAAAGCGGCCTTGGATGCATGATAATTGTTTCATCCCTTCTACAACTCACCCATTTTGCAAGTAAACCAAAAGTGGTGAGCAGAGCCAACGGTGGATCCGGTGCCACATATGATTCTATTATCACTTCCGATAGGCAGGAACGAGATCCCTCCTTCTACCCAAAAGGGTAGACCAAAAGCACTGAAATGAATATGAGAAAGCGGACCTTCTTCAAACTGGCCTTTGAACTTTAGCAAATAAATAATTGTCTATTGGATAGAACGAAGAGAGCCCTCCTGTCTGCGGATCCTGGAGCAATCCAGACCAGCAAGATTTGCTTGATGATATCTGAACATCGAAGACCTAAATCAATCGAGAAGTGCCATGAATTATCAAAATAATAATCGGATATGCTTATTGAGAAAAAAGTTTCCTAAGACTTCCCTTACTTGAAGTGAATCTCTTCAGTGGCAAGTCACCAAAGTTAGACTAACCGAGGCTTTGGCTTTTAAAGAGAGAGGATTCGATGTCAAAGATTAGCATCCCATTCTCAACAGCAAGATAATGGGTTCAGAAACCACACGTTTCTCTGGATCATCATAGCGTACTTCCACATATCCACTTAGAGGAAGGTCTAACCATCAAAAAGTGACGATTGTTCATGGAAGTTTCTACAGAAAGACCCCTTGGTTCTAGCAAACAGATCACAATTACAAGTACCTGGGAGCATACAAAGCATTAAAAGAAAAGGACCGGAAAACGCGGCGGCACATCGAAGTCATCCCAGGGAGCATTTGGGAGAATATAGAGCCAGTAAGGTAATCTTCGAGAAGGCACCAGAGGAGATGACCAAGCATTTGAGGCTTTTGTATATCAAAGCTCACATTGATGGGAAAACGGTATCCATAGTCTTGGTGGACAATGGAGCCGTGGTGAACATCTTGCCACTAAGAATGAAGTTGATATAAGGCAGGCAGAGCAGGGTGCCTGTACATAACCAACAGAGAGAGGGAATGGACTTTGATTTTTGATGACATTCAAGTAGCGCTACTGGAAATAGGGGCAAGCGGCGGTTTAACTTGGTTTGGTCGCCCTAAGCCGAAGCTTCTTATTTATTGATCTTGGCCAGCGTTAGGGAGGGGATGTGTCCCCTATTGTTCCTCATCTTCCTCATGAAGGAACCAACTATTCAAACTTCCACGGATCGATCGAAGGAGGCACCCAATCCCGATAGGCGGGAGCAATTGTGAGGAATAGACATTCTACACCCAAACCCATATCAGAAAAGCTTTGGCTTAGCCATAACGAGATCAATCACTCAGTCTTCGCTACAGAAGTCAATAGTAGTAGGTTCAGGACCATCCTCTAATACTAATAAGAAAAAGAGCTTCCCCTTAGACCTGACCAAGAGTCACACCGGTAGCCCTCAGAAAGAAAGGTCCCCCTCCCGTATAGACATGATTTGACGAAAGGATCGATATTCGGAAGAAAGGGAATAAAAAGAATCCACAGAGTCGACTGATGCTTGCTGTACGCTATAAAGCTATAGTCGCAGATGCGCTCTTACTTCTATCATTCAGATAATTCTATTCCAGTGCTTGGCGGGCCTCTGCCCCAAGGGAATCTCTTCCATTTCCATCAGCTGGGCATCTCATTGATTCACCATCCCTCGAGGGGCAATAAGGAGCCGAAAGCGTGCATGGGTCTAGAACCCCCATCCAATTCAGTGGAAGATAGAAAGAGTGGTTTGCAAAACCTAACTTTGATCGGATCAAAGTCAGCACTAAACCTAACTTTCATTCATTTCTGTAGAGTCTGGGCTTAGAATAGAGGCTTATGCCTCGCAATCAAATCTTAGTTGCCCCATCAAAGAACCTAAAGATGCTAATGCTAATCCACGAAAAAGAGCTCACCCTTTTTCTATTGGTTTTGGGGCTTCGGAAAGTATTTGATTTAAAGTAATCTAGCATCATGATAACATCTTTTCGACTTTGTATAGACCATTGATAGTAACCATTTTGACTACTATCAAAGTAGAGACTTCCTCCAAATACTACCTTATAAGACTCTACATCTTGTAGAAGTTTATTAGTTACTCGAATACATATCGGGTGGCGGTCCGTAAAAAAATTTGACTTTATTTTTCGAGCGCTGTTTTACCTTGATGGTATTCAGTAATTATTAAAAACATTATAAAACATGGAAATCACTTTTAATATCGCTCGATACGAAAGTTTTGAATAGCCGAGAATAATCTACAAGAAATACTTTGAATAATTTAAAAACAATTAGGAGTATTTGGATCATAATGGGCGACATTGTTTTGGTGTAAAAACTCAGTCAAACATAATCATCAAAATCATGATAAAAATATTTATCTAACAACCCCCCCATTTTTGATGATTACAAACCAAAATATTTTTAGATGATTGATTTTTAATACAAAACGACAAACCGTTTTAAATCACAAATGTAGGAGCAAATATTTTTCAAAAATATTTTTAACAAAGCCCCCTATCAACATGCACAATAAGAGTAAGTAGAAGCAAACAACTAAGAAGCTAAAAGTTTAGCTTTTACAATATGAGCTCAAATAAGATGAGCTTAGAAGCTTCCCCTGTCAAAAAAATCATAGGACATGTATACAAAGTCCATGATACATCCAATGGACTAAGTTTCATTCACAACTTTTGGCTTTTTCAATCACAGCTTATAGCTTTTTTGTGAGCTTTTTCTAGCTTCTTTGAGCTAATGAGCTTGTTTCGTGTTTCTCCCCATTTGGAATCATCAAAAAGAATGTTAGCACGATAAAAACATCATAAACATATATCAAAGTGCGCATTTTCATCGAATTATCGAGCTTTTGAACATAGAGCTTAAAATTCCAAATGATAAGGGAAAACTTGAAAAGATAATTTAAAAAGCTCATTTGGGTTACAAATCATGATCTCTATAAACTTATAAGACATTTGAAATCGAGAGAATCATGTAAACAAAAAAATTTCATTGAAGTATTTTATCGAGCACTTGGTGTGCGTAGAATAAAAACAAAGATGTATATAACACTTGTAAGTGTAAACATGCCAAAAATACATCACCAATCATAAAAATACAAGCATAATCCATCATCATAATTTCCATCACAAATATACAAGTATGCATCAAAAATCCCAAAATATAAGTATTGTTCTCAAGGGTTCAACCCAATTGAGATTGAAACGGAATTAATCTTACCAATTTGAGCAACAATGATGATATACGAGCAACATGATATCCAATATATAGAAAAAAAATATTTTCAAAATTACTTATGCCATCATGCAAAAATTCAAAAAGTACTTTTACCATCAAGTACTTTACACCATCAATTCAAACAAATAAACATTCACCATTTTCAGCACTTTGCTTTGTGCTTTTCTTTGCTTAGCACTTTGCTATTTCTCCCCTTTTGAATCATAAGAAAAAATATTAGTGCAATGAGATTATCCAAAGTGCAATAGGAAACATAAGAAACATCAAACATTAAATGACAATAGTATGCATTACAAAGAGTTTAGACAAAAAATAAACATGCGAAAAATTTGAAAGCAAGGGGTAGGGATGTCAATCCTCATTCGAGGAAAAGCAAGCCGTAGGGAGAAGTTCCTTGATGAATTTTTTAAGTTTCCCCATTTTGATCTTCATTCTTGGATTTTCCTCTTTCACCTCTCGGATTTGTTTTCGAAGGGATGTTACGTCACGAAAAGTTTCCCTCTCAACTTTTTCCATTCTTTCTGTAAGAGTCAAATCATCAACATCCGGTTCATTTTCATCCCTTTCTTCATTATTGTGCCCTTCTTCATCTTGCACATTATCTTCTTCCCTAATTTCTTGTTCTCCCACATTATCACCACCACCCATTAGATCTTCAATTTCAATGTCGTCAAAGAAATCATTCCGAGGTTGTTGTGGAATGCCAACACGTCCCCTAGCGGCTCTAGTGGGAACCCAAGGTAATGTCCGTCTCATTCTTTCCATTTGAAGTATATTATCCTTATCAAAGTAATGATGACGAATTTCTGTGTTCATTTCATTTTCCGGGTAACCCGACAAAAATAGAAGCCGACAAATCTTCTTTCCCAAAGTATAATGCTTCTTAGCAAGTGTTCTTGATTCAACCAAACAATATAAAAATACGGCGTCATAGTTAATCCTTTTGCACCGAACAATTTTATAAGTGAGAAAAAATTCAAGATTACTTGGAAGTTTCCCTCTTTCCCACATACACAATATGAATAAATAAGCGACACAATAAGGTAATTAGCCGGCATCGCTAAAATAGTGCCCTCAGGTAGGACTCCCAAATATGTTTTTACTTCATCTAATGAAACTCCAAGAATATCATCATTCCAATGACCACAATCCAAATTAAGAATACCTTCATTTGACACATTAAAATGATGACACCTGATTTTCAAAATAAGCCCTAACTTCCGGATATTCATCGTGAAACGTCAAAAACCGACATATTTGAGTACGTGCAATCTTCTTATCATTAAATTCTAATTGTTCATAATGCTCCTTGGCGAGCTTGTGCAAGAATCGGAACTTATTTGCCCTAGAGGGAGGCTTAGATAGAAGATGAGACTTACGTGTGTCCAAATGAATGTTCGATTTTGTAATCCCGGCTCTTAATTCCGCAATCTCCTCATCCATGAGCTGATTTTGATTATATCTTTTTGGAATTTCATCATATTTGGGATTGGATGAAGATTCTCCCCTTTGCCTCATTTTCCTCCTTTGAGGATTTGGTCTGGTAAATTATCAGGGACCCATGAAAATAAGATGATATGGTGATATAAACTCAAAAATTGAAAGAATTAGTGATGATTAGAGGAATTTTTAAGAAATGTTTGGGGTTAGGGTTTGAAAAAGCCGTGAGTTAGAAGAGAGATGAGAATGCCCTGTTTTTATATAAAAGTCGATTGTCTCATAAACTGACCTGGTCGACCGGTACCTGGTCGGCATGTACCAATTTTATCCGAATTTTTTTTTGAAAATTGTAAAACGAACCCCAAATTTTTTTAAAATAAATACGACACAAAAATACATTAATCGAGTAAATATAGACTTTTATTCAATATACATTATGCCTAAACGAACTCGAATTTGCAAGAAGTCTCGTAGGATAGCGATTAAAAAATTCGCTAATAAAATATATCTCAATCTTTTTGTTTCGAGACTTAATCCAAAAAAAATTGTCGAACCTCAATATGTATAGAACAGTTATGAAGAACCGGGTTTTGAACAAAAGATATATACTGAATGTTTAAAAAAAAATGAACGTTTTCAAGCATAGGATAAAACATGCCTTATCCTATGATTGAAAACGTTCAAACAAGTCCAAGTGGCTATGATAATCTAGAGGGGGAGTGAATAGATTATGCCCATTTTCTCAATTTAGCCCTGTTTTTCGAATGAATAAGCAAAGACAAGAATGAAGGTGTGGGAAACTAAACAACACACATCGATATATATTGAGGTTCAAACCACCTAGGGCCTAATCCTCTACCACCCTAGTATCTCCGAGATGGATTTCAAAAAGAAAACAAAATTATTAATAGTTACCAAAACTATTACGCCTTCACCTTGAAGAGTACCACACTTTTCTTACAACGGCACCAATGAAAATTACCACAATCTTCCAACTTGAAGAGCATCAAACTCTCCAACACCTCGAAGAGCACCAAACTCTTCCACAAGAAGATTACCATAATCTTCTTACACTTATGAAGAGTACCACACTCTTCAACACCTAGGATCACCCAAGCGTGCTCTTACCACAAGAACACTCATAAGGATTTGTTGTGTTTGAATGATGAATACAAATTCGAGATTACAACTCGATAAGGAAGTATACCACTTTGAAGTGCAAGTGTAATCAAGAATCAAGCCTAGACCTCAAGATGTGAAAGTGAAATACTTATGCTATTACAACAAGAATGTTGAAAGTGAAGAACACGCTATTTGCTTGATATGTCTCTTGTTGTGTTGTAGTGTATTATCTTGTTATTTGTTGCTCCAAATCTTCCTCTATTTATAGGAGAGGTATTAAACATTGATAGACTCCTCTTGGAGAGTGAAATCTGAAAAGAAATACAAGTTAAAACAAGAATATAACTGTTACAAATTAACCCCACAAAATCAGTAAAAATTGTCTCCCATAAGCTCAAAATCGTCTGATTTTGAACTGGTCAACCTGTGGATTGACTGGTCGATCAATACAAAAATTCAAAATATAATTCCGTTGAGCTGAGTCCCACACAGGTCGACCGGGGGGTCGACCACCTGTCCCTGCACTTTTTAAGAACGAAGGAAAATTTGGACAGTGGCGCAGGGGAGGACGAACCCTTTAGTCAACCTATGTGGTCGGACGTGGGGGTCGACCCATTCCCGGGTTTTTTTATCGAGAAGAAATCAGAACAACGCATGTGCATCGGTCGACTCGTGGCTTGACCAGTCGACTTGTGGCTCGACCAGTCGACCTGTTCCAGGGGTATTCGGTCCGTCAAAAATTTTGAACTTATTTTTCGAGCGCCGTTTTACCTTGATGGTATTCGGTAATTGTTAAAAACATTATAAAACATGGAAAATCACTTTTAATATTGCTCGATACGAAATTTTTGAATAGTCGAGAATAATCTACAAGAAATACTCTGAATAATTTAAAACCAATTAGGAGTATTTGGATCATAATGGGAGACATTGTTTTGGTGTAAAAACTCAGTCAAACATAATCATGATAAAAATATTTATCTAAATATTATATCTTTAAAATATTATTTTATACTCACATTCTAAAAATTATGATCATTTTATCCTTATCTATTAGTTTAGTAAAATAACAATATCATTTTAAAAGTATTTAATATTAATAAATATGCACTTATTTTATAAATTAATTTCACAAACTGATTAATTTAATGGGTTAATATTAAATTTATTATATTTTACATTTATTTCTAATTATTTAAATTTAATATAGTCCTTATTAAATTACTATATAACAAAATATTTATATTAGCTAATACATTTATACTTTTAATTTATTATTCACCACAAACTTAAAATTATATAATATATATGTAATACATTTTACTAAAGATCCAATCTATTATTAGTAACTTTTCAATTTAACTCAAACCCTAAACCCTAAATCATAATTTAATAAAAACTATGTTTAATTGAAAAAATAGTTATTTTAGTAAAATGATTAATCTTACATTTAAAATAATTTCTATTAAATATGGCTATGTAATTATCTATATATACCTATTGCTTAAATTATATTATTATAACTCATTAGTTATGAGAAATTTAATACTAACAATTCACTTATTTAATATATATTATTAAATTTAATAAGTAGCAAATAAATTCTTAAACATATATATATATATATATATATATATATATATAGGATTTAGATTAGGTAAGTCCACATAACTTAGATGAGTACATGAGACCAAATCTATGTCATTGATTTAATTTTTAAATGGTTGAAATTAATTAGATTTTACCATTATTTAATATATAACTTAATAAAAAAGGACTTTTTGGTAATTTTAATTAAGATCAATTTTTGGGAGGGAAATTATTTTTGGTAGTGGGCTAAAAATTAAGAACGGTATAAGGGACGTGTGTAATCTAAGATCCTGCATATCTTCGAATCTTTAGTAAACGAAGAGTCATATTCTCCCCTAGGTGTCATCTCTGCAAACCACCGAAACCACTGTTAACGTGAGAAATAACCATCCCAATTTTTCATTCTTCAAGTGGTCTTCTCCATTCAAGTCGTCTCCAACTCCACCCTTTCGTTATGAGTTTTTTTTTTTCATTTTTTAGGAGCCATCCTTTGTGAAATATCAGGAATTGTGAAAATCCCAAAACCTTCGATCGAAAATCAATCTCCCGCATCGGCCGAAAGTCAAACTCAAAGTTGAGCAACCACCGCTTACATCACCCAGGCATTGTGGATTTTTCCCAGAAGTAGCGATTTTGGAAACCCTCATTTCCGCTGAAAAAATCCCCAAATCTGTGAAGTACACCGGAATCGTAGGTAGGGCGATTTTGGAAAACCCCATTTTCGACGCGGCAACCGGAACGACGAGTATTATTTGAGTAAGTAGCAAAATTTCAACTGTGCATTCACCCACATTGTAGGTAGATCAATATTTTTTCTCTTTTCTTTCATTTTTTTATATTTTTATTGCATTTTTATGTAGAATTTTTGTTATTGCTGGACATGTTTTTAACATTGCATATTGTTATTGTTAAATATGCTTATGATTGTTATGAATTATGCTTTAATAAATTTCAGTTTTTATTGTCAAAACGGGGAAAGGGTGGAAATTAGTATTTCCTAGTTTTTCAGAATTATTGGGAGATTGTTTTATTGAGGCAAAAACTGCTTATTGTTGTCAATAATCATGGTCATATTTGTGTTTTCACAAGTGTTGGTTGACTGCTTTAATGAGACAAAAATATCGCTTATCTATGTTTTGTAGTATGCTTATATATATTCAAGTATGTACGAAATGGTTAGGATTTGCTGTGTTTTTGTTTTAAACTGTCTTTATTATCTGAAAAAATGAAGTCTGATAGATGGCTCTAATGGGATTTTAAAATGCATTTTGTTGCTGATAACTTTGCTTGTTTATGTTGTATATTATGCTTGTGCATGTTTTATATAATGCTTTCATACAAAAGGTAAGCATTTCCCACTTTTTTTTTTCTAAGTTTGGGGTTTGCCTGTGTTTGATGTTGTGTACTGCTTATTGGTGTTGACAATTATGCTTACTCACATTCTATATCATGCTTACTTATTTCATATAGTATGCTTAATTTTTTTTTTCTGTTAATAAATGACTCAGTTAAATGACTATTTGCCACTTTGTTTTTGTTAGTGTTTCTTTTGGAAATGGCTAAAGAGAGCAAGAAGAGTAAGGCAACAGTGGATAAAGTGAGTAAGAAGAGGAAGGCGACAACTATTGATGTTCCTGCAGAGGCGAGTAAGAAAAAGGTCGAGAAGGACAAAGGGAAAAAGTGCTAGATGGTAGCCAGGGTGATGAAGATTTCAAATATCCTAGGTTGTGTACGAGATCAACGCTGAAGAGGTTCGCCAAAGTTATTAAGAAACTGAACCCTGCACAAACGGCTGCAGTTAATGAGATTGGGTTATGCGGCCTGTTGCACATGAAGATTGTTGAAATACCGGCACAGTTAACTTACTGGCTGGTTAAAAATTTCAATCCAATTAGCTGTGAATTGGTGATATCAAAGGGGATAACAATTCACATTGACGCCACATATATGGAACGGGTCCTGGGAATTCTGAACGGTAGTGTGAATATTGACCGGAAAAACAAAGCGGGGGATGTGACCTTTATAAAGAATGACAACAGATTTTTAACAAGGCTAACAACCACATCACGACAAAACATGTATGCATGGAGATGTTAAAATGCGAGGACGGAGGTGACTAGTTTAAAAAGCATTTTGTTGCCTTGGTGGACTGCTTGATTATCGGGAATAACCCCATTGGTTATGTTAATCATCTCATGATGGATAGCCTAGAGAATGTTCAGAATATTCGCAACCTTGGCTGGTGTGAGTACACGATTAACACGTTGGTGACAAATCGGGCACGTTGGGCCTCTTCTATTTTTATCGGTAAGTGTTAAATTATTATTGCGTTTACATTTTTTTGTATTACTACCTTGTGCACTTTCTAATTTCTTTTTTTTAGGTTTTTTAATTGGATAGGGTTGTTTTCTATACTAGGGACGTGGTTAGAACACTCCTCAGTATTGGATTTTGGACTGCTGAGATCATTCGGAAAAGGGTACGCAAGGAGATGAATGAAGGTGGTTTTGGACAGGGTCATTTGGCGGAAGCGCTCCATATAGCTGCACCAAACGAAGGGTCTACTGCAGTTGACATCAGGCTGTTAGAAAGTCAGTCAGCAAAGGCTAGCATGTCATCTGGGACCGAGAGTCACAAGGTATAAATTTTACTTCTTTTGATTGGATGAATCCATTTTGTATTATTTGCTTATGACACATGAAAATTATGCTTATATGTGTAGTTAATAATGCTTTTATTATAAAATGATGGAGTATTTGATTGTTGTAATCCTTGCATACATGTCTAGTTAATAATGCTTATTATGTTTGCCAAATGTGCTTATCTATATAGCTAAAATGCTTACAAAAATTATGGGTTGTATATTATTGTAATTTTTAGATTTTCTCTCAAATATGTTGA
Organism: Rehmannia glutinosa; assembly: GCA_016081115.2. Lineage (NCBI taxonomy): Eukaryota > Viridiplantae > Streptophyta > Magnoliopsida > Lamiales > Orobanchaceae > Rehmannia > Rehmannia glutinosa. The sequence continues at coordinate 99,086 of JABTTQ020003397.1, read as the reverse complement.
AATATTGCTTATGATATATGACAGTTCTGCTTATATATGTTGCTAATAATGCTTACAAAAATGATGAAGTATTAATTATTGTATTTTTTGTATATTATGTCTAATGTTTGTGGATTGCTTATGATATATGTCAATTCTGCTTATATGTGTGTTAATAATGACTACAAAAATTGGAAAAGATTTTTTCAGTTTTTTCTATATGTCTATAGACAACTGTTTGTTTGCATTTGTTGTAAATCATGCTCTAGAATGTTATAAATAATGCTTATGTAACTGACATTTGTTCTGTTAACTTTTGAAAAGGAGTATAAATCGAGAGTGTTGCAGAAGTTGTCAGGCCTCGCTACATATGTGGTCGACATAATTGTGTTGTTTCAGAATGCTCCAAAAGAGATGACAAGTGATGCAGACTTTTGCAAATTACAATAATCAACCAGGATGCTTATATGCTCAGCTAGTAAGCATATATTGGATGCGGAGGGCCCCAAAGCTGATGATATGAGCGAAACGTAGCTAAACGAAACTTTTTGGAATAACCCCGAGACCATATCCACCGTCAAAAAAGTTGAACTTGCGCTTGGTCAGAGTGACGAGTACGAAAAGGGCGTGGAATATTTGCCAAGTTTTAGCCTGGGAGTTACCTAAGAGATTGATACAACTGTGGGCAGGGATGTAAGATATCTGATTTTTCTTTTCTGTTATTACTTTAACATCCGGTCTACCGCGCTTACATCATCACAAAATGTTGCTTTATTATGAATAGAATGTCACTTTTTGTGTTGTATTGATATGTGTTGTTTCTTTTTTTTGTTTTATTATTAGGGCGGGGTTAGCGGGGCACGTGATATTGGTGGAGATGGTGTAGATACTGGGGACAGTGACAGTGACAATGATGATGAGGATGACGATGAGGGGAGGATAAGGGGGAGGAGGGTAAAAGCGACGATGATGAGGATGGTAGTAGCGACAATGATGAGGGGGATATATGTGATGCCGATTTGGAACAAGAAAGCAACGACAGTGGCAACGAAGAAGATGAGGTTAACAGTGACGATGAGATAGAGGGAGGGAAAATTGAGAATTCAATACGGATTGACGTGTTGTCTGAGTGTACAAAAATGGAGATGATGGTATCGAACTGGATTTTTGAAAATCCGGCAGGTGAGAGGTAAGTTTATTTATGTTTTTGTTTATTTCAATTTTTTTTCTCGATGAAGTTATTTGTTTGAACAATTGTATGAACACGCATGGAAGAAGTCATTTTCGGTAGTGGCTAATTTAACATCACCAGACAAGATATGGCGATGTTGAAGGGTGGGCAGTACGTCAGCAAGTCTGTTGTGGATACGTGGTCGTTTATCCTGAACCGCAAAGAATTGTTGAGGACTTATAGTTCTTCGCATAGATTCTTTGCCACGACGTATCCTACTGTATGTTTTCACCTGTAATTTTTGTAGATAATTTTTTGATGTACGAGGTTTGATTGGTATATATGGCTTTGTATGTGAAGCCCCGATTTTTCCGAGCTTATAATTGATCCTTATTGTCGTTTATACATTTGATCGACTATTTTACCGCGTCATTTTGACGGGTAATTATTAATAATATATACATTTTGTACTTTATTTCATTTTATTTAATTACTTGTGATCATGATCATCATTAATTCTATTTTGCATTTATGATCACTTGATTGATCATTATTACTATTTTTGTATTTATTAGTCACCTTAGAATTTTAAGAGACTATTTATTTTAGAGACTTTTACCTTATAGAATTAAGATTTTGATTTAGATTAAGTGATCATGAGACTTATAAGTGATCAAGGAAATCAGTAATTATTTTGGAGATTGACATATTTCATCTATTATCATCAAATTCGGGACAAAAAAAATATATGGAATTACCATAATGCCCTCATAGTGGACGGCCAACATGGAAATTTTGGAGTAAAAATATCATCCAACTCTTGTACACCTACACTTATATTAGTCATCTTGTGTATAATTATACCATTAATTCAAACATTATACACATCATCTCTTACATTACTTCTTTAATATTATTTTTGCCAACATGTTGGAAGTCTTCCAACATTCCATTCAAACCATGTCTTGCCCATACCTTTGACATTCAAATTGTCTCCCATGCAAGAGGCAAAATGCAAGACACAAAATTGAACAAAAATTCCTCTCTCCCCCCCATGGTGGACGGCCAATATGGCCATTTTTACACAAAATTTTCATTTTTTCACTAACACATTCATCTCCTACACAAAATTCTCCTCCTTCTCTCTAAACTCCCAACTTCTCTCTACTCTTCTTCTCACTTTCTTCTTCAACACTTAGAAAATTTTCAAGATTTTTCCTCCTTATTCTTCAAAAAATTCGAACACACCTATACTACAAGGTAAGAAATTTTATCTTCAATCCATTTTTGATATCACATAGTTCACCTCTTCCACCTTCTTAACTTAAGTTTGAATTTGATTTGGAGGTACATTTAGAAGACCATTTGAAGATTAGAGCTTGACATCATCTTGAAGAAGGACTTCAAAACTTGAAGAAGAACTAGTAGAGAATTTGGACTACAAGGTAAGAATTGAGTACTAGACCCCTTCTTTCCTATTATTTCTATTTTTTTTTTTCAAATTTTAACACCCCTTTTTTATTTTTGAGAAATAGGGACTGACCTTAGGTGATTTTGGAGTTGAACCAAAATTTCCAATTTTAAAGTTTCAACTAGTCTCCAAACACCTACTACACAAGGTAAAGTGTAGTCCTTCTCATTTTCTTATCTCCTTCTTTTTCTCCTTAATTTTTCTCTCATTTTTCTAACTTCAAATTTTTGATATTTCTTGACTTAGGGGCTGACCTAAGAAGCCTCATCCAAAAATTGTGAAATTTATCCTTTTATTTCACAATTTCCAATTTTAAGGTGGGTGGAAAAATATTTTCCAACTATTAGGTGTTTTATTAAAATGCATGTAGAAAATTTGATCATGAGCCTTGAGATATATATAATCTATGTATTGCATGTCAATTTTATGTATCAAATCATGAAAATTATCAAGAGTTGCTCAAAATTTCTATTTATTGAATTTTAGGTGCATGCATGTGCAATTTAATGTTTTATTTGATGAATTCTTGTATGTATTGGACATGCATGTGTATGATCTTTAAAATCTATGTTTTGGATGACTTATAACCTGGACAAGTCGAGCATAATTGATTAAATTTCAATTTTGGACTTAAAAATGTAAAAATGGAAAGTTGGTGGACTAAATTGCAAGACAATAAAAGTTAAAGGACCCCTCTGCAAATTTCGATTTTTGGGACTGTTCTCAGGTTCAAAAATGACTTTTGGACATTTTAATAAAGTTTTAAGAGTTTTAAGATAAATAAAACCAACCTTTAAAAGCCCAAGGACTAGATTGTAAAATTTTGAAAGTTTAAGGGCTACTTTGCAATTTTTAAAACTGCACCAGACCTAAACTTAAAATTTGAAATTTTTACTCTTAAGGTACTGGGAATTACATATTTTAAAAGTATTCCAAAAATCCAAGTGGTTAGGGCTTGGAAAGCAATTTTACTAAAATTGAGGGACTAATGTGTAAACTACTGAACTTGAGGACCCAAATGAAATTTCCAGGATTTATGCAGCCCATGCACCTGGAAATACTAACTTAACTATAACTTAATTATATTTTGGACCCAAGGTTCAAATTTCATAACAATTGGACCCCTAAAAGTCTTAAAGGCAATTATTTCAAAATGTGACAAAAATGATATTTTCAAAAGTTAAAGGATCTACACTTATTTCTTTTAAACACTGGTTTTGTCCCAATATCCCACTAACTTTAGTGACATTTTTCAACTGGAATCACATTAAAATCCCTTCCGGTTTGTGAGTTCCGATTATTTTAAACTTAAGGTCCGAATTGGCAATTTTTACAAATTTGGGGCCAATGTGAGAATTTTATAAAAACTCGACCTCAAAACTTTAAAAAACTGAATCTATGAACAATTTAGAGAATTTAGGAACTGACCTCATAATTGTTCAAGGTTGGGATATTTATTTATTCAATTTTTAACCCCAAAAGTGTTGGTTTTTACAAAATGGGGCTAAATTACAATTTTTCTTTTATAAAGGACCTAACTCAAATTATTTTTTCTTTTACTAAAATAGCCCTGGACCCTCTGACTTGGAGATTTAATTAAAGTATTTTACTTTCCCAAAAACCCTTGACTTATCGGATCAATTTGACCGATTAATACCCGATCACGGAGCGACTTCATCGCTTGCGATTTTGAATCTATAACGGGACTTATGTTTCACCTAATCGTTCAAGATATCGAAGATTGCTTATCCTTCCGATGATCATCTTCATCCAAATACTCCACCAACGCCATAATTGCCACTCGCGCTTTTCAAAGATTTTCCTGAACTGCTTCCCTGAATCAATAATACTAGACTGCCTGTACTTGTATTTACTTTCCCTGCTGAGTCAACTTGGTGTGTCGAGCTCACAATCGGAATGGATACGTCGGGGGATGAAACCGGCAGCTCTCTGCTATTCCACTCTTCCTACCCCATCGTCCTAATTCCGCAACGAGGGACGGAGTGTCCAAGGGAGCGAGTCGTAGTACTTGAGGTATAATCATGATTATGACAGATCCGAGCCTTGCAAGCTCCACTGTGGATTTTGTCTTTGCCTATGGAGCGATAAGGTGACGGTCTTGGACCATCCTGCCTGGGGAGTTACAAGGAAGAACGAAGGAATCGCTGTCTGATCCACACGATCCCGGAGTTATCGGACCCATTTGGTTGGCGCTACAAATCCGTATGCAACCGCTACTTATTTTGCATTGGTTGGCGCTACAAATCCGCACGCAACCATTAATTGCCTTGCATGGGATTGGCGTTACATTTCCGTGCGCAATCCTACCGTCTTGGATCAATCACATAGTGCTGTGGGACCATGAACTATTTTCTCGAACTGTATAAGTATATTATTTAAATATATTTATCACGACGCTTGCAAACTATGTGTGAATTCATGCATCATATTCACGCGTTTTCATATAACTGTTTTCTCACATTAACTATATTGCGCCACACTTGCACACGATCACCCCATCCACTGAGATTTCTGTCTCATCCCCACCTATTTTCTAACCTTAGATGAGGATTTCGTTGAAGATGCTGAACCGGCCCTGGATTGAGACCTTGTACTCCGCTTGTTGGATTTACTACTTCTTGTTGTTGATTGGACTCTTTTCTTGTGTTATTGTTGGACTCTTGTATTTCTTTCCATTCCGGTTTGTAACTGAAGGGCGTAGGACCCTTTGACTTTAAGTTGTTGTATTTGGTTGATTTTTGGGTATGTAATTTGGATTATGGACTGTAAGTTGTATTTGTACTTGTTATTTATTTCCACTGCTATTTAGACTCTGTTTCATTGGGTTCTCGTTGATATTTGTCTGGACTGTTTGGTTATTGTATTTAAGTTATGGATCGTCGTCGCGTTCCATCTGGGGCGTGACAGTTAGAGTGGTATCAAAGCTCGGCTAGTAAGATGGAAACTTACACCGAGCTGACCCAGGATAGGACCCTCGGTCTGTGTTTTGGGTAGTACCGCGACTTGACCAATTAAGTGTGAAATCGATTTCAAATTGTCATAGAACCGTCTTATTGGTATTTGAACTAAGTTAGAACGCATATTTTGAGATTCCATAGCCATACTTGTCTTGACTTAGTTGATTCTTGACTGATTTCCCTTATTCGTTCTTTCCTTATTCTCTCCCTATCTTTCCTCTACCTTTGACTGATCCGCCTTAGTTTTGTTTGATCAGGATGGAGCCAGCGCCGCCTTCATGGTGGGATGTTTTCCATGCCCGTCTTGAGCGGGAATATTACCGGCACAGCGATGATTCACCGCACCGGGAGAGTGATCGCGCGACCTCGAGCTAGCTAGGAGCGCCAAGATAATAGGGACTGACTTAGCGCTTGGCGAGCCAAGATGAAAAGAGCGAGCGGTGACCACATTGTCATCAAGGACCGCGACAACACCATAAGAGCGGGAGGACCAAATACGAGTATCGTAGAAGCGCTGGATAACATGCGAGAGAAGATGAAGAGGGCAAATGACGGCCGCCAGAAATGGGAGATTGACGCCCGCCTATCCCGCGACACCGTCGAGCGCTTGGAGGAGACCCTCATCAAGCAGATGACAGTCATAGAGGACCTTACACAGGCCCTAGCTCAGAGATATGCCGCACTGGAGGCTGTTTTGGCAGCTAATGCTCAGCCATTGCCACCACCCGAGGTGGAGCCCATACCTGACACCGAGGAGGATCCCGAGGAGGATCCCGAGGAGGATCCAGTCGACATTGGAGAGCCTGAGGCACTCGAGGCTGCTTGATAGTTGTGAGTTTTGCATGTATTTTGGAGCATATTTATGACTAAATTGATGTGCAAACATGCATATACTCATGTTAAATGTTATGTATTCACTCCTTTTGGAAAAGATATTACACTTTGCTTGTTTTATAGAAATTTCATGATATTTGAAGCAAATTGAGTACAAATGTGAACCTTGCAAAGTGGAAACATTGAAAATGGAGTGAATATACAGAAAGTGAAGCATGAAGGAGCGAAAGATAGGCGTTTAAGAAGAATACAGAGAACACACGGGTTGGGCGTGCTATAGGCACCACCCGTGTGCCCCTGAAGAAAAAATGTCTGAGCCTACGGCATGGCACACGGGTAGCCCGTGCTTATACGCACCACCCGTGTGCCGCTGGAAGAGTTGCATATCCATACGGCATCACGCACGGGTAGCCCGTGCAAGGGGCACACGACCCGTGCGTGTTTGGTAAAAAGCAAAATCTTCGCTATGGGATGATGCACGGGTAGCCCGTGCAGGGGGCGCATGACCCGTGCGTCTGTGCTGGAATCCCACAATCTGCATCATTTTGCCCTAAACTTGAAGGTGGGTATAAAAAGGCTTTTTGGGGGGCGCACACAAGGACATTCTGGCATTTTTTGGGATCTACAACACAAGACAAGAGTATATTCTTGGAGGAAGACATCAAGGGATAATCGGGTTGCACCGGAGCTCAAGGAACGGAGATATATCGAGAGATTGTCGACTTTCCTAAGTTTTCTTGCTTCTCTTGTAGTTTCATCTTTCATTTTCTAGTTGTCATGGCAATGAACAATTTGTATGTGGATTGTTTAGAGATCATGTGTAGCTAAACTCTTTAGATTTCCGGGTTTTGGAAGTAGATTAATGAAATCTTGTTGGATGTTTTAATTCTAGTTGAAGTTATTATCTTGAAGCCTATTTGAGTACTTTGAGCTTATTCTTGTTTTATCACTTGATCAATGATTTAACTTGTTTGATATATTGATTCATAATTCGAGAGATGAGTTTCAATATCAGATCTTGAGTACTTGACATGAATATTTGCATGAATCGAGATGCTAGCATAAGTATTTCAATCTACATTTTATATGCATCTCGAGAGGGAGGATAAAATATCTTTGTGATCGTCTTATAGGAATAGCGATAATAACTTGGCTTAAATTAGATTATACAACAAGAGGATTATTAATCAAAACCTTAACTCGGAAATCCATTTCATCTTCTTGATAATTCTATCAATTGTGTTCTCTTAATTTTGTGTTTTAGTAGTCCATTTTGTCTTAATCTCACAACAACAATCACTAAATTATGATCGTCTAAATAAAAATAAGCTATTTTAGTTCAATATTTAGTACATAAATTTATTAGTCTCCGTGGATACGACCTTGCTACCCTTTTTCTATAACGTACACCGTACACTTGCGGTGAAGCTAAAAATAAGGCGAACAAGTTTTTGGTGCCGTTGCCGGGGACTAATACAATTTTTGGTGCTAATATTGCGATAGATAGAATTATTTTTAATTTAGACATTTTATTTTTATATTTTGGATTAACTTTAATTCTTCATTATTTGACTTGTTTCTGTTAGTTTGGTCCAGGTAGTGCATGAACACGCGCTCGAGGCAAGGGGACTTGATACCGCTTATACCGGAAGTTGAGGCTTTCGCGAGAAGAATCAGTGCTACCACTAGACGGGCTGAGAGACAACAAAATCTGATAATGGGGGATTTGAATGAGTTACCAATACCGGGTAACAATGGTGTAAATGAGTTACCGATACCGGCTCAACAACAAGCCATTCGTGATTACTTTCGACCGCAAACAAATCGTAATTACGGTGGTATTACCCATATTCCTATCAATGCCAACAACTTCGAGCTCAAACCGGCACTGATCAATATGGTACAACAGAATCAGTTTAGGGGGTTCGCAACTGAAGATCCTAACTCTCACCTTGCACATTTTATCTAAATATGCAATACGATCAAAATGAATGGAGTCTCGGATGACACCATAAGATTGCGCCTATTCCCATTCTCTTTAAGGGATAAGGCGAGAAATTGGTTGGGTACTTTGACGCAAGGCAGTGTAAGCACATCGGACGAACTGAGCCAAAAGTTCTTGTTCAAATTCTTTCCACCGAGCAAAACTTTGCAGCTCAAAAGCGAGATTACTCAATTCCAACAGTTCGACTCAGAGCCTTTGTACGAGGCTTGGGAAAGGTTTCGGGATTTGTTACGTAGATGTCCACAACATGGGTTTCCAGAGGATCAACAGTTATGTTTCTTCTACAATGGTTTAATGGGGCAAACGAGGGCCTTTGTGGATGTCGCAGCGGGAGGAGCATTGTTGGCAAGGTTTCCACAAGATGCCTCGAACCTTCTTGAAGAAATGGCTATGAACAGTTACCAGTGGCCGTCTGAAAGATCTAATGTACAACGAGTAGCCGAAATCTCAGATTCAGATCCAATTAAAGCATTGACGACACAAGTGGCGGCTTTGACAACTCAATTGAGTGTATTGACGAAAGGGCCAGAAGCAAGCACGATCATGGGTAGTGAAGCTCTTCTATATCCAATGGAAGAGGTAAATTATGTGAATAACCGGAATTTCAACAATTTCCGGAATAATTCAAACCCAACACACTACCATCCAGGGTTGAGAAATCATGAAAATTTTTCCTACGCAAATACAAAGAATGTGTTACAACCTCCGCCGGGATTTAATGCTTCGAGTGGAGGCGGAATTGGGGAAGGCAAATCGTCGTTGGAAGATGCACTCACCTCCTTCATAAATCAATCTAATGTATTCATGAATGATACGAGGAGCCGCTTCGCTAGGCAAGACTCTCGGATGGATAAGATGGAACAACAAGTGACAAGCTCAATAAAGAATCTGGAGACTCAAGTGGGTCAATTGGCTACAATTGTGGGTGGTCAACATCACAAGGGTCAATTTCCAAGTAATACGGAGATGAATCCTAAGGAACAATGCAAGGCGATTAAACTACGGCGGCGTGCGGAATATGAGGGGCCTAAAGAAAAATGCGGGAATCAAACTTTCGGATGAAGCATCTAAGCCGGCGATAGAATCCGTGATGAAGGATGGTATTGAAGAAGATGGGGGAAAAGATAACAAAGAGGCGGAACAAACAGGGGCTGAGAAGCTAAAATCATCATCTAACTCTAATATATCTAAGTTGCCTATATCTCTTCCATTTCCTCAAAGATTTCAAAAGAAAAAACTTGACGATCAATTTGCAAAATTCCTTGATATATTTAAGAAATTGCACATTAACATTCCTTTTGCAGACGTACTAGAACAGATGCCAAATTATGCAAAATTTCTTAAGGATGTTATGTCGAAAAAGTGGAAGATGACAAGCTTTGAAACGGTGAATTTTACGGAAGAATGTAGCGCAATTATCCAAAGAAAGCTACCACAAAAACTGAAAGATCCGGGGAGTTTCACTATTCCTTGTGCTATTGGTGGTAATTTCTTTAATAAAGCGTTATGTGATTTGGGGGCAAGTATTAATTTGATGCCTTTGTCCATTTTCAGGAAGCTTGGACTAGGTGAAGTGAAGCCAACCACGGTGACATTGCAACTTGCGGACCGATCACTTACGTATCCAAGGGGAATTATTGAAGACGTATTGGTAAAAGTTGATAAATTTATATTCCCCGTGGATTTCTTGGTTCTGGATATGGAAGAAGATCGAGACGTTCCACTGATACTTGGACGTCCTTTCCTAGCCACTAGTAAACCCTTAATAGATGTGCAAAAAGGAGAGCTCACATTACGTGTTAATGATGAGCATGTTTTGTTTTCTATATATAAGGCAATGAAATTTCATGATTCGGTGGAAAATTGTAATTTTTTGGATATAGTTAGTTCGTGCATTGAGGATTATGTTGATCATGCATTGTCTACAGATGATTTAGAGTTTGGGCTAACACACTCGTGCTCGATGTCGAGTGTTTGGCTTGATTTTGATAACCAAGATTTGTACGACTATGTTTGTGCCTTAGATCATATGCAGGAACTACCCAAGAGCGCAAGAGGCGAGAATGCAAAGTCGGAAAACGGGGAACAAAACCTCCAGGTACGCACGACCCGTGCGTCGACGCATGGGCAACCCGTGCGTGATGCCGAAGGAAATGCTGGAAGTCCTGAAGAGCACACGACCCGTGCTTGATGCCGAAGGAAAGCTTGAAGACATGGGACCACGCACGACCCGCGTGCCTGAGCACGGGCAACCCGTGCGCGACCCTGAAACAGAGACATTGACCCCGGAAGTCAAGCAATTACCCGAACACCTCAAATATGCATTTCTAGAGACGAATAATGCAAACCCAGTAATCGTTTCATCTTTTCTAACTCCCACTCAACTTGATAAATTGTTAAGGGTTTTACGAAAACATAAGTCGGCACTCGGATGGTCTATAACTGATTTAAAAGGCATAAGCCCATCCATTGTAATGCATAAAATTCGGTTGAAGATGTTTATAAACCATCAGTGCAGAACCAAAGAAGATTAAACCCTATCATGCAAGATGTGGTTAGGAAGGAAGTATTGAAATGGTTAGATGCGGGGATCATTTATGCCATCTCTGATAGTTCATGGGTGAGTCCCGTACAAGTGGTACCGAAAAAAGGGGGTTTAACAGTTGTGACTAATGAGAATGAGGAACAAATTGCTACTAGAATTATTCTTACCGGTGGCGAATATGTATTGATTATAGAAAACTTAATGACGCCACTCGAAAAGATCATTTTCTCTCCCCTTTATCGATATGATGTTGGATCGTTTGGCGGTTACGATTATTATTGCTTTTTAGATGGTTATTAAAATACAATCAAATCATGATTGCACCGGAAGATCAGGAAAAAACGACATTTACGTGTCCCTATGGCACATTTGCATTTCGTCGTATGCCATTCGGGTTATGTAATGCACCTATCACTTTCCAACGTTGTATGATGGCTATATTTCATGATTTAATTGAAAAAGTTATGGAGGTATTTATGGATGATTTTTCTGTGTTCGGTAATTCTTTTGATAATTGTCTTCACAATCTTTCCTTAGTCTTACAGCGATGTGAAGAGACTAACCTTGTACTCAATTGGGAGAAGTGCCATTTTATGGTACGCGATGGTATTGTGCTTGGTCATCGAGTCTCTTCCGCAGGTTTGGAAGTTGATTGGGCAAAGATTGTAGCAATTGAGAAATTACCACCTCCTACAAACGAGAAAGCCATTCGGAGCTTCTTGGGCCATGCAGGATTTTATAGAAGATTTATTCGTGACTTTTCTAAAATTTCTAAGCCCTTGAGCCAATTGTTAGAAAAAGATGCTGCTTTCAATTTTTCCAATGAATGTTTGCAGGAGTTCGAAACGTTGAAGAAGGCATTGGTGACCGCACCTATACTTGTCGTCCCAGATTGGAATCAACCATTTGAGCTGATGTGTGATGTGAGCGACTTTGCGGTAGGGGCTGTTCTCGGTCAAAAGAGGGAAAAATTATTCAAATCCATCTACTATGCAAGTCGAACGTTGGACAGTGCTCAACAAAATTATACCACAACTGAGAACGAGATGTTAGCGATTGTTTTCGCATTCGATAAATTCCGATCTTACTTGATCGGGACGAAAACAATTCTTCATACCGACCATGCGGCTATCAAATACCTCTTTGATAAGAAGGATGCGAAACCAAGGTTGATTCGATGGATCTTATTATTGCAAGAGTTTGATGTGGAAATCAAGGACCTGAAAGGATGTGAGAACATGGTAGGAGACCATTTGTCTCGATTAGAAAATCAAGAGGGAGCACAAGGAAGTACGGGATTAATAAAAGAGGAGTTTCCTGATGAATGATTACTCATGCTTGAGGCAAAGTTTCCGTGGTATGCGGACCTTGTCAACTACTTGGCTGCAGGAGTTCTACCTCCGGATCTATCACCGTATCAAAAGAAGAAATTCTTACATGATGTAAAGTTCTACATGTGGGATGATCCCTTACTCTTTAAGAGGTGCGCGGACAAAATCATAAGAAGATGCGTACCTCAAGAAGAATGGGAGGGAGTCCTACAACAGTGTCACTCCGCTCCCTCTGGCGGACATTTTGGCCCAACTCGCACCGCAGCGAAGGTATTGCAAAGTGGGCTATATTGGCCCACTTTATTTAATGACTTATTATTTGTTTGTGCAACAATGTGACAGTGTCGGCGAATGGGAAACATTTCAAGGAGACACGAGATGCCAATGACAAATATAATCGAAGTGGAGTTGTTCGATGTGTGGGGGATTGATTTTATGGGCCCATTTCCATCATCTTCGGGTTATCAATATATTCTACTTGCTGTGGAATATGTATCCCGTTGGGTAGAGATGATTCCTTCCACAACAAATGATGCTAAAGTTGTAATGCGATTCCTTAAGAAAAACATATTTACTAGATTCGGCACTCCAAGAGCTTTAATTAGTGATGGAGGGTCGCATTTTGTAAATAAATTGATGAGCAACTTGTTGGCAAAATATGGGGTGAAACATAAGGTTGCATTGGCATATCATCCACAAGCCAATGGACAAGCGTAAAGTGCTAACAGGAGATCAAACAAATCCTTGAAAAGACGGTGAACATTAACCGAAAAGATTGGGCGTTAAAATTGGATGACGCTTTGTGGGCATACCGAACAGCATATAAGACACCGTTGGGCACATCCCCCTATCAACTTGTTTTCGGGAAATCGTGCCACTTGCCGGTGGAGTTGGAACACAAAGCATTCTGGGCTGTCAAAAAGCTAAATATGGATTTTCAAAAAGCCGGCGAGGAAAGGTTGCTCCATTTGATTTAGATGGAAGAGTTTTGGGATGAAGCTTACGAAAACTCCCGAATTTATAAAGAAAGAACCAAGAGGTGGCATGATAAGATGATCAAGAAAAGAGAGTTTTTACCGGGAGAACCGGTGCTCTTATACAATTCACTCCTTAAATTTTTCCCGGGAAAACTCAAGTCTAAGTGGTCAGGGCCATTCGTGATAAAGAAAGTATTGAATCCTCCCGGGATTGTAGAATTGTTGACAAAAGAAGGTGAAACTTTCATGGTAAACGGCCAACGGATTAAGCACTACTTCCACCTAGGAAATCAAGAGAAGGTGACATCCACCACCTTGCGCGACCCATAATTGAACAAAACAGGCGTCAAGCTAAAGGCGTTAAATATAGCGTTTGTTGGGAGGCAACCCAACGGTTTTTCGTGTGAATTTCATTTTTTTGTGCTTTTGTTTCAACTTTTTGTGATTTGAGTGATTTGGTATGTGTGTTTCGTTTTAATGAGTGTGATTTGTGTGTTTTTACGTTTTAAAAAAAAAAATTACTTGAATGACTGTACAGGTATGCACGGGCAGCCCGTGTCATGGGCACTACCCGTGTGTACCTGGGAGGAAATTGAGCATGCTATGGCATCACACAGGGTTACCCGTGCGCCTAGCGCATGACCCGTGTGTGTCTGCAAAGGAGAAAAAATTGCTACGGCATGGTGCACGGGTTACCCGTGCGCCGGCACACCACCCGTGCGCCATACGGGAAAGAGGTAAAACAGAGTAGTTTTAAACACTGTTCTTCATTTTTTTTCAAACACCCCCAACGCACACTCCTCCCTTTCCTCCACTTTCTTCAAAAAAAAAAAAATCTTTCAAACTATCACTCAAATTTGTCTATTTAATCCCCCCCATCACATTTGAACTCCAATTTACATTGAATTCGAGTTTGCTTGAAGAATTTTGAGCAAGAGCACCTAGGGTTCAGGTTGTCTACTTCGAGTCTCATTTCGAGAATTCCGGTAAGAACACTGTTTCTCCTTGTGAATTCCTTATCCATTATGTATTAGGGATCATGATAGGTGTTTATTTTGATATTTTTGCTATGAATTGTTTGAACTACTCTTTGAAGCAATTTATCAAACACTTTGTGGGCTTGTGTAATTGAGGTATATTTGAATGTAATATGAATGAATGAGGCATGGCCAATGATTGTTTGAGCTTTTGGTTAATAATTTGCTAGAATGGCCATAATTCTCGCTTGGTTGGGGTTGGTTGATTGATCAAAGGGACGTGGGGAAATGAACGTGCATCACCTAATATTTTAGTTTCACTCCCCTACTTTGTTGTTGACAATAATGATTTCTGGGATGCTAATAGAATGTATTTCAGGTACAAATCCTTCTTGGCGGAAAGAAGAAATCCCCAGGGTAGATGGAGACGTGTGCGTGTAGCACCGCAACGAAACGAGGAGCTGCAAGAAGTCGACCCGAATAGTCCAGCTGCCTATGGTGTGGTATTGACGAATGCAAACGAAATAGAGCGATGGAATCGCTTGGTTGGTCGCCAAGTCGCTCTATCCCGTTACGCCGATGATGATTGCACTCACACTTTGGGGATACATGAGGACGTTGGGCGTCTTTTCGCAAAGGTCGGGTGGACCAATTTTATGAGCCGACGGTGGCCTACGTTCAAATGCTTTACATTGGAATTCTCGAGTACTGTGGAAGTACTCAAATAGGGAGGAGCTTTTGAGCCTTTTGAGATACACTTTCAATTGGGGAATGAACGTCGGTGTCTATCTATCTCCCAATTGAACACCATCTTCGAAGTTCCCATGAATGCTCGTTTCCGGCCAATGGAACATTATGATCAATACGCTTTTTGGAGTATGTTAGTCGAAATGCCACAAACAGGGCCTATGTTGTATGCCGCCCGGACTGCTAAAGCCTCATGGATTCGGAATCCTATTTTCAGATACATACAACGTGTGACTGCATCCTCCGTCGTCGCCAGGGAAAACATTGGGGGAATGACAACGAGGGAGTTATATCTCTTATGGTGTATGCACACAAATACACCCTACAACACCGCCGCCTACTTCGCAGAGCAAGTTGAGCAATTGGCACGGCGGGAAGGGGGTACTATTTCTATAGGGGGCCTCATCACCCCTATTGCCAGACATTTCAACGTCAATTTCTGAGGCTTGGAGCCTATTCTGGGCAGCACTCGGGTTAATTTGGCATCATTTCACCACATAAAGTTCATAGCAAACGAAGACAACCAATTGGTACTTCTACAGAAGAAAGGTGTTGCATTTCCGTTGCCTAACCCGACATACACCACAGTTGATACATTGGCAGACACCACCAACTTCCTAATGAACTCTGACGCACATAACCAAATTACAGAGGCTATAGATGCGAGAAAAAGGCGCCGAGTTCAAGGATTTCCAGATGAGGAAGATTTGGTTGCTGAAGAAGATGAGCTAAGAAGAAGAGACATGGGGGTGGAACCTCCTCTCCCTCAACTTGGATATGACATCCCCGAGTCCCCACATGGCGATGCTTACACCCGATGCTCACATAGCAGGGATCGCCCCAGTACATCTCATGGCGGTGGATCCCAGCGTGGTACTGATCTTCAGGATATGCTATTGGCCTTCGGGGAGGATTTGCGTCATCAAGGAGACGAGTTAAGGCAACAAGGGAAAGATTTGAGGCAGCATAGGGCTGATTTTCTCGCATTTTGCAAGAACTATGACCGACGTTCCGAGGAGACGTGGCACGTGCTCCAACAATTACAAATGTGGCATATTTCACAAGGCCACTTTCCGCCACCTCCTCCGCAGTGATTCAGGTATATCCCCACTTTTCGTTATTGAAATTCTATTTTTCCCCTTTGGACAATATAATTCCATTCAAGTTTGGGGGGGGGAGATAGTATTTTATATATGAAAAGTGTAGATATGAAAAAAAAAATATATATTTCTTGCATTGTGTGTTTCATATAGTTGCATATAAAGAATTCTAGGTTGCATTGCATTAGAGCACGTTTATAGCTTTCTTAGTGGCTAGAGAGTGAGTTGACCTGGCTTGTTGCAACTTGCTGTCTGCGTGGGGATCTTGAAAGATTTGTATTGTTGGGATTGGATGATGAGTATGAGTTGATTGAGCCTTGAATAGATAACTTTGAGCATGTTAATATGAAAACTTGGTTTGATGCTTTGAATTACATTTTGATAAGGCTGTGAGCTTTGAGCCTTTACTGCTTATATCTTTTGCAGTCTTGTTGTGATTGAGGGTATCATTCGTGTTGTCAGAATTCTAGAACTTGCTCGGGTATCTTTGTCGAAGCCACATGTTGTATGCAAATTGTGAATGTGATAAAAGGCCATTTTTATTAGCCCTTCAAGCCTTTTGCTTACCTAATGATGATATTGAAATCCCTAGTTAGCCAACTTGAGCCTATTGCCTAATTTCTTGATAGCAACAATTCAAGCCTTAACTTGATATATTTGTTACCCCATACTTGAGCGTATAGCATTGAGTAAAGGGATTGAATGAGGTTGAATGGGTTGGAATTGAAAAGTTGGATAAATTGGTTGATGGGAACAAAAGGGGGAAGAAAAGGAGAAGCAAAGAATGTTGAAAACTCATAAAAAAAACCCTCACATTAGCTTTATGAATGAGTTTTCTTTGAATGAACTTGGAGGTTAAGAATTGTAATGTGAGGTGATGGTATTTTACAAAAGAAAGGGGATGGAGATAAGAAGAGTTGGTGAAATGAGAGATGATTTGGGTAGCATATTAAGCTATTATGTAGAGGATTGATATGCTCACCAGTTATATGCTCGAGTTTGAGTCACTTTATCCAAAATCTCCTACCCTAACCAAAGAGCCTTTGTTACAACCAAATAAGAAAGTCCTTTTTGATTCACGAAATGCATACATCCTATGTCTGATAAATGGTTTCATCATGATTTTGATGATTTTGTTTTTACACCAAAACAAAGTTTTTAAAGGTTGTCCAAATACTCCTAAATGGTTTAAAATGGTTTTAATAATTTCCGGAGTATTTCCTCAAGTTTATTTTCGATATAAAACTGGACAACACATTTAATGATTTTAAGTCAAAGGGTTTTTACCTTGAAACTATGTTGTCCTAATACTCCCAATTGATCTAAAATATTTTTACTATTTTTCGGAGTATTTATTGGAATTAATATCGGACAACACTTTTTGTGTTAATGTTTTATTTCTTCAAAACTATATTTCTAATGTTGTCCTAAATACTCCCGATCGGTTTAAAATGTTTTTACGAATTTTTCGAGGTATTTCTTGAGGTTTATTTTCATCAAAAATCGGACAACATTGCATTTAGGAGGTCGACCGGTCGACCAAAGAGGTGACCGGTACCTGGGAGCAAAACATCGAAACAGAAACTTTGATCTTCATTTTTTTGGTCAGTCACGACCATTCAGGCTACCGGGTCGACCGGTCGAGGTACACATCGACCAGTCGCCCTGTGTAAAATGCTGTTACTATATTTCAAACTTCTATTTCTGCGTGACCGGTCGCCCTTAAGTTTGACAGCAAAAATATAACCGTTGTGCAGCAGACATCTTTTCCTTAATTTGTGGGATTGATTTCTAACAGCTCTTTTCTTCAATTGTCTTGCAATTTTTTACAGAATTCATGTCCCCAAGAGGAGCCTATCATGTACAAGACATCTTCTATAAATAGAGGAAGAATTGAAGCAACACATTAAGAGAGAAAACTACAACACAACAAGATACACTCAAGAATACACTTGTTCTTACATTGCCTTATTTCTTGTTGTAATTTGCCTAGCTATTCACTTTCACATCCTTGAGGTCTAGGCTATTCTTGATTACACTTGCACTCTATTGTATTATCAATTATCGAGTTGTAATCTTGAATTTTTTGGGTTATCATTCAACACAAGATATCCTTGTGAGTGTTCTTGTGGTAAGAACACACTTGGGTGATCTAGGTGTTAGGTGTGAGAAGATTGTGGTAATCTTCTTGTTGAGGTGTTGAAGAATTTGGTATTCTTCAAGGTTGAAGATTGTGGTAATCTTCACAAGGTGCCGTTGGATATTGTGGTAATCTCCAAGTGAGATTGTGGTAATCTCAAAGGTGGTGTTGAAGAAGAGTGTGGTGCTCTTCAAGGTGTTGTTGTAAGTTGGTGTTGTATTAATTTGTGGTAAATTAATAAAATCTTTTTTCTTTTTGAAATCCTTTCCGGATATACTGGGGTGGTAGTAGATTAGGCCCTAGTTGGGTTGAACTACTATAAATCAACGCGTGTTGTTTACTTTCCGCACCTTTATACTTGTGTTTGAGCATTCGTTAAAAAAAGAGGGCGAAATCGAAAAGATGGAGATAATCTATTCACCCCCCGTCTAGATTATCGTAGCCGCTTGGACTTACAAGTGGTATCAGAGCCAAACTCTTTGGCAAGCTTGTTTCACATTGCGAGTGAAGAGGAACGATCGTCGGCTACGAATGAAGCTCATCTTACCGGCACCTCCACCACCAAGCCACCTCTATTTGATTCCAAAAATTTTATATTTTGGAAAGAAAGAATAGAATGTTATCTACAAGGTTGCGGGTTCGATTTATGGAACATCATCATAAATGGAGAATCCATTCCGATGATAGACACACCAAACACCTCCAAAGGATTCAAAGAGGTCAATGATGAAGAGAAGAAAATAATCTCCTTAAACGGTAAAGCTCTCAATATTTTGTATGGTTCATTTACTAATTTGGAATATGAACATATTGTAGGAATTCGATCGGCACATGAAGTATGGCAAAAATTAGAAGCCATCTATGGAGTATTTGCAAATGAAAGGAGTCAAACAAAAGCATCTACTTCTCAAAGGGATACAAGTTCAAATCTAAGGAACAAGCCTCCTACAACTTTCAACTATGAAGAAGTTGAATATTGTTTTATGGGCATCGAAGAAGAAAACGAGGTATGTCTTAAACCCTCTATTTCCTATGATATTGTTATACAAAATGATCATAGTGATTTGCAAAATGATTATGATGAACTTCAAAATGAATTCCAAAGCTTACTTGTTAAATACAAAAATTTGAAAAAGGAATTCAATGTTTTGAAAAATGATAAGGATAGTTTATTTACTTCCTATGAATCACTATCATGTGCTCACACCACCATACTTGACAAGGTTAGAAACCTTGAAAAAGAAAATAGTACTCTTGTTGAGAATATTGAAGGCATGAAAAAGGATTTAGCTAAATCCAACTTGAGTACCAATGATATGACCGAAATTGTTGATTATTGTGATAATTCAAACTAGAACTTGATCATAAGTTTAATGTTGTCAATCATATGAAAAAGGATCAAGTCTCTAAGCATGTTGGTCATTATGCTCCTAGAATTATTACTTGTTTTTATTGCGGTAAAAAGGGTCATACGACTAATTCTTGTCGGGCTAGAAATAGCTCTAATTATTGTTGGAGACCTAAAAGTCTCAAAGCTAATCCTAAAGGACCCAAACACATGAGGGTACCACAAAACAATGTCATATTAGGTACCCTGAAATAATGATCAAGAAAATTTATACCGCAAGAATACATCAAATGACCATTTCATTTGATCAAAGGAGAAAACATTTTTAAAGCCATTTCAAGAAGAAGATATAATCAAAAATGGGAAGAACATAATCCTTGGAAATGGCAAAGACATCATCAAGATGACTTTCAAAGAAGAAGAGTATCAACAATGGGAAGGTAACAAATCTTGGAAATGGAGCAATCAAAGAAGTCATCATCAAAGTGACTTCTCAAGGGGAAGATATCATCAACAATGGGAATGGCACAACCCATGGAAATGGCGTAATTGGTAACCCGTATCTACCTATTTAAATATGCATTTTATTTTGTTATTATGCATGCTTTTATTTGTGTCTTAATTGCAAAATGAGTTTTCAAATATTTATTTTTTAATTAAGGTCTTCAATATATATTTGTGCTTTTAAAATATTTTTGAAAAAGAAGACCTTATATGATGTTTTTAAAACTCTTGTGCATTTTTGTAGACTAAAGTGTATCATCATCTCTTATGGATTTTTATGGCATGAGCTTACTTGTGATATCTCTTAACCTACACTTTTATCATTATGATTTGTGCTAGATTTGTTTTAAGAATTGTGTAGGATTTACATATTTTTACAAAATGGCCATTTACGTCATTATTTGTCAAGAAAGGCATAAATTATTGAGGTACGTTTACTTGTATTATTCTTATTCTTATAGACTCGATATATGTATTGCCATGTGCCTATGTGCTTGCTCTTCATAGTATTTCATACAAGTGCCATCAAGAGGATTTCTTGAAAGGCACTATTCGAAATTTGATTGCACATATTTACTTTGTCAACTCGTGTTCAAATACTTCTTTTAAATGAGGTCTCAACTATAGGCTATCGGATTTTTAAAGTTCAAAAGAGACCTTTTGTAGCTTTCTTAAGCTTATTTGAACTTGCATTCTTGATGATCTTCTAAATGCATAGTATGTGTTTCTTGCTTCATGGTCTATATATATAGTGTCTATCTCTACTATTCTCTTATGCAAGATATTTTGTGATTGATAATTGAGACATGTTTTTACACTTGGGCTATTTTTTCTTGCTTATATAAGGGATGCCGTTAATGAATTTGTTAAGTTGTGTAGATGAGAAATGAAGTACTCCAAATATTAGTTACCTCAAAAGATTTGGATGTAAATGTTCTATTATGAACACCTTAGATCAATTGGATGCCCTATGATGATAGTGATGAAGTAGACAAAAAGGGTATTCCGGAACAAACTCGATGACCAAGGCAACATTGGTCGAACTAAGGCGAGGTTAGTAGCTCGAAGGTATCTTCAAGAAGAAGGTAATTGATTTTGATGTAACATTTGCACTCATAGCACATTTAGTAGCTATTTGCATTTTACTTGCCCATTCTTGTTTTAAGAAAATTTCAAGCTTTACCAAATGGATGTTTAATCCTATTTTCTAAATGGCTTTATTCTAGTAAGAGTCTATGTAAAACAACCTTCGGGGTTTAAATTTTTCTAGGCCAAATAATCTTTATAAAAGGCCTTGTATGGTTTCAAACAAGTACCCCATGTATGGTATGATAGACTTAGCTATTTTTGCTAAATGATTTTACAAAAGGTAAAGTTGATACTACTCTCCTTGTTTTTTGAAAAAGGGCAAGATTGTTTGCTTGTGCATATTTATGAGAATATTTTTGGTGCTACTAATGAATATTTTGTGCAAGAGATTATTCTAAGTTGATATAGGTGAACTTTAGATGAGCATAGTATCACATGATGGGGGAGCTCAAATTTCATCATTGGACTTCAAGTTAATCAATGCCAAGAAGGTGGTTATAAATTCACAATCAAAATATACAAAAATATCTTTGAAGATATTAGGCATTGAAGAAGGAAGAATCAACTCAACCTCTATGGCTACCAATGTAGAGATTAACAAAGGTTGAAAAAGACATATCGATTGACAAACAAATTCGAGGTATGTTTTCTTGTATTATTTCTATAGACTCGACATTCCATATGCCTTATGTCTATATGCTCGAATTCAAATTATCCCAACAAATCTCATTAAAGTGCCGTTAAAAGAAATTTTCAAATATTTATAAGGCACTTCTTCTTATGACTTGTTCATCCAAAGCTTTAAAACGTTTTTATTTTTTTGGGATAACAAGTCCGGTGAAAATTATTCAAAATATAGTTCGTCATCATCGAACTAAACATATTGAGATTCAAAAACTTTCTAAGGGATTGAGTTTTTAACAAAAACTTGAGATGTGTTTAATTAGTCTCAAGGATAACTCGCGGACTTTTTAATCATTAACCGCTGAGTATTTTACCTCATTTTGAGCTTGATTATGACATAATGTATATTGAATGAGGTCTACGTTTGCATTTTGCACGTTTTAAAACTTATGGGCGAAAAATCGGATTTTTGGATCAAATTTCGGTTTCAAAACAGAAATCGAAGACAATGGGCTGCCAGGCGGCCGACCGTCGCCCACCACTGCCGACCGGCCGCCCCATGCCCTGACCGGTCGCCCTAAGCAATTTTTGGTTAAAATCGCCTGTTTTCCGACTTAGCCATTTTGGCATTTCTTTTCTCTATTTTCGTCCCTTTGCAATTTTCACACACAATTCACTTCAAATGAGTTTTGATGCATGAATTATATATTTTGGGGACTACCTAGCTCGGTTATCATCATTGATGCTCATCTTTACCGATTGAATGGTAAGAGTTTCACTCTCTTTAGCTCAATTGGGTTGAACCCTTGAGTTTGTGGTTTAATGTATTTTTCTTGATGCAATTCATATATTTTTGTGATGAGCTTATTGATTGTTGATGATTGACATTTGTTAAATTGCATTTGGTGATGAAAAACTTGGCTTGATTTCATTTACAAGGGCTATATATATCTTTCTCAATTTTTGACGCCCGCCAAGTGTTTGATAAAACGTTTCAATGAAAAATTCATCACCTACACGATTCTCTCGATTTCAAAAGTCTTATACATTTATAGAGATCATGTTTTGCTTATCAAATAAGTTTTCATAAACCTCTACAAGTCGTATGATTCGACTTTTCCCTCCTATTTGGTTTATAAGCTTCAATGTTCAAATAGCTCGATACATCGGTTTAGTTGCGCACTTTGATATGAATATATGATGTATTTATCGTGCTAACATTCTTTTTGATGATTCCAAAGGGGGAGAAACAATTATAAGCTCTTTAGCTCATAGAAGCTAAGATAAGCTTAACGAAAAGAAGCTATAAGCTATGGCTTCATATAGCCATAAGTTGTGGATCATATTTAGTCCACTTGGTGCATTATGGTTATGTATGAATCATGGTCCATTGGTTGTAGTATGAACTTATATACAGTTCTAATGATGTTTCTTTGACAGGGGGAGCTTTTAAGTTTTTGATACTTAAGCTCAATATCGAAAAGCTAAGATTTTAGCTTATGTTGAAGTTGTTTTTATATTACTCTTGTTGTGCATATTGATAGGGGGAGCATTTGCTATATGTGTTTGAATATCTCTACTCCCATCCTTGTGTTTATATTGCGTGGAATGTTGTCGCTCTCAACGGATATTTATTTTTGACCGGAAAACTTGTTTTGTTTTCAAAATCGGCCTTGTTGAATTGTTTTAGTTTGTAATCATCAAAAAGGGGGAGATTGTTTGATAAATGGTTTCATCAGGATTTTGATGATTTTGTTTTTACACCAAAACAATGTTTTTAAAGGTTGTCCAAATACTCCTAAATGGTTTAAAATGGTTTTAATAATTTCCGGAGTATTTCCTCAAGTTTATTTTCGATATAAAATTGGAAAACACATTTAATGATTTTAAGTCAAAGGGTTTTTACATTGAAACTATGTTGTCCTAATACTCCCAATTGATCTAAAATATTTTTACTATTTTTCGGAGTATTTATTGCAATTAATATCGGACAACACTTTTTGTGTTAATGTTTTATTTCTTCAAAACTATATTTCTAATGTTGTCCTAAATACTCCCGATCAGTTTAAAATGTTTTTACGAATTTTTCGGAGTATTTCTTGAGGTTTATTTTCGTCAAAAATCGAGACAACATTGCATTTAGGAAATGACTGGTCGACCAAAGAGGCGACTGCACTGGGAGAAAAACATCGAAACAAAAAACTTTGATCTTCATTTTTTGGGTCAGTCACGATCAAGTTGCGGTGGGTCGACCGTCGCCTGTAAAATGTTTATTCGATATTTCAAACTTCTATTTCAAGCGCGACCGTCGCGCTTCTTAAGTTTGACAAAGAAAATGTAACCGTTGTCAGTGCAAACAGACATCTTTTCCTTAATTTGTGGGATTGATTTCTAACAGCTCTTTTCTTCAATTGTCTTGCAATTGTTTATAGAATTCATGTCCCCAAGAGGAGCCTATCATGTACAAGACATCTTCTATAAATAGAGGAAGAATTGAAGCAACACATTAAGAGAGAAAACTACAACACAACAAGATACACTCAAGAATACACTTGTTCTTGCATTGTCTTATTTCTTGTTGTAATTTTCCTAGCTATTCACTTTCACATCCTTGAGGTCTAGGCTATTCTTGATTACACTTGCACTCTATTGTATTATCAATTATCGAGTTGTAATCTTGAATTTTTGGGTTATCATTCAACACAAGATATCCTTGTGAGTGTTCTTGTGGTAAGAACACACTTGGGTGATCTAGGTGTTAGGTGTGAGAAGATTGTGGTAATCTTCTTGTTGAGGTGTTGAAGAATTTGGTATTCTTCAAGGTTGAAGATTGTGGTAATCTTCACAAGGTTCCGTTGGAGATTGTGGTAATCTTCAAGTGAGATTGTGGTAATCTCAAAGGTGGTGTTGAAGAAGAGTGTGGTGCTCTTCAAGGTGTTGTTGTAAGTTGGTGTTGTATTAATTTGTGGTAAATTAATAAAATCTTTTTTCTTTTTGAAATCCATCCCGGATATACTGGGATGGTAGTAGATTAGGCCCTAGGTGGGTTGAACTACTATAAATCAACGCGCGTTGTTTACTTTCCGCACCTTTATACTTGTGTTTGAGCATTCGGTTAAACAAAGAGGGCGAAATCGAAAAAATGGAGATAATCTATTCACCCACCCTCTAGATTATCGTAGCCGCTTGGACTTACTTCCTAGTGGCAGAGATACGAGACGAATTG
Source organism: Rehmannia glutinosa (assembly GCA_016081115.2). NCBI lineage: Eukaryota > Viridiplantae > Streptophyta > Magnoliopsida > Lamiales > Orobanchaceae > Rehmannia > Rehmannia glutinosa. Next base: position 74,040 of record JABTTQ020003397.1, on the reverse strand, counting down.
CAACTTATGGTAATTTTGCGACATTGAATTGATTCGAGCGTAAACACGTCCCATATTCTCATGAGATGAGAGTATACACATAACTTTGAGAGTTGGAATTCAGAGCATTTCACTTTGTTTTACTTGAAGCGTGCTCATTGATCAGATATTTGAGGCTTGATTGGGTTGTGCTCAACATTCATGACAAACAATATGGATCTACTTTTGAGTCCTTTGTGTGCGCTTTTATTCTCATCTCCCTGTGAGCTTTATTGTGTTTTCAAAATTGTTGATCGGGACGGTCAACGGTTTAAGTTTGGGGGATTTTGATAGGTGTGAGTTTTGCATGTATTTTGGAGCATATTTATGACTAAATTGATGGGCAAACATGCATATACTCATGTTAAATGTTATGTATTCACTCCTTTTGGAAAAGATATTACACTTTGCTTGTTTTATAGAAATTTCATGATATTTGAAGCAAATTGAGTACAAATGTGAACCTTGCAAAGTGGAAACATTGAAAATGGAGTGAATATACGGAAAGTGAAGCGTGAAGGAGCGAAAGATAGGCGTTTAAGAAGAATACAGAGAGCACACGGGTTGGGCGTGCTATAGGCACCACCCGTGTGCCCCTGAAGAAAGAATGTCTGAGCCTATGGCATGGCACACGGGTAGCCCGTGCTTATACGCACCACCCGTGCGCCGCTGGAAGAGTTGCATATCCATACGGCATCACGCACGGGTAGCCCGTGCAAGGGGCACACGACCCGTGCGTGTTTAGTAAAAAGCAAAATCTTCGCTACGGGATGACACACGGGTAGCCCGTGCAGGGGGCGCACGACCCGTGCGTCTGCGCTGGAATCCCACAATCTACAACATTTTGCCCTAAACTTGAAGGTGGGTATAAAAAGGATTTTTGGGGGGCGCACACAAGGACATTCTAGCATTTTTTGGGATCTACAACACAAGACAAGAGTATATTCTTGGAGGAAGACATCAAGGGATAATCGGGTTGCACCGGAGCTCAAGGAACAGAGATATATCAAGAGATTGTCGACTTTCCTAAGTTTTCTTGCTTCTCTTGTAGTTTCATCTTTCATTTTCTAGTTGTCATGGCAATGAACAATTTGTATGTGGCTTGTTTAGAGATCATGTGTAGCTAAACTCTTTAGATTTCCGGGTTTTGGAAGTAGATTAATGAAATCTTGTTGGATGTTTTAATTCTAGTTGAAGTTATTATCTTGAAGCCTATTTGAGTACTTTGAGCTTATTCTTATTTTATCACTTGATCAATGATTTAACTTGTTTGATATATTGATTCATAATTCGAGAGATGAGTTTCAATATTAGATCTTGAGTACTCGACATGAATATTTGCATGAATCGAGAGGTTTGTAAATATTTGTGAAGACATTTGATCTTTTGAACTTTTGGAGTTGAGTACTTCATGTTGAGTAGAGATGCTAGTATAAGTATTTCAATCTACATTTTATATGCATCTCGAGAGGGAGGATAAAATATCTTTGTAATCGTCTTATAGGAATAGCGATAATAACTTGGCTTAAATTAAATTATACAACAAGAGGATTATTAATCGAAACCTTAACTCGGAAATCCGTTTCATCTTCTTGATAATTCTATCAATTGTGTTCTCTTAATTTTGTGTTTTAGTAGTCCATTTTGTCTTAATCTCACAACAACAATCACTAAATTACGATCGTCTAAATAAAAATAAAGCTATTTTAGTTCAATATTTAGTACATAAATTTATTAGTCTCCGTGGATACGACCTTGCTACCCTTTTTCTATAACGTGCACCGTACACTTGCGGTGAAGCTAAAAATAAGGCGAACACTGCTCCACTCGATGAGGCTCAGGGATTCGAGCAGTGGTTGGACTTCATGGATTGGCCTGAGGTCGAGGCGCCACCTCAGCCCGACCCAGCCCCGATTATGGACATAGCTGCGAGCGACGATGATGACGATCTCACTGATTAGTTAGCTGATTGTTAGTTTGTAGTTCTGTTGTTGTAGTCGCGTATTCCAGTGTTGTACCTTACTTTCTATTGTACTAGATTCAGATGTATTTTGGTTCCGATGTATCTTGACTCAGTATTCTACTGTTGTACTATGGGTGTATTCAAGTTTTACGTTAATGGATATGACTTTTGCTATTTATTCAGTGTCTTGTGTTTGATGTTACTTTCCCTGCGATATCACTTGCTTTACGCAAATAATTATTGTATTCATTTACTCATGAATCGCAATTATTGTATTCGCCTGAATTGGCTGCTAGGGGCGGTGGAGGGCAAGCGATTGAAAGGAGATGGGAACAGACCGGGTAGTCGAACATGGGGAAATTTCTTGGCCGAGTTCAATGAACAAAGATATTCCACAAAGTTGTGAAAGAAGCGCACCGAGATGAATTCCACAGATTGAGGCAAGGAACCTCGATCGTAGCTCAAGACGTCCGACTTTCACCGATTGTCCAAGTATGCTCTGGGGACAATCAAGATCAAGAGGATAAGCTTTACAAGTTCACTCGAGGATTGAAACCGAACTTCGTAAACAACTTCGATCGTTGAATCGACAACCTACTCACCAGATAAAGCGCACTCTCCGCATTAGTCGGGATCAACCGTATTGGGATGATTCGATGAGTAGGCCATCGAATGATCTTAAGAGGACAACTGGGACAACCATCTAAACCGCCGCTAAGTTTCGAAGGGACCAGATTAACAAAACAGATAAAGGAAAGAGAGACCAAGATAAGGAAAGTCGGGTCAAGTGTGTGCACATTGCCAAAATCGGGACATACGCCAACAATCGTTGGCGTAAACAAGGAAGGTGTTTGCGCTTATGGTAGTAATCAAGACACCACCGCAAGATTGCCCGGTACGATGACCGAACCAAACAGACGTAGCCATAGAAGCCGGAAATAGCCGGGTAATCGGGCAAGGATGCCCGCCGAGCTTTTGACTAGCCGACAGAGGCTCCGAAGGCAACAGATGTGGTGAAAGGTACGCTTTTAGTATCTAACCACTACGCTAAAATATTGTTCGACCCTGGATCAACGCATTCATTTGTTGCACCACATTTTGTACACAAACTGCATGCATGCATGGAACATATGCCTATATGTCTAGAAGTGTCAACTCCTATGGGTGCAAGTCAGATAACAAATATTATCTATAATGCATGCAAAGTTAAGATTGTTGAGATAAACTTTCTTGCCGATTTAATCCTATTACCTATCTCCGAATACGACGTGATATTGGGGATGAACTGGTTATCTGCACACCATGCACAAATGGACTGTCATAACAAGCCCATTAAGCTATGTGAACCCGGAAAACCCAAAGTGGAAATTTTGGGAAGGGCACGAGATAATATTGCCCCAATCATTTCAGCAATGAAAGCGAGGAAGGCGATCACTAGAGGGGCTCAAGGGTACTTGGCGTTTGTAATTAACAAACCTAAGGTTGAGGCACAAATCAACCAAGTACCTATAGTATCAGAATATACGGATGTATTTCCACAAGAACTCACCACTATCCCTCCAGATAGGAAAGTCGAGTTCACTATCGAGGTGTTACCAAGGACTGCCCCGATTGCCAGAACACCGTATAGAATGGCTCCTCTTGAGTTACAAGAGCTGAAAACGCAATTACAGAAACTGATGGATGTGGGATTTATCCGACCGAGTACGTCTCCGTGGGGAGCACCTGTGCTGTTCGTCTAAAGAAGGATGGCACATTAAGACTATGTATAGATTATCGTGGCCTTAATAGCGTGACCATCAAGAACAAATATCCCCTCTCGAGGATAGACGAACTATTTGATCAACTTAAAGGAGCAACGGTGTACTCGAAGTTTGACTTACAACAAGGATATTATCAACTGAAGATCCGCGAAGGAGACATTTCCAAAACTGCATTTCAAACCCGATATGGACACTACGAGTTTATAGTAATGCCTTTCGGTCTGACGAATGCACTAGCTGCATTTATGGACCTGATGCATCGAGTCTTCCAACCTTATTTGGATCAATTCGTGGTGATATTCATTGATGACATACTCGTATACTCTAAGTCTAGAGAAGAGCACGAACGTCATCTGAAAATCATTTTAGAGACACTACGAGAGCATAAGTTGTATGCCAAATTCAGCAAGTGCGAATTTTGGCTTATTGAAGTCGCGTTCTTGGGACACATAGTATCCGACACTGGGATTGCAGTGGATCCCTCGAAGGTACAGACAGTGGTGGAATGGAAACAACCCGAGTCTGTAACTGAAATCAGGAGTTTCCTAGGACTAGCTGGATATTATCGAAGATTTATCCAGGATTTCTCCAAGATAGCCGGACCGCTCACTCGACTAACCTGCATAAGTCAAGTTTGAGTGGAATGACAAGTGCGAGGCGAGCTTCCAAGAGTCAAGAAACGACTTACTACGGCTCCGGTCTTAGCCCTTCCAAAGGGAACCAAAAACTTTGTCGTCTCTGAAAGATGCATCAAAAGAAGGACTAGGAGCAGTGCTCATGCAGGAAGGAAAAGTTATCGCTTATGCATCACGAAAGCTCAAGTCGTATGAGGCAATGGAGATGGATGGAGTTGATTGAGGACTATCACTTTGATATTCAATACCATCCCGGGAAAGCTAACGTCGTAGCAGACGCTCTAAGCAGAAAGGCAAGCTTAGCCAGACTTATGTTCGAGAGTGGGAATCATTAGAAGAGCTGAGCAATTGGAATCTGACAAGAACCAATACTCAGATTTCATGTGCTAACATTTCGGTTACACCCGATCTGCTGAAAGAGATCAAAGAAGCACAAGAGAAAGATACACATCTTCAAAAACTGAAGGAGAAGATACTTAAAGGAGAAAGATCGAAATTCTCGGTACCGAAGATGGAGTTATCAAATTCGAATCGAGTGTGTGTACCGAATGACGAAAGATTAGGAATAAAATCCTAGCGAGAAGCACACCGTTCAAAATACACTATACATCCTGGAGGAAACAAGATGTATAAGGATTTGAAAAGGAGTTATTGGTGGGTAAACATGAAGAACCAAGCAGCGTAATTCGTAAGCGAGATGTTTAACTTGTCAACGAGTAAAAGCGAAACACCAACGACCATCCGGTTTACTACAACCGTGAGAATTCCCGAGTGGAAATGGGAACACATAACGATGGGCTTCGTGACGGATCTACCAAAGACCAGAGGAGGCCATGATGCTATTTGGGTGGTGGTAGATCGACTCACGAAATCGCACACTTTTTACCCATCAAGAAAACGATAGCTTGCGAAACTTGCACATTTATATCCGAGAAATCATTCGATTGCATGGAGTACCAGATCGATAGTATCCGACAGAGACCCGAGGTTTGTCTCTAGATTTTGGAAGTGCTTGCACGAGGAATTGGGTACCTCGCTTAGTTTTAGCACAGCAGCACATCCACAAACTGATGGACAGTCTGAGCGAATAATTTAAACCCTTGAAGATATGTTGCGAGCCTGCACATTGGATTTTCAAGGAAGTTGGGATTCGCACTTACCATTACCCGAGTTCGCCTACAATAACAGTTATCAGGCCACGATTGGAATGGCACCCTACGAGGCATTATATGGGCGAAATCAGAGATCCCCACTACACTGGGAGATTGATGACCAATGGACTCGAAAGAGAAACGGAGTCGCCCCGATTCCAAAGGTCGACTTAGTTCAGGAGGCCATGGAGAAGGTCAAGCTGATCAAGGAGCGGATTCGCACAGCTCAAAGCCGCCAAAAGAGTTACGCGGACAAGAGAAGAAAGGATTTGGAATTTGAAGTCGGTGATGAAGTATTTCTCAGACTCTCACCACGGAAAGGATTGATCAATCCGAAGAAAGGAGGCAAGTTGAGTCCGAGATATATTGGACCTTATAAGATTTTACAGAGGATCGGAAAGTTAGCTTACCGACTCGAGTTACCAGCACCATATGCGGGAATGCACGATGTATTCCACGTGTTGAGACTGAAGAAGTATCAACTAGATCCCGAGCATATCATCACTTGAGATACTCCTCCTCTAATGGAAAATCTATCCTACACCGAGAGGTCGATCCGGATCATTGATCAGCAGATACGACAGCTGCGTAAGAGAGAAATCCCAATGGTTAAGGTAGTGTGGCAAAACCACAACCGAGACGAAGACGCAATGTGGGAACTGGAAGAAGATATAAGGAGTCAATATCCAAAACTATTCTGAAGAGAATTTGGGGACCAAATTCTTTTAAGGAGGGGAGGATGTGAAGCCCCGATTTTTCCGAGCTTATAATTGATCCTTATTGTCGTTTATACATTTGATCGACTATTTTACCGCGTCATTTTGACGGGCAATTATTAATAATATATACATTTTGTACTTTATTTCATTTTATTTAATTACTTGTGATCATGATCATCATTAATTCTATTTTGCATTTATGATCACTTGATTGATCATTATTACTATTTTTGTATTTATTAGTCACCTTAGAATTTTAAGAGACTATTTATTTTAGAGACTTTTACCTTATAGAATTAAGATTTTGATTTAGATTAAGTGATCAAGGAAATCACTAATTATTTTGGAGATTGACATATTTCATCTATTATCATCAAATTTGGGACAAAAAAAACTATATGGAATTACCATAATGCCCTCATAGTGGACGACCAACATGGAAATTTTTGAGTAAAAATATCATCTAACTCTTGTACACCTACACCTTATATTAGTCATCTTGTGTATAATTATACCCTTAATTCAAACATTATACACATCATCTCTTACATTACTTCTTTAATATTATTTTTGCCAACATGTTGGAAGTCTTCCAACATTCCATTCAAACCATGTCTTGCCCATACCTTTGACCTTCAAATTGTCTCCCATGCAAGAGGCAAAATGCAAGACACAAAATTGAACAAAAATTCCTCTCTCCCCCTCCATGGTGGACGGCCAATATGGCAATTTTTACACAAAATTTTCATTTTTTCACTAACACATTCATTCCTACACAAAATCCTCATCCTTCTCTCTAAACTCCCAACTTCTCTCTACTCTTCTTCTCACTTTCTTCTTCAACACTTAGAAAATTTTCAAGATTTTTCCTCCCTATTCTTCAAAAAATTCGAACACACCTATACTACTAGGTAAGAAATTTTATCTTCAATCCATTTTTGATATCACATAGTTCACCTCTTCCACCTTCTTAACTTAAGTTTGAATTTGATTTGGAGGTACATTTAGAAGACCATTTGAAGATTAGAGCTTGACATCATCTTGAAGAAGGACTTCAAAACTTGAAGAAGAACTAGTAGAGAATTTGGACTACAAGGTAAGAATTGAGTACTAGACCCCTTCTTTCCTATTCTTTCTATTTTTTTTTTCAAATTTTAACACCCCTTTTTCATTTTTGAGAAATAGGGGTTGACCTTAGGTGATTTTGGAGTTGAACCAAAATTTCCAATTTTAAAGCTTCAACTAGACTCCAAACACCTACTACACAAGGTAAAGTGTAGTCCTTCTCATTTTCTTATCTCCTTCTTTTTCTCCTTAATTTTTCTCTCATTTTTCTAACTTCAAATTTTTGATATTTCTTGACTTAGGGGCTGACCTAAGAAGCCTCATCCAAAAATTGTGAAATTTATCCTTTTATTTCACAATTTCCAATTTTAAGGTGGGTGGAAAAATATTTTCCAACTATTAGGTGTTTTATTAAAATGCATGTAGAAAATTTCATCATGAGCCTTGAGATATATATAATCTATGTATTGCATGTCAATTTTATGTATCAAATCATGAAAATTCTCAAGAGTTGCTCAAAATTTCTATTTATTGAATTTTAGGTGCATGCATGTGCAATTTAATATTTTATTTGATGAATTCTTGTATGTATTGGACATGCATGTGTATGATATTTAAAATCTATGTTTTGGATGACTTATAACCTGGACAAGTCGAGCATAATTGATTAAATTTCAATTTTGGACTTAAAAATGTAAAAATAGAAAGTTGGTGGACTAAATTGCAAGAAAATAAAAGTTAAAGGACCCCTCTGCAAATTTCGATTTTTGGGACTGTTCTCAGGTTCAAAAATGACTTTTGGACATTTTAATAAATTTTAAGAGTTTTAAGATACATAAAATCAACCTTTAAAAGCCCAAGGACTAGATTGTAAAATTTTGAAAGTTTAAGGGCTACTTTGCAATTTTTAAAACTGCACCAGACCTAAACTTTAAAATTTGAAATTTTTACTCTTAAGGTACTGGGAATTACGTATTTTAAAAGTATTCCAAAAATCCAAGTGGTTAGGGCTTGGAAAGCAATTTTACTAAAATTGAGGGACTAATGTGTAAAATACTAAACTTGAGGACCCAAATGAAATTTCCAGGATTTATGCAGCCCATGCACCTGGAAATACTAACTTAACTATAACTTAATTATATTTTGGACCCAAGGTTCAAATTTCATAACAATTGGGCCCCTAAAAGCCTTAAAGGCAATTATTTCAAAATGGGACAAAAATGATATTTTCAAAAGTTAAAGGACCTACACTTATTTTTTTTAAAATATTCTTTTGTCCCAATATCCCACTAATGTTAGTGACATTTTTCAACTGGAATCACATTAAAATCCCTTCCGGTTTGTGAGTTCCGATTATTTTAATCTTAAGGTCCGAATTGGCAATTTTTACAAATTTGGGGCCAATGTGAGAATTTTATAAAAACTCGACCTCAAAACTTTAAAAACCTGAATCTCTGAACAATTTAGAGAATTTAGGAACTGACCTCATAATTATTCAAGGTCGGTATATTTATTTATTCAATTTTTAACCCCAAAAGTGTTGGTTTTTACAAAACGGGGCTAAATTACAATTTTTCTTTTATAAAGGACCTAACTCAAATTATTTTCTCTTTTACTAAAATATCCCTGGACCCTCTGACTTGGAGATTTAATTAAAGTATTTTACTTTCCCAAAAACCCTTGACTTATCGGATCAATTTGACCGATTAATACCCGATCGCGGAGCGACTTCCTCGCCTTGCGATTTTGAATCTATAACGGGACTTATGTTCCACCTAATCTTTCACGATTCCGGAGTTATTGGACCCGTTTGGTTGGCGCTACAAATCCGTACGCAACCGCTACTTGTTTTCCATTGGTTGGCGCTACAAATTTGTACGCAACCATTAATTGCCTTGCATGGGATTGGCGTCAAATTTCCGTACGCAATCCTACCTGTCTTGACTGAATCACATTGTGCTTGTGTGACCATGAACTGTTCTCTCGAACTTATAAGTATATTATTTAAGTATATTTATCACGACGCTTGCGAACTGTGTGTGAATTCATGCATCATACTCACGCGTTTTCATATAACTGTTTTCTCACATTAACTATATTGCGCCACACTTGCACACGATCACCCCATCCACTGAGATTTCTGTCTCATCCCCACCTATTTTCTAACCTTAGATGAGGATTTCGTTGAAGATGCTGAACCGGCCCTGGATTGAGTCCTTGTACTCCGCTTGTTGGATTTACTACTTCTTCTTGTTGTTGATTGGACTCTTTTCTTGTGTTGTTGTTGGACTCTTGTATTTCTTTCCATTTCGGTTTGTAACTGAAGGGCGTAGGACCCTTTGACTTTAAGTTGTTGTATTTGGTTGATTTTCGGGTATGTAATTTGGATTATGGATTGTGGACTGTAAGTTGTATTTGTACTTGTTATTTATTTCATTTTATTTAGACTCGTTTCATTGGGTTCTCGTTGATATTTGTCTCGGACTGCTTTGGTTATTGTATTTAAGTTGTGGATCGTCGTCACGTTCCGTCTGGGGCGTGACATTGTAAGTAGTATCCATGCTGATGTTCTGTTTTTGTGCATTATGCTTATGGATGTATCCCAATATGCTTACGTATGTTTTTCCTTATGCTAATGTATGAGTAGATTTATGCTTATGTAAGATAATTATGCTTATGTAAGGTATTTTAGGCTTATGCTTGGTTTGTATTATGCTTATTTATGGTAGCTTATTTTGCTCATGTATGATAATCATGCTTATGTATGGTTTGAATTATGCTTATTCATATTATGTATTATGCTTATTGCTATTCATTCTATTATATTTTTATGTATGATAGGTTGCTTGGGACTGTTATGAACAATGATTATGTCTACAATAAATGTTGCTTTCGCAGGGTTTAATTACTGCTTATGTTTGTACTATTTTACTGTAGACATTCACAATTGTAATGCCCAACAAAGCGTCGGATTAGAGTGAATTGCTTAAGAGATTCAGCGAAAGCTTCGACATCGAATATAGTGATTGCAGTGCGAGTAGGATGGAGGAGATCCAGTTGGTATGTGTGATATGGTGAGGCTTATTTTTTTATTCATGACCCTAACCTTTTTTTTACCCATTGTGTAGTTCTTCTTCCCGATATTCAAGAGCGAGCATTTTTTCGTGGTATGCTTTGACGTTAAAAAGAAGGTCTGCCACGTATTAGACAACTCCTCAGTTGGCGGCAACAAAACCCTCAAATACGACGGCATACCTGATAAATTGGTCAGTTTTGTTCTCTATGGATGATTGAATATATATTTTCAATCTTTATTTTTGAGCGATTCAAATATATTTTTTTTGACAGCGACAAGTTTTTTCACAATACTTATCGGCGAAGGATTTTTCATCAATTGCTCATGTGATCCAGAATTCGACTGTCTCTCATTTGTGCATGCCTTGGAGGGACAAGGATAACAAAGTTGATTGCGCTATTTTCGTAATGCGCCATATGGAGACCTATATGGGAGGTGGGATCAAAAATTGGGATAGCGGGCTCCGAAAAAATGACGAGGCACAACTATTGATGATGCGTAGAAAGTATGCAACTGCAATATATCTGGACGCAATGAATGAGCTGAGGGAGGCGGTATTGGGATGGGTGAAGGAGTTTGCCAAAATAAAATAAGATCAAACCGAAACGTTTTGTTGCTTCGTAGTTTTTTGATAAAAGTATTGGTTACTGGAGTGTTTTACAGACACGGTAAATTTGTTTGGTTTTTGAAGTACTTTGTAGTGATGTTGAATGTTTTTGTATTATTGCTGAGTGTTAGTTCATGGTTGTTATATTTTCTTCAAAGCAAAATTCAGTTGCTTATGTAAGCATAATTCAATTAGTTTGTATGCAGTATTCAACTCTATTGTAACTTTCATGGTATGTTATAATATTTCTAGCATTATTTTCAAATATTTTTTAAGTAGTGTTCGTGTTCTTTGTAAGCAGAAATCAACTGCATTGTAAGCAATATTCAAATATTTTATCTTTTCAAGTATCATATATCTTTTTTAGCAGTATTCAAATGTTTTGTAAGCAGAATTCAAACGCTTTTGTAAGCAGAAGTCAATTGACTTGTAAGCACTATTTCAAATATTATAACTTATCAAGTATCATATACTTTTAGCAGTATTCAAATATTTTTGTAAGCATGATTTAAATGCTTTGTAAGCAGAATTGAATGGACTTGTAAGCATGTATCTCATGGTATTTTACACTGTTAGCAAATAAGCAAAGTGCAAGGTAATAAAAATTAAATAGGTAGTTACAATATTTTTTTATCGAGAACATGCCTTTTTTTATTTTTAAGGAACAATTTTTAGGACTGTATAAAACAAATAATTAAAAATTTGAAATAAACATAAAAATCAAGCGGTAAAATATGCATAACTAAGTAGTATCAAATGTTTTAATAAGCAGTATCAAATATGCACTTCAAAAATAACATCAATAAGAGTGAATTCTACTTGTCGCACGTTCTGCTATTGTGTGAACCTATTTCTCCACATTTCTCACAATGTCTCTTCATTTTCTGCCCGACCTTTATTTCTTTCTCCTTCTGACTCTGAAGTCAGCTCTTGACTCGACTGCCACTTCCCTTATTTTTGGCCTGTGTTGGTGGCAACACTACAACGCATAGCTGGGATTTGTCGCCAATGAATCCTTCGATCAATGATTGTTTGTTCAGTGAACGGGAATCAGTTTGTTGATCCATCAACAATTTTTCTTTATGGTCTTTTATGATCTTTGACAGGGCTTCAATCTTGGACTTGTCGTCATTTGATAGAACCATACAACAGTGAATGTCAGACCAAATCTGCTGAATCATCGTATCACACTGCATATCCAATCCGAATTTGTTCAATGAATCATTGTTTTAACACGGTAGCATGAATGCTTTTTTCTTCCATCTTTTGTGAATATATTTCGCTGGGATTTTATCGGCCTCTTTTAGTAGAGAGAAAATGTGACGACATAGAAGCCTGATACACTGAGACATTTTGCAACTGCATTCCATCATATCGTCATTTATATACGAAACCACTGTAAATACTCCTATTTCCACGTCCTTGATTTTGTAAGTGCATGTGTCAACCCCGTTGTTGATTTCTATTGTCACGCACGATGATTCGATCTCGGCGCTCACAACAGAAAACATTATTCTAGTGTACACAATTGATGCATGTTTCTCAATTTCTAACTGTGTTTTGCATTGGGGCAAGTTGGAATCAATCTCGTTGTTCAGTTTGTCTACGACATGTCTTTGAGCTTCTATAGCGCTATCGTAGTGCATGAAAATTTCTACTAGACTAACCTGTGGGTTGGTGAAACTTCCGAACCAGCTGTTAGCACTTTCTGATCTTGATGTGGTTCTAAGTAATCCGCTCAATTGCACACTTTTAAAATAAGCAGGAATCCACGATTTTCTGATTTCAAACATATGTGCGAACCATGAATGCGAAGTCAGTTGGTAATAATTCATCAACTGTGCCCATCTCTCCTCAAATTCTGGATGTTCGATGTAGTTACTCCAAACAATGCAATTCAATCTTTCCATTAATTCCTCGTCCTTAAGCAAAGTATGTCCAACCTTTGTGCCAACCTTTTCCATGATGTGCCACATACATAGTCGGTGAATACTGTTTTTGAAAACTTTTTTAATAGCATTTTTCATTGCGGGATCTTGATCTGTAACTATTTATGTTGGCTCATGCCCTGTAAGTCCAAGTGGCTACAATAATCTAGAGGGGGTTGAATAGATTATCCCGGTTTTTTAGATTTTGCCCTCTTTTTCGAAAGACTCAAGCAAAGATGAAATGCTAAGTGCGGAAAGTAAATAGCACACGTCGATTTATAGTAGTTCAACCCACCTAGGGCCTAATCTACTACCACCCCAGTATATCCGGGATGGATTTCAAAAAGAAAAAAAGATTTTATTAATTTGCCAAAAATGAATACAACACCTTGAGGATTACCACAACCCTCTTTCACCATCTTGAGGATTACCACAACCCTCTTACAACACCTTGAGGATTATCACAACCCTCTTACAACACCTTGAAGATTACCACAACTTTCAAACACCTATCACCTAGATCACCCAAGTGTATTCTTACCACAAGAATACTCACAAGGATGTCTTGTGTTGAATGATGACCAAAAATCAAGATTACAACTCAATAATGATTGAAACAATATGAGTACAAGTGTAATCAAGAATAGAAAGCCTAGACCTCAAATTTGTGCAAGTGAAAGTGTTAAGGCTAATACAACAAGATATATGAAAGTGTTTGCTTAATTGCTCTTTGCTTGTATAGAGTGTTGTGTCTTGTTGCTTGAATGAAGCCTCTATTTATAGGAGAGGACTTGACTTTCATTTCCAGACATTGGCTCCTCCTTGGGGAGTGATTTGCTCGCAAAAGAAACCATTTAAAATGATCAATATAGTCTGTTAGAAATCAATCCCACAAAATAGGGAAAAGTCATGCAAAACGCAACGGATAGTTTGCTTTGATAAATAGGGGTTCGACCGGTCAAGCAGAGATAAGATTGAAATTGAATTCTCGCGAATTTTTACACAGGGGGATCGGTCGGAGGGGGTGCGACCGGTCGCCCTTAGTCATGGACCGGTTGGAGTTGAAGAATTTACGAAACAGAGAAGTCCCAACCAAGAGGGTCGCTCTCCAGTGCAGGCCGCCCGGGGTCGTCGACCTGTTGCCCTCCCCTTTTTTCTTACGTCCCATTTTCTGTTTCAAAACTCAACTCAGTGCGGGTTGCCCTATAGGGCGACCGGTCGAGCTCGAAACAAATGTGTTGTCCAATTTTCTATCGAAAATAAACTCCAAAAATACTCCAAAAATAGTAAAAATATTTTAAGACGATTGGAAGTATTTAGACAACATTTAGGGACATTTTTTTGGTTTAAAAACTTATTTGAACAAAATCATCAAAATCATGATAAAAACATTTATCTAACAAACTCCCCCTTTTTGATGATTACAAACCAAAACAATTTTCTCGAGGACGATTTCAAAAACAAATAAATTTTCCGGTTTTACGAGTGAACTATCCGTTTAAAACATTTCATACAAAGCTCCCCCTATGAGCATATCAACAAGAGATATTTCATAAGCAATAAGCACAAGCTATAACAAGCTTATATAAGATGCCTATAAACATCATAGGCTAAGGAGCTCCCCCTGTCACAATACTTATAATCTTTTGCAATTGTGTCCATAATACAAGCCATGGACTAGGTATTCTTGGCTTTAGGAAGCCATAGCTTATAGCTTATATTGCGAGCTTTTATTAGCTTCTTTTGGCTAACGAGCCAATTTCCTGTTTCTCCCCCTTTGGAATCATCAAAAAGAATGTTAGGATGATAAAAACATCATACAATTATATCAAAGTGCGCAAAAGAGACGGTTTTCCAACCGTTTAGCAATTTAGGCTTAAAAATCCAAGGAAAAATGGGAGAAATGTGTCATGAAGAGTTCATACGCTCATTTTATTTGCCAAAACATGATCTCAATAAGAATTGGAGACTTTTGGAAGCAAGAGAGTCATGTAGAAGTTGAAATATTCATTGTGACATTTCATCAAACACCTTGTGGGCGTAAAAATTGAAAGGAGTTGTATAGAACCCTTGTAAATGAATCAAGCCAAAAATTTTCATCACCAATTCACATTAAACAACATACAATATAATATATATAACAATTAAGCTCAACATGATCATAAGATAATTTCATCGAAAAATATACAAGAAAGCCACAAGCTCAAGGGTTCAACCCAATTGAGCAAAGAAAGAAAAATTCTTACCATTCGATCGGAAAAGATGAGCAATGATGATGATAAACATGCTATATAAGGTCCAAGATATGAATTGAATGCATGAAAATCAATTTTGAGTGAAAATTGTGTGAATTTGGCAAAGGGGACGAAAAATGGCAAAAAGAAGTGAAAATAACTAAAGCTGAAGACAAAACCGTTTTAATCCAAAAAATGGCTTAGGGCGACCGGTCGAGGTTGAGGGCGACCGGTCGACGTTGAGGGCGACCGGTTGCCCTCAACCTGTTTAGCCCACTGTCTTGACATTTTTGAGGAAATCCGAATTTTCAACCAAAAATCCGATTTTTCGCCCCTGAGTTTCAAAAATATGCAAAATGCAAACGTAAGTATCATTCAATATGCATTATGCCTAACCGAGCTCGTATCGATGCAAAAGTCTCGGAAGATAGCGGTTTAGTGAAAATGTCCGCTAATTGATCTTGAGATGGTACAAAAGATATCTCAATATTTCGTTTCGAAACACAATCCCTTAGAAAATGATGTCGAATCTCAATATGTTTAGTACGGTTATGATGAACCGGGTTTTGAGCAATATTTATAGCGGATATATTATCACAAAAGATAGGTACGTTTTCAAAAGAGCATTTGTAATCCGCTAAGGTTTGTTTCATCCAAAGAAGTTGTGTACAACAAAAGGCGGCGGAAATATATTCGGCTTCGGTCGTTGAAAGAGAAACACGCTTTGCTTCTTTGAAAACCAAGAAACTAGACAATCGCCCAAAAATTGACATGATCCTAAGTACTTTTTCTCGATCATCAATATTTCCCGCATAATCCGAATCACTATAGCCTTTAAGAGAAAAATTTTCATTCTTTGGATAAAATAAACCATATTGAATAGTGCCATTTAAATATCAAAAAATCCTTTTAACGACACTCATTTGAGATTCTTTGGGATTGCTTTGAAAACGAGCGCATAGGCATACGTCATGAAGAATGTCCGGTCTACTAGCGGTTAAATAAAGTAAACTACCAATCATACCTCGATACTTGGATTCATCCACGGACTTGCCTTTTTCATCTTTGTCAATTTTGACATTTGTTGCCATGGGAGTAGAAACGGTTCTTCCTTCTTCAATGCCGAACTTTTTCAAAAGTTCTTTTGTATACTTTGATTGCGAAATGTAAATACCTTCTTGACATTGCTTAATTTGGAGTCCAAGAAAGAAGTTGAGCTCCCCCATCATGCTCATTTCAAATTCTCCTTGCATCAACTTAGAGAATTTCTTGCACAAAGAATCATTAGTAGCACCAAAGATAATATCATCAACATAAATTTGCACAAGTAAACAATCTTGCCCTTTTTCAAAAACAAAGAGAGTTGTATCAACTTTACCTCTTATAAAACCATTTTGTAAAAGAAAAGAGCTAAGTCTATCATACCATGCACAGGGTGCTTGTTTTAAACCATATAAGGCCTTTTTAAGTTTATAAACATCATTAGGCCTAGAAAAATTTTCAAACCCCGGAGGTTGTTTTACATAGACTTCTTCTTGAATAATACCATTTAAGAAAGCAGATTTAACATCCATTTGGTAAAGTTTGAAATTTTTAAAACAAGAATAGGCAAGTAAAATATGAATAACTTCTAAACGTGCTACGGGTGCAAAAGTTTCATCATAGTTAATACCTTATTCTTGACAATACCCTTGAGCTACTAACCTTGCCTTATTTCGAACAATGTTGCCTTGATCATCAAGTTTGTTCCTGAATACCCATTTTGTACCAATAATAGTTTGAGATGGAGGACAAGGTACTAATTCCCATACATCATTTCTTTCAAATTGATTTAACTCCTCTTGCTTCTCTAAGAACCAATCCTCATCCTCAATGGCCTCTTTAGCATTTTTAGGCTCTTTTTGAGAAATAAGAGCTTTCTCGGCAAATTTTCTCCGGGTCATCACTTTGTCAAGGGGATCACCAATAATAAGATATTTTAGGTGATCTCCTTTAAATTTAAATGCAACGGAAAGATCCGAGATATCACCTCTATCTTCTTGATGACCATTTGAAGTGGACGGTTGATCATCAACTTGAACAATTTGTTCAATAATATCCTCTTCATCACTTTCATCATTAGGTATTCTTTCAACACCCGAAGCTTCATTAAATTTGACATGGATGGATTCTTCAACAACTCCACTAGTCTTATTGTAAACCCGATATGTTTTGCTTTTTGTTGAATATCCCATAAATATCCCTTCATCGGCCTTAGGATCAAGTTTGCCCAATTGATCCTTGGTATTCAAAATAAAGCATTTACAACCAAATATCTTGAAATAACTAATATTTGGAGTTCTACCTTTCCAAAGCTCATATGGAGTTTTATTCATTTTAGGACGAATATAAACTCGATTAATGACATAGCAAGCGGTACTTACGGCTTCGGCCCAAAAATATTTTGAAAGTGAAAATTCACTGAGCATGGACCGACTCATCTCTTGTAGTGTCCGATTTTTCCTTTCGGCTACTCCATTTTGTTGAGGTGTCCTTGGAGCCGAGAAATTGTGAGCATATCCTTTGGTTTCACAAAAGACTCTAAATTCACCATCAAATTCTCCACCTCGATCGCTTCGAATAGACTTAATAGTGTCTTTCTTTTCATTTTCAATGAGTCTACATAACTTAACAAACTCATTAACGATATCACTTTTATTGGTAAGAAAAAGAGCCCAAGTATATCTAGAAAATCATCAACAATAACGAAAGTGTAATGTTTTCCACTTAGACTAGCCGTACCAATATCCCCATACAAATCAAGGTGAAGCATTTGTAGGGGTTTGGTTGTTGAAATTTCATTTTTGGGCTTAAAACTACTTTTAACTAATTTGTTCTTTTGACAAGTGTCACATAAGCCAAGATTTTCAAAATTCAATTTGGGTAGTCCTTTCACATGTTGGTTTTTGTAAATATTTTTCAAATTCTTGTATCCAACATGTCCAAGTCGCCTATGCCATAAACTAGTTAAATCATTATTGGAGACTAAACAAGAAACATTTTGACTAACCAAATCACTTGTACAAATTTTGTAAAGATTGCCTTTTCTATTTGCTTCACAAATAATTTCACCATTTTTAAGTATAAGGCATTTTTCTTTATTAAAGAAAACATCATAATTTGAATCACAAAGTTGGCTAACACTTATCAAATTAAACTTAAGCCCTTCAACTAAAAGAACATTACTAAGAGAGAAAGAAGAGTTACCAATTTCTCAATTTCCAAGAATGTTTCCTTTGCCATTGCCGAACATGACCATACCCTATTCTTGGAGCTTGATGTTGATAAAAAATTCTCTCCTCCCGGTCATATGGCTTGAACATCCGCTGTCCACGAGCCATTTTGAATCTTCCATTGTAGTTATAGCCCCTATTACCTACAAAAGAATTTCTTTTACGTACCCTATTATTTTGGGGTCCATGGGGGTTAGTCTTGAGACCTTTGGGTCTCCAAACATGTCTAGAGTTATTTCTCAATTTGCAATTATTAGCATAATGTCCAACTTTGCCACAATAAAAACATGTAGGAGTATTAGAATTACTAGCACGTACAAAAGTTGGACCCTGGTTATTTTTCTTAAAAACACTTTGAAATGGTTTATAACCAAGTCCCAATTTGGAATGCTCGCCTCTTTGTGCATCTAAAATTTTTGTGACTTTATCCGTGCTTATGTTGAAACGATGCACATCATTTTTCAAGCATTCAATTTCTTTTGTGAGCGATTCCTTTTCGGTTTCAAGAAAATGAACTCTAGTAAGAGTAAGAGCATGAGCTTTGTCTAGAGATTCATAAGAAATAAATAATTTTTCTTTTTCAACCTTAAGCTCCTTATGCTCCTTTTTCAGATTTTTTTATTTAACAATTAAATTTTGAAACTCAATTTGCAATTCATCAAAATCACATTGCAAGTCATCAACTATGGAGGAAGTAGAAGAACTAGAGCGTACCTCATTATTTTCATCGTCTATGGCCATGAGACCGTGTTCGGTTTCTCTTTCCTCATCAATTGTTTCGAGTAGTTCATCCCATGTTTTGACCTCCGCATTTAGAGCCTTCTTTTTCGAGAAAAGCTTCCTTTTCTTTTGCTCCTCTTCATCGAGCTTTGGGCAATCGGCAATGAAGTGCCCGGGTTTTCCGCATTTAAAGCAAGCATTATCTCTTGGTTTTCTTGCTTTATTTTTATTCACAAATTTTGCAAATTTTTGAACAAGTGCGGCCGTCTCCTCATCATCATCATCATTATCATAGTATGCATTATTAGAAGAAGAAGCAAGACCTTTAGGAATAATTTGCATACCCGATTGATTTATGGATGGTTTGGAATTTTTTCTCTCCTTGAGATAGACTTCATAGATGAGGAGGTTTCCAATGAGCTCGTCAAACTTGAGTGTCTCAAGGTTTTGTGCCTCCGTGATTGCCGTTACTTTTTCGGACCATGAGCCGGGAAGAGCATTCAATACCTTAGTCACCTTGTCTTTTTCGGAGATGACTTTACCAAAGGCCACAAGAGGATTGACAATATTATCAAGCCTTTCCACCATCTTGGAAATGTTTTCACCATCATGCATGTTAAAGTTTTCAAAGTCTTTAACAAGCATGGTCTTTCTTGCTTGCTTGACCTTCTTAGTCCTTTCATAAATTGTCTCCAATTTTTCCAAAACCTCATGTGCCGACCTTATGCCTCTTATGCGATTATACTCGGTAGCCGTAAGAGAACAATGCAAAATATTTAAGGCCTTACCGCTTAGAGAGAAAACCTTTTTGTCATTTTCATCGAACTCCTTGAAAGGTTTAGGAGTCAAGGTGCCATCCTCCGATTTCTTGGTTGGTTGATCAACTCCTTCAATGACCACATTCCAAATATCGAACCCGCATCCTTGTAGAAAGCACTCCATACGGTCTTTCCAAAATGCGTAGTTGTTGGCGTCGAATAGTGGTGGCTTGTTGGTGGAGGCACCGGTGGTGAGATGAGCATCATGTGTAGCCATGGATCATTCCTCTTTACGCGGAATGAGCTAGCAAAAGAGTTTGGCTCTGATACCACTTGTAAGTCCAAGTGGCTACAATAATCTAGAGGGGGTGAATAGATTATCCGGTTTTCAGATTTTGCCCTCTTTTCGAAAGACTCAAGCAAAGATGAAATGCTAAGTGCGGAAAGTAAATAGCACACATCGATTTATAGTAGTTCAACCCACCTAGGGCCTAATCTACTACCACCCCAGTATATCCGGGATGGATTTCAAAAAGAAAAAAGATTTTATTAATTTACCAAAAATTAATACAACACCTGAGGATTACCACAACCCTCTTTCACCATCTTGAGGATTACCACAACCCTCTTACAACACCTTGAGGATTACCACAACCCTCTTACAACACCTCAAGATTACCACAACCTTCAAACACCTATCACCTAGATCACCCAAGTGTATTCTTACCACAAGAATACTCACAAGGATGTCTTGTGTTGAATGATGACCAAAAATCAAGATTACAACTCAATAATGATTGAAACAATATGAGTACAAGTGTAATCAAGAATAGAAAGCCTAGACCTCAAATTTGTGCAAGTGAAAGTGCTAAGGCTAATACAATGATATATGAAAATGTTTGCTTAATTGCTCTTTGCTTGTATAGAGTGTTGTGTCTTGTTGCTTGAATGAAGCCTCTATTTATAGGAGAGGACTTGACTTTCATTTCCAGACATTGGCTCCTCCTTGGGGAGTGATTTGCTGCAAAAGAAACCATTTAAAATGATCAATATAGCTGTTAGAAATCAATCCCACAAAATAGGGAAAAGTCAGTTCAAAAAAACGCAATGGATAGTTCTTTGATATATAGGGGTTCGGCCGGTCATGAGATAAGATTGAAATTGAATTCTGCGAATGTTTACACAGGGATCGGTCGGAGGGGGGTGCGATCGGTCGCCCTTAGCTGTGACCGGTTGGAGTTGAAGAATTTACGAAACAGAGAAGTCTGAACCAAGAGGGCTGCTCCCAGGTATCGGTCGCCCTCACTGGTCGCCCTCTCCTTTTTTTCTTACGTCCCATTTTCTGTTTCAAAACTCAACTCAGGTACGGGTTGCCCTATAGGGCGACCGGTTGAGCCTGAAACAAATGTGTTGTCCAATTTTCTATTGAAAATAAACTCCATTAAATACTCCGAAAAATAGTAAAAATATTTTAAGACGATCGGAAGTATTTAGACAACATTTAGGGACATTTTTTTGGTTTAAAAACTTATTTGAACAAAATCGAACAAAATCATCAAAATCATGATAAAAACATTTATCTAACATGTCCCATTGCCTTTAAGAAATTTTCGAATAGCCACACATACGATTCTTCATCTTCCTTCAGAAGTAACCCACACGCGAATGTAACACATCTTCTATGGTTGTCTACACCAGTGAACGGCGCGAACACCATTTTATACCTATGGTTGTTGTGACAAGTTAGTCTCCTTTTTTCCCAAAATAACAAATTTCTTCAAGTTCAGACGCATGCAATTTTCTTATAATACATAAGCAATATTTAACTAATATATTAGCAGTTTATGTTCAATTCGTATGCACATCCACACATGAATAAATGCTACAAGAAAATGGTCATTTCTTCATAAAATTATATATTCTCTTATGCAGTATGAAAGTAACTTGTAAGCAGTTAATGTTGTTTTGATATGCATACTTGTGCACGCATTAAAAAAAAGGGAAGGAGCACGAATTTTGATGGGATTGCACCGAACCTGTTAGTGTTGTATGTTGCATCAAAAGATATAACATCCCCAAACATTCTATAGTTTTGCTTGCACATTAGATCAGCCCAAAATAAACGTCATAGTTGAATGATGTATTTGGACAAACTTCAATCTTTTTCAAAGACTTATCTATAATAAGCTGTGCATCAGCTCCACAGACGCAAGCTTTCAACTCTCTCTTGAAAATTTTAAAGTCAATTGGCAGTGCGCCTACATTCGAATACCCTCCAACCATCTCATTATACAGTCGATAAGTTTTCGCTGGCCCAATATTTACTTTTATACAACTTAGGATGAACTTTTGGTGAGCCAAATTTAAATTCCTATTGGCCTTTAGAAAGTGTCTGTACACCCAGGGCGTCAAGGAATGTGTGTGCCTGATTTCAAAACTTTTTACTGTGTAAGAACCATATGCAGTGGCTTGGAACACGTATCGCGCCCTGCATCCCACCCTTGTCGGTTTTTGTGTCTCACTTATGAGACTTCGTCATCATTTAACACCGCTTCTTCATGAGATGCAGATGAGTTGTTAACCTTTTTGAACCCTTCTCGGCTGCACACTACGTATTGCATGCGTATTATACCACTGCGGAAGCATTTGGTTGTACTAATTCTCACATCAAATCCACTGGCACGCCCATAATTCTTGTAGAATTGTATTTCGTTGTCAACACTATCAAAATTCATCCCTTCTTTTGGAGTCATATGTTCATCACATTCTGGTATCCAATTCGGAGATGAATCCGTTGTTATTTCAATCCGCTGCTGCTGAACACTTGCAATTACAACTGTTTCGACAAAAAGAAATAATTAATCAATATTTTGAAAACACATTAGCATAATGGTAAATGAGTATAAGCAATTGTATAGTCATATATAAGCAAAGTACTGGGTCAGAACAAACGGGGTCGTAATCAAATAATTTCAATAGATACAACCTACATATGACGAAAAAATAATGAACAATTAACCTGATAGTTTATAACACCAAAAAATGCATGCAACATGTTTTATTCATGACAGCAAGTATTTAAGCACATATAAAATGTATTTTCAATCATAGCATATATGTTTTTTATAGAAAAAAATGGGGGACAAAGAATTGAATTTCATGCTTCAGCAATATGTTCATAATTATAAGCATATTTGTATTCATCAATAACCAACATTATGGATACGAACAAGCAACTTTCTGGGTAAATATGAAAAAAAAACGTGGATGAGGAATTGAATTTTCTGTATTCGAAAGTGTGAGACCCTAGAATCGTATTATAATGTAATGTGTTAAATAATAAATATTTTAAATATTTGAGTTCATTTTGTGTGAATTTATTTTATACTAATCTTTTTATTTTGTTAGCAATTCTATAATCCGGTCCATTTTATTTATTACCCTAGTTGGATTGACTCACATTTATTAGACTTTTCTAATATTAGTATGATTTTAATTAGAGTCGTATTTATTAAGAAATGATTTTAGGATTTTAGGACTTGACAAACCACTAATATTCACTATCCATTTCTTGTATTTGATCCATAAATTCTACCCATTTTTCTACAATGGGTCATATACTTTATTTACACCAATTTTTATTAAATCGGATTTTTACAAATTAGTGACCAAACCTCATTTTTTACCACACAATCACCTAACCATTTGCTTGGCCTAAAATCACCCACACAACTCTTTGTACCTTCACAAATTAACCACATGTTGGAATTGTCCAATTTGCTTGCTCCTTCACTGCCGAAAATTGGTGGAGTAGTTGAAGATATTTTGTTTCATCTTATTCACTTTTCCTTGCAAAAGTAAAAAAAACCAAGTAAACTTCTTCACACACAAGACAAAATACCAAACCAAATGTCTCTTTTAGATGAGCCCACTGCCGTGAGTGTTGTGTGAGGTAGAGTAAACTTTTCTTCACCTTTTCACTTACTTTTCAAACTCCTCAAATCCATAAGGAATATTAGCAATTAAATTAGACATAAAAGTTGTGTTATTTGAGAGCCACAATTTGGAGGAAAATTCAACAAAACCGTGAGGTAGGAAGCAAATTGGAGGTTAATCTGCACTTGGAAGCTTCACTTGGGATATTGGTGAAATTGTGGATTTGAAGAAAATTGAGGAAAAACTATTAAGGTGGGTAAAATAAAGCTTAAATTATTTTGTTAAATGGTGTGCTTGCATTTCGATTCTTGTAAAGCATGTATTAATTCTTTAAGTAGCATGAAAATCATGTTTATGTATGTGCTTGGAGGTGGCTATATGATTCTAGGATGGCTTATAGTTATTTTTGGAATTTAATTGGAATTGGGGAATTAAATTGCAAAAATATTAACTTGGGTGGTTAAACTAAAAATTCAGAATTTTAAGGGCTGTTTTGGGGTTATTTAAATTGATAAACTTATTTATAAGTGATTTAATGTGTTGTGGTTGAATTTGAAAGAAAAGAAAATTGAACTTGAGGCCATTTTGCAATTATAAAAAGTGCAGGGGCTAAACTATAATTTCAAAATTTTGAAGCACTGTTCTGAAATTTATATAAGCTGTAGGGAATTTTCTTGAAAGAGTATAAGTGTTTTTGGGTTGAATTGAAAAGAAAAATTGGACTTGAGGTCAAAAAGGCGATCAATTCCTAAAAAAAAAGTTGGACCTAAAAAACTGAAAACTGTTTTATTTTGGACTGATTTTTATTATTTGTAACTGTTTTTATATTTTTCTGAAATTTTTAGGGGTTTGGACCAATTTGAAAAATATTTAAAGTTTAGAGTTTAAAATGGAATATTTTAATAAACTAAGGACTAGTATGTAAAATGATAAAATTTGAACCTTAAACTGAAATTTTTAGACTCTTGTAAACTTATAGTCAGTTTATAAAACTTGAAGTTATTATTTATATTTTTGGTATTGTTGAGGCAAGTTGTAAATTTGAAAGGTTTAGGGGCTTTTATGCAAATTGTTAAAGTCTAAACTCTAATACTAAATTTGAGACGTTTAGGGATTGTAATGAAGTTTTTAAAGCAATTGATAAGTTTTATTTGAAAAATTCTAAACTTAGAGTTTCTTGCGGTATTTTGTTATTAATACCTGATTAAATTCCAACTCCGACTATAAATCATTTTACTTGTCTAACATTGGCACGTGTTATCTTGAACTTGCTTGTTCGTTCCTGTGAAGCATTTAGAAGTTCTTAGGTGTATTTCTATACTTGACTTGAGCATGTGTGCCACACAAAAATCGATTTTCATATCATTTTTGGACCTTTGTATTGCTTGTTTGTCTTGCGGTGTGGTTTGGTCAAACGAGATTGAGCAGGTCGCCTGCGGTCTTGATTTGACCGGCCATGGTCCTAATCCCACCACTGTAGGACGGAGTGTCCTGTGGCCGAAGTGGGTCGTAGGTTTGGTATATTTCGGAATATGACGATCTCTGGACAGACAGGTCCTAGCTAAAGAGACGTCGAGCCACGTGGGGTAGTTATAAGGTAGCTTGTGACTTCGGTCAACTCTTACTTGGGGAGACATAAGGTAGAACGGCGTAATTGTGGTCTGGTCAGCTCAATTATGACTGTTAACACTTCGGTGTTCCTGCTTGCTTGCTTGTTCTTGTTTGCTCTTTAATGATTCTACTCGCTTGTCCAGAAAATATTTAAAGTTTACAATAATTGATCGTTATTGTTACTACCTGTCATTTCTTGTCATCGTTTGATTTTATTAAACTTTATTATTGTCAAACTATCTCTGGAAAACTGTGGTTTAACGAAACGTTATTTTTTCTGTAACGATGCTTGCTTGTATGTCATTACATGTACACTTATAAAAATTGGTAAATTTTAAAAATATAAACTAAATTTCTTTGCTCAAGCTTTGGAAAACTAATTCAATTTTATTTAAAATATCATTATCACCATTCTCCCACCCACTGAGCTCGTTTAGCTCACCCCACAAATTTTAAAATTTCCAGAGACAGGTGAATTTGACAATGAGGGGTTCAATGAAGGATTTCCGAATCAAGGTTGAAGTTGGTGGAATAATTTCTAGGAATTATATGAATAATTGTTTTTGTATAAGTGCTTTGGATATTCAAACTTATTATATAGCCAACACTTAAGTCTGTTATTTGGAATATTACTACATGTTAGACTTCTGCTGTGTATTTGTATTGTGATGTATAACATTTTGGATATAACCTGACCAAATTTAAGTTTTTATGATTTTCCGGAGTTGTACTCCGATGAATTTTATGTTTTATTCCACTTGTCAAGATTGGGGTGTGACAGAAAGTATGTTGATACTTATAAGCACATTCGTAGGCAAGCGAAAGCATAATTATGATCACGAATAAGCAACTCACTGGGTAAACATACAAAAAAAAATTGGGATGAAAAATTGAACTTTTTCTGGACTACTAAGTAAGTTCATATTTATAAGCATATTATTTGACACACATAAGCAATATTATAGACACGCATAAGCATATTTCTGGGTAACAATTACAAAACAAAATGATTGATCGAATAATTGATTTAAGAAAAATTACGAATCAAATTTTAAATGGATTCAGTAAAAAATGGACAATGTAAA
This sequence comes from Rehmannia glutinosa, assembly GCA_016081115.2. Classification (NCBI taxonomy): domain Eukaryota; kingdom Viridiplantae; phylum Streptophyta; class Magnoliopsida; order Lamiales; family Orobanchaceae; genus Rehmannia; species Rehmannia glutinosa. Next base: position 47,499 of record JABTTQ020003397.1, on the reverse strand, counting down.
CAATTTGAAAGGCAAGAAAAAGTGTTACCTTGTTCTTCATTAGTGTTGAAGCATTCTTCATAGGTGTCATCCATTTTTTTTCTTGCTTGAACTATGCAAATGTCGAGTTTGTGTAATATGGGGGAAGATTTTAGTTGCAGAAGCACGGTGGAGAATGTGATATGGCCTGGACGATTTTTTCAATAACAGATTTGGTGGATTGTGATTGCAAATTTGATGGTAATTCATCCTATTTTAGTGGGATTTACTAGATTTAGCTAACATAACTATTATTATATGGACTGATGTACCCTCACATTGACTTTATCACATAATTTATCATCATTAATCGGGTTTAATCTCATCCATCAAAATCACTATATTTATGGCTTGGATCTGGTCCTATATACTCATATAATAGGAGGATCCTATATAATCCTTCCCCTATATATATGTGTATATATATGAATTACTATTAACTTAATTAAAAAACAACAGTAAGGACAATTAAGTCATTTAATAAAAAAATAAGAGAATAGAATTATACTTTAATAGTATAAGTAGGTAAAGTGATACAATTGATAATATATAATAAAATAAAATACTATTTAATGAGAGGGGGTAAAAGTGAGATTTACTTAAATACAATACTAGATTCCACAATTAGCGAATTAGTTATAGAACTCTCTAGTATTTGCATTTTTAGTACTTGGAGCAGAATAAGTAATTAACACAAGTTTCCTTTTTGCACTTGGTATCTCATGCAGGGGCGGAGCCAGGATATGGTATCAAGGCCAACCAGGGACCCGCCCCGGGTGGTTGAGGCAACGCAACAGGGCGCCACTAGCAAGGGGCCCACACCTGGATTTTTTATTTAAATTTAATAGTTTAAAATATGTTGATATATTAAAAATAGCCCGAAAAAAAGTTGGGCAGCCTGTTGGAAGGGTTTGATCCATGTTGCTGCCAAATCTCTCATTTTTTTCCACTTCTCAAATTTTAGAACATATGAAAAAGTGCCAAAAAAATTTCAAAGATTGTTTTCATTCTCAAATTTTAGAACAACTTAAAAAAGGGCTTGTGGCAAATTTCGGCCTAATCGCTATTAAAATGAACCATATTTTGAGCAAATTAAAAATGAGTCAGAAATAAATAAACTGATTTCAAAATTATATCCCATAAATTTTCTTGAATCAAACACAACTACTTCATTTTATCAAATACAAAACTATTTCAAGACCAAAAGAAATGAATCCCACTAATTATTAATATATACCAATAACTATTTGAAAGTGAAACTTTTCTTTATGTGTGGGTCCGGGTGAGTTTTGATGAGAAAAATAAAATTAAAGTTGATATATATATATAGCATATACACGTGTGTGTATTTGCATAATGGTACTTTGTTTTTAATTATTAATAAAAGTTGTGGTTTGTGGTCAAAGATCCACTAATTTTAGTTAAAGAAATGAACCAAATGGACCATGGTGGTGCATGAAAAAATAAATTAGGCCTTTAGGGGGGGCCAAAACACTTAAAAAAAATAATTTACATATAAAAAATTAAAAAAAAAAAAAAAAAAATTGGGGGGTGGGGGCAAGGCCCCCCTTTCCTAACAAGTACCTCCGCCCCTGATCTCATGCCTAATGCAACATGTTCTTATGTTGTAATATTATCATTTATCCATCCCAGTCTTTTCTTAAGCCTCTTTTGAAATTGTTAATAGATTTGTTAAAATTAATTGGATAGTTCTCTATTAAAAAAAAAAAGGAAAAAGACGGAATATGGTTGACTGTTAGAATAACGACACACTATGTAATATTAGTTTTTTTTTCTTTTCCTTTTTATGGAAATATGGATTATTTAGGATAGTAAATGAAAAATCCATGACATTGAGGTAGAGATTGGGTATCAAGAAAAATCTCATTTTCGTTCCACTAAATAAAATTTTCAACCATAAATGCGATTGACTGGGTATATTTTTAAACAAATATATTATTCACTACTTTTACTTTTTTTCCCTCACTAATCACTAATAATAAATATTTCAAAAAGAATCAAATCATCAAGTATTATTTCACATTTCCCCACAAATTCTAATATTCGCCACTCATATATTTCTAACTACCAATCATATTTAATTATTACTTTACTATTTCTATATCGAATAAACTTGAGGTGGTCTTATATAAGACCTTCTCATCGACTCAAAGCTCATGAGAAGGATCCTACAAAACACAAATTTATGAGTTTTGATTTTGGTTTGAATTCTATTTATATATAATATCTTGTCTCATAGATTATGTCTATGAGACTGTCTCATAGAAGTTTTTTTTAATAAATTTATCATTACATATTTATCTCATCTACAATCACACTATCAAACTTGATTGTTCTTCTTTCAAGAATCTATTTATGTATTTGATTTCATAATCATGTTCTACAATCTTCTCAGTTTTATTGTTTTAATTTTAATTTTTTGAATTGATTTCTCTATAAATTTTACTATAACGCTCTTGGGCCAAAATATTTTATCATTTTATATAAGACTACACGCATCAATTATTCTCTCTCCCCTCAACATTTTTGGGCAATTTTATTCCCTCATAGTTTTAGTTGATATTATTCTTTTGCTATTTTTTTTGTGCTCCATTTCTTTATTGTTATCTAATCTCTTATTTATTGTCTCAGCATATTATTTTCTTTAGTTTGCATCATGAAAAAAGTGTATCGAGTAATACGAACTCCATGTTCTTTTCCTCAATCAATTATATATTAATCATTTAATGGTATATATATATATAATAACCAAGTCACTTATAAATAGTAATCAAAAAACTTTCCCACATAAATTATGATAAGTAGTAAAGTAATTCTGGATAATATATATAATAACAAAGTCACTTATAAATAGTAATCAAAATTTTTTCCCACATAAAACATGTGAAGCCCCGATTTTTCCGAGCTATTAATTGATCCTTATTGTCGTCTATACTTTTGATCGACTATTTTACCGCGTCATTTTGACGGGTAATTATTAATAATATATACATTTTGTATTTTATTTCATTTTATTTAATTACTTGTGATCATGATCTTTATTAATTCTATTCCTCATTTATGATCACTTGATTGATCATTATTACTATTTTCGTATTTATTAGTCACCTTAGAATTTTAAGAGACTATTTATTTTGGAGACTTTTACCTTATAGAATTAAGATTTTGATTTAGATTAAGTGATCATGAGACTTATAAGTGATCAAGGAAATCACTAATTATTTTGGAGATTGATAAATTTCATCTGTTATCATCAAATTTGAGACAAAAAAAATATATGGAATTACCATATTGCCCTTGAAGTGGACGGCCAATATGGATATTTTTGGGATAAAAATATCATCCAACTCTTGTACACCTACACCATATATTAGTCATCTTGTGTATAATTATATCATTAATTCAAACATTTTACACATCATCTTATACACCAATTCTTTATTACTATTTTTCTCAACTTATTCCCACTTTACCAACATTCTTCTCAATATTCCCCAACATCATTCAAGCTCATACTTTGACTTGCACTTTGTCTCCCATGCATGAGGCAAATTGCAAGACACAATTTGAACAAAATTTTCTCTCCCTCTCTCACTATGTTGGACGGCCATATGGCCTAATTACATAAAATTTCATCTCAAATTTCACCAACACATTTGATCTTCCAAATCAATTCTCCTCCTTCTCTCTAAAAACTCCCAACTTCTCTCTATTCTTCCTTTCACTTTCTTCTTCTATACTTAGAAAATTTTCAAGATTTTTCCTCCCTATTCTTCACAAAAATCGAACCAAACTATACCAAGGTAAGAAATTTTATCTTCAATCCATTTTTGATATCTCATTGTTCATCTCTTCCACCTTCTTAACTTAAGTTTGAATTTGGTTTGGAGGTACATTTAGAAGACCTTGAAGATTAGAGCTTGACTACATTTTTGAAGAAGGACCTCAAACTTGAAGAGAACTAGTAGAGGAAATTAGACTACAAGGTAAGAATTGAGTACTAGACCCCTTCTTCCCTATTCTTTCTATTTTTTTCAAATTTTAACACCCCTTTTTCATTTTTGAGAAATAGGGGCTGACCTTAGGAGATTTTGGAGTTGAACCAAAATTTCCAATTTTTAAGCTTCAACTAGTCTCCAAACATCCACTACACAAGGTAAAGTGTAGTCCTTCTCAATTTTGATATTTTTTGAATTAGGGGCTGACCTAAGAAGCCTCATCCAAAAATTGTGAAATTATCCTTTTATTTCACAATTTCCAAATTTAAGGTGGGTGGAAAAATATTTTCCAACTTTTAGGTGTTTTGATTAAATGCATGTAGAAAATTTGATCATGAGCCTTGAGATATATATAATCTATGTATTGCATGTCAATTTTATATATCAAATCATGAAAATTCTCAAGAGTTGCTCAAAATTGCTATTTATTGAATTTTAGGTGCATGCATTTACACTTTAATGTTTTAATTGATGAATTCTTGTATGTATTGGACATGCATATGTATGATCTTTAAAATCTATATTTTGGATGACTTATAACCTGGAAAAGTCGAACATAATTGATTAAATTTCAATTTTGGACTTAAAAATGCAAAAATGGAAAGTTGGTGGACTAAATTGCAAGAAAATAAAAGTTAAAGGACCCCTCTGCGAATTTCGAAATTTGGGACTGTATCAGGTTCAAAAATGACTTTTGGACATTTTAATAAAGTTTTAAGAGTTTTTAGATAAAGAAAATCAACCTTTAAAAACCCAAGGACTAGATTGTAAAATTTTGAAAGTTTAAGGGCTACTTTGCAATTTTTAAAACTGTACCAGACCTTAACTTTAAAATTTGAAATTTTTACTCTTAAGGTACTGGGAATTACATATTTTAAAAGTATTCCAAAAATCCAAGTGCTTAGGGCTTGGAAAGTAATTTTTCTAAAATTGAGGGACTAATGTGTAAAATACTAAACTTGAGGACCCAAATGAAATTTCCAGGACTTATGCAGCCCATGCACCTGGAAATACTAACTTAACCATAACTTAATTATATTTTGGACCCAAGGTTCAAATTTCATAACAAATGGACCCCTAAAAGCCTTAAAGGCAATTATTTTCAAATGGGACAAAAATGATATTTTCAAAAGTTAAAGGACCTACACATATTGCTTTTAAAAACTGCTTTTGTCCCAATATCCTACTAACCTTAGTGATATTTTCCAACAAGAATCACATTAAAAGCCCTTCCGGGTTGTGAGTTCCGAATTTTTAAAACTTAAGGTCCGAATTGGAATTTTTACAAATTTGGGGCCAATGTGAGATTTTTATAAAAACTCGACCTCAAAACTTTAAAAACCTGAATCTCCGGACAATTTGGAGAATTTAGGAACTGACCTCATAATTTTCCAAGGTCGGGATATTTAATTATTCAATTTTTAACCCCAAAAGTGTTTGTTTTTACAAAACGGGGCTAAATTACAATTTTTCTTTTATAAAGGACCTAACTCAAATTATTTTATCTTTTACTAAAATAGCCCTGGACTCTCTGACTTGGAGATTTAATTTAAGTATTTTACTTTCCAAAAAACCCTTGACTTATCGGATCAATTTGACCGATTAATACGATCGCGGAGCGACTTCCCCTCGCCTTGCGAATCAATCTATAACGGGACTTATTGTAAGTCCAGCGCTACGATAATCTAGAGGGGGGGTGAATAGATTATCTCCATCTTTTCGTTTTCGCCCTCTTTTTCAAACCGAATGCTCAAACACAATAATAAGGTGCGGAATGTAAACAACACACGCGATTTAAAGAGGTTCAACCCACCTAGGGCCTAATCCTCTACCACCCCAAGATATCCGGATGGATTTCGAAAAGAAAAAGAATTTTATTAATTACCAAAATTAATACAAATTCAACTTACAACACCTTGAAGAGCACCACACTCTTCTTCAACACCACCTTTGGAGATTACCACAATCTCCCTTTGAAGATTACCACAATCTTCCTTCAACGGCACCTTGTGAAGATTACCACAATCTTCACCCTTGAAGAGCACCACACTCTTCAACACCTCAACAAGAAGATTACCACAATCTTCTCACACCTAACACCTAGTTCACTCAAGTGTGTTCTTACCACAAGAACACTCACAAGGATATCTTGTGTTTGAATGACGACCACAAATTCAAGATTACAACTCGATAATTGATAATACAATAGAGTGCAAGTGTAATCAAGAATAGCCTAGACCTCAAAGATGTGAAAGTGATAAGCTAGGCAATTTTACAACAAGAATAATGACAATGAAAGACCAAGTGTTTGCTTGAAGTGTATCTTGTTGTGTTGTATCTCAATTGTTGTATTGGTTGCTCCAAAACTTCCTCTATTTATAGGAGATGATTGATCAAGCATAGGCTCCTCTTGGGGATTGAAAATCTACTGAAAAATACAATTAAAATCAAGAATATAGCTGTTAGAAATCAATCCCACAATTTAAGGAAAGTTTGTCTGTTTGTCAAACGGTCGAAATTTCTTTGTCAAAACATAGGCGACCGGTCGCACGAAAATAGACGTTGGAAAAAGTACACGACGAAAAATAACACAGGCGACCGGTCGACGCGTCTACCTCGACCGGCGACCATCACCCCAACCGGTCCCCCTCATGGATTTTGCAAGGATTAAACGCGTTACTGTTTGAAACACACTTGCAGTGCAGTCGACCCACTGGGCGACCGGCCGACCGCTTCTTTTTTTTTCTTCCGTCTCATTTTTCGTTTCAACACATCTTCAGTCACGGGTTGCCCTATAGATGCGACCGTCGACCACGAGACAGAAATATTGTCCAAATTTTGTCGAAAATAAAACTCAAGAAATACTCAAAAATTTAGTAAAAACATTTTAAACCGATCGGAAGTATTAGGACAATCATTTAGAAACAACGTTTGAGAGTAAAAACCCAATAACGTAAAATCATTAAAAGCGTTGTCCAATTTAGACGAAAATAAACTTTGAGAAAATACTCCTAAAAATATTAAAATCATTTTAAATCATTTAGGAGTATTTGGACAACCTTTAAAAACATTGTTTTGGTGATAAAATAAAATCATCAAAATTAAGATAAAAACATGTATCAAACAATCTCCCCCTTTTTGATGATTACAAACCAAAACAATTTTATCCCAAACTAAGAGAGCAATTTTAGAAATGATTTTCCGGTAAAAGCTTTTGACCGTTTGGAAGCAACCAAAATTTCCAAAAATATTAAAGCAACCAAGTAGGAGTAAATATTTTCAAAAATAAGCTCAAGCTCCCCTATCAACAAGCATATCAAGAATAATGTAAAAGCAATTATCCATAAGCTAAAAACTTAAGCTTTTACAATTTGCTCAAGAGCTTATAAGCTCCCCCCCTGTCACAAAACAACATTAAACAATAATATAGGTCCATCAAACAAATGGACTAACAATAAATCACAACTTATGGCTTTTATGAGCCATAGCTTATAGCTTTTATGACAAGCTTTAATTAGCTTCTTTGAGCTAACGAGCCAATTTCCTGTTTCTCCCCCTTTGGAATCATCAAAAAGAATGTTAGGATGATAGAAACATCATAGAAGTATATCAAAGTGCACGAAAGAAATGGTTTATCAACCATTGAGCAATTTAGGCTTAAAAACCAAGGAAAATGGGAGAAATGTATCATGAAAAGTTCATACGCTCGTTTTGTTTCTCAAAACATGATCTCAATGAGTATTGGGGACTTTTTGAAGCGAGAGAATCATGTAGAAGTTGAAATTTTCATTGCGACATTTTAACAAACACCTTGTGTGTGTGAAAAATAGAAGAGGTTGTATATAACCTTTGTAAATGGTTCAAGCCAAAAAAATTTCATATCATTAATCAACCTCATTTCAAAGCTCAATCATATGCACCATATGCAATAAATTGTTCATCAATAAAGAAGCTCAAAGTAGATTCTCAAGGGTTCAACCCAATTGAGATAAGCTAAGAATGATCAAGGCATTACAAATGCCAGAAATTAGAGCAACCATCAAGTAATAAGTCATGCTTTCAACAATACATGTATCAAAAGTCCCAACAAATTCAACTAAGCATAACAAAGCAATAAAAGAAGCACTTTTACCATCAAGTACTTCATACCAATGATCAAACAATGCTTTAGAGTATTTTTACCATCAAATACTCCATCAAAAATCACGATCATCCACAAGTCATTATCAACTTGCAATATTAACCCTTTCGCCCAACGGCAATTTTCGAGCGAAATTGTTCCGCGGAGCTCGGTGATTTGGGCCCGAGAGAGAATGGGATTTTGAACATCATCACCTTCTTGAGCCACGTTTCTTTGAGCGGCTCGAATATCCCTTTGTTCGGCTTCTTCTTGCCGATTTCTTGACGAACCCTCTCCGTCCCTTCTACGCTTGGAGATGGGATTTCGACCGGTGGAATTCTTTGGAGGTGCCATATGTGAAAGATTCTTGAGAAAATAAGAAGATTAGCAACAAGAATCGTGAAAAATGATGAAGAATTGAAGATTTTGAAGAAAAAAAGGGGAGAAATCGCTGAACAAGGGTTTTGGGGAGATTTTGAGTCTGTTTCACGAACTGAAGACAGAGAGTTTTAAGCTGCAAAAATTAGCCTGGGCGACCGGTCGAGGTGGGGTGCGACCGGTCGAGGTGCAGGGCGACCGGTCGCCCCTGCTGTGACCGTCCCAGGTGATGTTTCTTTCTCCCAGAGTTTTCCAAAATTCGATTTTTCACCCCAAAAGTTTTAAAACTTTGCAAAAATATAAGTTTGGACAATATCCAACAATTATGGGTTTTAGGAAAACATATAAATGATAAAATCGAGACTAAACACGTAGTGCCTTTTAAAAGAAAATATTTGCAAGATCAATTTGGGGCACTTAAGGGGTCAAAATGAAATATCTTGAAAGATATGTGCATAATATCGAGTTTAAAGAAAAATACGAGTAGACATACCTCAATGGTTTAAGAACCTTGATGACGTAAAAGCCAATGAGTATGAAATATGTATCCTACACAATTCTTAGACAACCTTTTCATAGAAAATTCAAGTGTAGGCAAATAATATGAGATAACAAAAAAGAGCTTATGCTATAAGATTTCATAAGAGATAATAAGCCATATAAGTTTAATGAAAAGCTCAAGAGTTTTTAGAAAAACATGCAAGGTCTCTTTTAAAGATATTGAAACTCATAAATATATAAGAGACCTATTTAAAAAATAAATACTTGAAAAATCATTTTGCAATTAAGTCACAATTAAAAACATGCATATAATTAAAAGAAATAAAATGCATATACAAATGGGGAGATACGGTTTACCAATTTCGCCGTTTCCATGGGTTGTGTCTTTCCCATTGTTGATGATGATATCTTCCCATTTGGAAGTCACTTTGATGATGATGACTTCCTTGATTACTCCATTTCCAAGGTTTGTTACCTTCCCATGGTTGATGGTTTCTTCTTCTTTGAAAATCATCTTGTTGATGATATCTTTGCCATTTCCAAGGATTGTGTTCTTCCCATTTTTGATTATACGCTCTTCTTGGAAATTGGCTTTGTTGAGAGTAGTTTCTCCCTTTTTGATCAAATGAAACGTTCATTTGATGTTTTCTTGGTGGCATGAAATTTCTCCGATTTTTGCTTTGTCGGGTACCTAATAGCACATTGTTTTGTGGTACCCTCATGTGTTTGGGTCCTTTAAGATTAGTCTTGAGACTTTTAGGTCTCCAACAATATTTAGAGCTATGTCTAGCCGACAAGAATTAGCCGTATGACCCTTTTTGCCACAATAAAAACAAGTAATAATTCTAGGAGCATAATGACCAATATGCATATTGACTTGATCCTTTTTCATATGATTAACAACATTAGGCTTATGATCAAGTCCTTTATCACAATTATGAATATCAACAATATTGGACATTTTATTGGTACTCAAGTTGGATTTTAATAAATCCTTTTTCATGCAATCAATATTCTCTACAAGAGTACTATTTTCTTTTTCAAGGTTTCTAACCTTGTCAAGTGTGGTGGTGTGAGCACATGATAGTGATTCATAGGAAGTAAATAAACTATCCTTATCATTTTTCAAAACAATGAATTCCTTTTTCAAATTTTTGTATTTAACAAGTAAGTTTTGGAATTCATCTTGTAGTTCATCAAAATCATTTTGCAAATCACTATAATCATTTTGAATAACAATATCATAAGAAGTAGGGTTTAAGACATACCTCATTTTCTTCATTGATGCCCATAAAACAATATTCAACTTCTTTATAATTGGAAATTGTAGGAGGCTTATTCCTTAGATTTGAGCTTGTATGATCTTGAGAAGTAGATGCTTTTGTTTGACTCCTTTCATTTGCAAATACTCCATAGATGGCTTCTAATTTTTGCCATACTTCATGTGCCGACTTTATTCCTACAATATGTTCATATTCTAAATTAGTAAATGAACAATACAAAATATTTAAAGCCTTACCGTTTAAGGAGATGATTTTCTTTTCTTCATCATTGAGCTTTTTGAAGCCTTTTGAGGTGTATGGTGAATCTTTCGTCGAATGGATTCTCCATTAATGACGGTGTTCCAAATGTCGAACCCGCAACCTTGTAGATAGCATTCCATTCTTTCTTTCCAAAAATTAAAATTCTTGGAATCAAATAGTGGTGGCTTGGTGGTGGAAGTGCCGGATAGATGAGCTTCGTTCGTAGAGTCCGTTTGATCGTTTCTCTTCACTCGCGATGTGAAACGAGCTTGCCAAAGAGTTTGGCTCGATACCACTTGTAAGTCAGCGCTACGATAATCTAGAGGGGGTGAATAGATTATCTCCATCTTTTCGTTTTCGCCCTCTTTTTCAAACCGAATGCTCAAACACAATAATAAGGTGCGGAATGTAAACAACACACGCCGATTTAAAGAGGTTCAACCCACCTAGGGCCTAATCCTCTACCACCCCAAGATATCCGGGGATGGATTTCGAAAAGAAAAAGAATTTTATTAATTACCAAAATTAATACAAATTCAACTTACAACACCTTGAAGAGCACCACACTCTTCTTCAACACCACCTTTGGAGATTACCACAATCTCCCTTTGAAGATTACCACAATCTTCCTTCAACGGCACCTTGTGAAGATTACCACAATCTTCACCCTTGAAGAGCACCACACTCTTCAACACCTCAACAAGAAGATTACCACAATCTTCTCACACCTAACACCTAGTTCACTCAAGTGTGTTCTTACCACAAGAACACTCACAAGGATATCTTGTGTTTGAATGACGACCACAAATTCAAGATTACAACTCGATAATTGATAATACAATAGAGTGCAAGTGTAATCAAGAATAGCCTAGACCTCAAAGATGTGAAAGTGATAAGCTAGGCAATTTTACAACAAGAATAATGACAATGAAAGACCAAGTGTTTGCTTGAAGTGTATCTTGTTGTGTTGTATCTCAATTGTTGTATTGGTTGCTCCAAAACTTCCTCTATTTATAGGAGATGATTGATCAAGCATAGGCTCCTCTTGGGGATTGAAAATCTACGAAAAATACAATTAAAATCAAGAATATAGCTGTTAGAAATCAATCCCACAATTTAAGGAAAGTTTGTCTCATGCTGTGTCAAACGGTCGAAATTTGTCTTTGTCAAAACATAGGGCGACCGGTCGCACGAAATAGACGTTGGAAAAAGTACACAAAGAAAATAACACGGCGGCGACCGGTCGACGTCTACCTCGACCGGCCGACCATCACCCCAACCGGTCCCCCTCATGGATTTTGCAAGGATTAAACGCTTACGCTTTTGGAAACACACTTGCGGTACCGGCCGACTGGCGGCCACGGCCGACCGACCGGCCGACACACCGGATGACCGGCCGACCGCTTTTTTTTTCTTCCGTCTCATTTTTCGTTTCAACACATCTTCGTGCACGGTTGCCCTATAGAGGCGGCCGGTCGACCACGAGACAAAATATTGTCCAAATTTTGTCGAAAATAAAACTCAAGAAATACTCCGAAAATTTAGTAAAAACATTTTAAACCGATCGGAAGTATTAGGACAATCATTTAGAAACAACGCTTTGAGAGTAAAAACCCAATAACGTAAAATCATTAAAAGCGTTGTCCAATTTAGACGAAAATAAACTTTGAGAAAATACTCCTAAAATATTAAAATCATTTTAAATCATTTAGGAGTATTTGGACAACCTTTAAAAACATTGTTTTGGTGATAAAATAAAATCATCAAAATTAAGATAAAAACATGTATCAAACACTTATGTCCCACCCAATCTTTCAAGATATCGAAGGTTGCTTATCCTTCCGATAATCATCTTCATCCAAAAACTCCACCAACGCCAAAATTGCTACTCGCGAATTTTCAAAAATTTTCCTAAACTGCTTCCCTGAATCAATAATACTCGACTGCCTGGTTGACTTCCTATAATTGTAATTACTTTCCCCGCTGAGTCAACTTGGTGTGTCGAGCTCACACCGGAATGGATACGTCGGGGATGGAACCGGCAAAAATTTGCTATTCCACTCTTCCTCCCCATTGTCCTAATCCCGCAACCGAGGGACGGAGTTTTTCCAAGGGAAGCGGGTCGTAGTACTAAGGTATAATCATGATTATGATGGATCCGAGCCTTGCAAGCTCCACTGTGGATTTTGTCTTTGCCTACGGAGCGATAAGGTGCCGGTCTTGGACCATACTTGACCGGGAGTTACAAGGAAGAACGAAGGAATCGCTGTCGATCCACACGATTCTGGAGTTATCGGACCCGCTTTGGTTGGCGTTACATTTTCGCACGCAACCGCTACTGCTTTTGCATTGGTTGGCGCTACAAATCCGTGACGCAACCATTATTTGCCTTGCATTGGGATTGGCGTTACACTTCCGCACGCAATCCTACCTGTCTTGATCAATCACATAGTGTGTGTGACCATGAATCTGTTTTCTTGAATCGTATAAGTATATTATTTAAATATTTTATCACGACGCCATGAATCGTGTGTGAATCCATGCATCATACTCACGCGTTTTCATATAACGTTTTCTCACATTAACTATATTGCGCCACACTTGCACACAATCACCCCATCCACTGAGATTTCTCGTCTCATCCCCACCTATTTTCTAACCTTAGATGAGGATTTCGTTGAAGATCTTTGACCGCTCGATTGAGACCTTGTACTCCGCTTCTTTGGATTACTATTTCTTGTTGTTGATTGGACTCTTTTCTTATGTTGTTGTCGACTTTTGTATTTCGTTCCATTCCAGCTTTGTAAATCAAGGGCATAGACCCTTTGACTTTAAGTTGCTATATTTTGTTGATTTCCGGGTTGTAAAATGGATTATGGATTGTAGACTTTAAGTTGTATTCATACTTGTTATTTTATTTCCGCTGCTATTTAGACTCTGTTTCATTGGGTTCTCGTTGATATTTGTCTGGACTGTTTGGTTGTTGTATTTAAGTTGTGGATCGTTCGTTGCGTCCCGTTTGGGGCGTGACAGTAAGAGTGGTATCAGAGCTCGGCTAGTAAGATGGAAACTTACACCGAGCTGACCCAGGATAGGACCATCGGTCTGTGTTTTGGGTAGTACCGTGACTTGACCAATTAAGTGTGAAATCGATTTCAAATTGGCATAGAACCGTCTTATTGATATTTGAACTAAGTTAGAACGCATACTTTGAGATTTCATAGTCATACTTGTTTTGACTTAGTTGATTCTTGACTGATTTCCCTTATTCATTCTTCCTTATTCTCTTCTTATCTTTCCTCTACCTTTGACTGATCCGCCTTAGTTTTGTTTGATCGGGATGGAGCCGACGCCGCCTACATGGTGGGATGTATTCCATGCCCGTCTTTGAAGGGAATATTACCGGCACCGATGATTCATTGGAACCGGGAAAGTGAACGCGCGACCACGTAGCTAGCCCGGAGCGCCAACGGAATAGGGACTGACTCGGCGCTTGGCGGCGAGCCAAGATGAGAAGAACGAGCCGACCATCACATCATCAAGGACCGCGATAACACCATAAGAGCGCGGGAGGACCAAATACTGAGTATCCGAGGAGCGCCTGGATAACATGCGAGAAGATGAAGGGGACTAGTGACGCGCCGTAAATGGGAGATTGACGCCCGCCTATCCCGTAGCATCGTCGATCGCTTGGAGAGACCCTCATCAAGCGATGACAGATCATAGAGGACCTTACACAGCCCTAGCTCGAGAGACGCCACACTAGAGGCGCTTTAGCGCCTAATGCTCGGCCATTGCCACCGCCGAGGCGAGTTTATACTGATGCCGAGGAGGATCCTGAGGAGGATCCAATCGACATTGGAGAGCCGAGACACCCGAGGCTGCTCCACTCGATGAGGCTCGTATTCGAGCAAAGCGATGGTTGGACTTTGTGGATTGGCCCGAGGTTGGCGCCACCTCACCCGACCCCCCCGATTATCGACATAGCTACGAGCGACGATGATGGCGATCTCACTGATTAGCTAGCAGATTGTCAGTTTGTACTTTTGTTGTTGTAGTCGTGTATTCCAGTGTTGTACCTTACATTTATTGTACTAGATTCAGATGTATTTTGATTCCATGTATCCGACTTAGTATTCTCATTTGTTGTACTTTGGGTGTATTCAAATTTTATATTAATGGATATGCCTTTTGCTATTTATTCAAATTGTCTTGTGTTGATGTTACTTTCCCTGCGATATCACTTGCTTTACGCGAATCATTATTTTATTCATTCACTCGCGAATCGCAACTAACGCTTCAAGATACAGAATGGCAGAACATCGAGGACATGGGAGACCTCGTCGCGTTCCACGAGGAGACGATGATGTACCCAGGGATCGGGTACCCTCTCTGGAATTACAACCACCTCCTCCACTGCTGCGAGACAATCGACCGCACAAGCCTTTACAAAGAAATCTTGGTTTTTATGAGGCAACAAATGTGAGCCTCAACCCCGTGCTCCCGAACCCGCCAGAGAGGCGAACGATCGCACGTTGGAGCGATTTCTGTGGTTTGACCCACCAACCTTCTTGGGAGAGCCGGACGATGTGAAAGTGGAAGAATGGATATAGAAGCTGGAAAATATCTTCAATGCTCTTCAATACTCCGACGAGCAGAGAGTCACACTCGCTGTATTTCGTCTGGAATTGGCTGCTAGAGACTGGTGGAGGGCAGTTGAAAGGAGATGGGAACATGATCGAGTAATCAGAACATGGGGAAATTTCTTGGCTGAGTTCAATGAACAGTATATTCCACAGGTTGTGAAAGAAGCACGCCGAGATGAATTTCACAGATTGAGGCAAGGGAATCTGACTGTAGCTCAGTACGAGTCCGAATTTCACCGATTGTCCAAGTATGCTCTGGGGACAATCAGTACTGAAGAGGATAAGCTTTACAAGTTCACTCGAGGATTGAAACTGGAACTTCAGAAACAGCTGTTGACTGTTGAACTGGCAACCTACTCAGCCGCGGTAAAGGCAGCTCTCCGCATTGAGTCGGGACTGAACCGTATTGGACAGATTCAACAGAATAGGCCATCGAACAATCTTAAGAGGACAGCTGTGGGACAACCATCTAAACCGCCTGCTAAGTTTCAGAAGGGACCAGTTAATAAAACAGACAAAGGAAAGAGACCAAAGGTCAAGAAAGCGGTCAAGAGTGTGCACATTGCCAGAAATCGGGACATACTGCCAACAACTGTTGGCATAAACAAGTAAGGTGTTTGCGCTGCAGTAGTAATCAACACCAGCTGCAAGATTGCCCGAAGTATGATGACCGAACTAAACAAATGCAACCGCAGAAGCCGGGAAATAGCTAGGGTAATTGGGCAAGGATGTCCGCTCGAGCATTTGCACTAGCTGGACAGGAGGCTCCGGAGGCAACATACGTAGTGGAAGGTACGCTTCTAGTATCTAACCACTACGCTAAAATATTGTTCGACCCTGGATCAACGCATTCATTTGTTGCACCGCACTTACACAAACTGCATGCATGCATGGAACATATGCCTATATGCTTAGAAGTGTCAACTCCTATGGGTGCAAGTCAGATAACATATATTATCTATAATGCATGCGAAGTTAAGATTGCTGAGATAAACTTTCTGCCGATTTAATCCTATTACCTATATCCGAATACGACGTGATATTGGGAATGAACTGTTATCTGCGCACACCATGCACAAATGTACCCATAACAAGTCCATTAAGCTATGTGAACCCTAAAACCCTAAGTGGAGATTTCGGGAAGGGCACGAGTTAAGATTGCCCCAATCATTTCAAAGAAAGCGAAGAAGAGGCGATCACTAGAGGGGCTCGAGTGGTACTTGGCGTTTGCAATTAACAAACCCAAGGTTGAGACACAAATCAACCAAGTACCTATAGTATCGATATACGAATGTATTTCCACAAGAACTCACCATTGTCCCTAAGGATAGGGAAGTCGAGTTCACCATCGAGGTGTTGCCAGGGACTGCCCCGATTGCCAGAACACCGTATAGAATGGCTCCTCTTGAGTTACAGGAGTTGAAAACGCAATTACAAAAACTGATGGATGTGGGATTTATCCGACCGAGTACGCGTCTCGAGGAGCACTCGTGTTGTTCGTCAAAAGAAGGATGGCACATTAAGACTATGTATAGATTATCGTGGACTTAATAGTGTAACCATCAAGAACAAATATCCCCTCCCGAGGATAGACGAACAATTTGATCAACTTCAAGGAGCAACTGTGTACTCGAAGTTTGATCTACCACAAGGATATTACCAACTGAAAATCCACGAAGGAGACATTTCCAAAACTGCATTTCAACCCCGATATGGGCACTACGAGTTTGTAGTAATGCCTTTCAATCTGACGAATGCACCAACAACATTTATGGACCTGATGCTTCGAGTCTTTCAACCTTATCTGGATCAATTCGTAGTGATATTCATTGATGACATACTCGTATACTCTAAGTCTAGGGAAGAGCACGAACGTCATCTGAAAATCATTTTAGAGACACTACGAGAGCATAAGTTGTATGCCAAATTCAGCAAGTGCAAATTTTGGCTTAGTGAAGTCGCGTTCTTGGGTCATATAGTATCCGCAGATGGGATTGCGGTAGATCCTTCAAAGGTACAGATAAAGTGGTTGAATGGAAACAACCCGAGTCTCAGAATCTTAAATCGAGGAGTTTCTAGGACTAGCCGGATATTATCGAAGATTTATCCAGGACTTCTCCAAGATAGCGGACCACTCACTCGACTAACCTGAAGCAAGTCAAGTTTGAGTGGAATGACAAATGTGAGGCGAGTTTCAAGAGCTGAAGAAACGACTTACTACTACGACTCGTCTTAGCCTTCCAAAGGGAACCGAAAACTTTGTCGTCTACAGTGATGCATCAAAAGAAGGACTAGGAGCGAAGTGCTCATGCAGGGAAGGAAAGGTTATTGCTTATGCATCACGAAAGCTCAAGCCGTATGAAGCCAATTATACAACACATGACTTGGAATTAACAAAGAATAGTGTTCGCGTTGAAGAAATGGAGACACTATCTCTCTCACGGAGCAACATTCACGGTTTTCACGGATCATAAGAGCTTGAAGTATCTATTCTCCCAAAAGACCTCAACTGAGGCAACGGAGATGGATGGAGTTGATTGAGGACTATCACTTTGATATTCAATACCATCCCGAAAGCTAACGTCGTAGCGGGCGCTCTAAGCGAAAGGCAAGCTTAGCGGACTTATGATTCGAGAGTGGGAATCATTAAAAGAGCTGAGCAATTGGAATCGACGAGAACCAATACACATATTTCATGTGCTAACATTTCGATTACACCCAATCTGCCGAATGAGATCAAAGAAGCACAAGAAAAGATACACATCTTCAAAAAAGGAGAAGATACTTAAAGGAGAAAGATCGAATTCTCGGTACCTAAAGATGGAGTTATCGGGTTCCTAATCGAGTGTGTGTACCAAATGACGAAAGCGATTAGGAATAGAATCTAGCAGAGGCACACCGTTCAAAATACACTATACATCCTGGAGGAAACAAGATGTATAAGGATTTGAAACGGAGTTATTGGTGGATAAACATGAAGAACCAAGTAGCGTAATTCGTTGCGAGATGTTTGACTTGTCAATGGGTAAAAGCGAAACACCAACGACCATCCGTTTTGCTACAACCATTGAGAATTCCCGAGTGAAATGGGAACATATAACGATGGACTTCGTGGACGGATCTACCAAGGACCGAGGAGGCCATGATGCTATTTGGGTAGTTGTAGATCGACTCACGAAATGCACACTTTTTACCCATCAAGAAAACGATAGCTTGCGAGAAACTTGCACAGATTTATATCGGAGAAATCATTCGACCGCATGGAGTACGGTCGATATAGTATCCGACAGAGACCCGAGGTTTGTCTCCAGTTTTGGAAGTGCTTGCACGAGGAATTGGGTACCTCACTAAGTTTCAAAGACAAAGAAGACATCCACAAACCGATGGACAATCCGAGCGAACAATTCAAACCCTTGAAGATATGTTGCGAGCCCGCACTGATTTTCATTTTCAAGGAAGTTGGGATTCGCACTTACCATTAGCCGAGTTCGCCTACAATAACAGATTATCGGGCCACGATTGGGATGGCACCCTACGAGGCATTATATGGGCGAAAATGTAGATCCCACTACACACTCGGAGATTGACGACCAATGGACTCCGAAGAGAAACGAAAGTCATCCTCAATTCCAAAGGTCGACTTAGTTCAGGAGGCCATGGAGAAGGTTAAGCTGATCAAGGAGCGGATTCGCACAGCTCAGAGCCGCCAAAAGAGTTACGCGGACAAGAGAAGAAAGGATTTGGAATTTGAAGTCGGTGATGAAGTATTTCTCAGACTCTCACCACGGAAAGGATTGATCAATCCGAAGAAAGGAGGCAAGTTGAGTCCGAGATATATTGGACCTTACAAGATTTTACAGAGGATCGGGAAGTTAGCCTACAGACTCGAGTTACCAGCACCACATGCGGGAATGCACGATGTATTCCACGTATCGAGATTGAAGAAGTATCAACCAGATCCCGAGCATATCATCACTCGAGATACTCCTCCTCTAATGGAAAATCTATCCTACACTGAGAGGCCGATCATTGATCGCCAGATACGGATTCTTGTAAGAGAGAAATTCCGATAGTTAAAGTGGTGTGGCGAACCACAACCGAGACGAAGACGCAACGTGGGAGATGGAAGAAGGCATGAGGAATCAATATCCTGAACTATTCTGAAGAGAATTTGGGGACCAAATTCTTTTAAGGAGGGGAGGATGTGAAGCCCCGATTTTTCCGAGCTATTAATTGATCCTTATTGTCGTCTATACTTTTGATCGACTATTTTACCGCGTCATTTTGACGGGTAATTATTAATAATATATACATTTTGTATTTTATTTCATTTTATTTAATTACTTGTGATCATGATCTTTATTAATTCTATTCCTCATTTATGATCACTTGATTGATCATTATTACTATTTTCGTATTTATTAGTCACCTTAGAATTTTAAGAGACTATTTATTTTGGAGACTTTTACCTTATAGAATTAAGATTTTGATTTAGATTAAGTGATCATGAGACTTACAAGTGATCAAGGAAATCACTAATTATTTTGGAGATTGATATATTTCATCTATTATCATCAAATTTGGGACAAAAAAATATATGGAATTACCATATTGCCCTTGAAGTGGATTTGACAATATATGGATATTTTTGGGATAAAAATATCTTCCAACTCTTGTACACCTACACCATATATTAGTCATCTTGTGTATAATTATATCATTAATTCAAACATTTTACACATCATCTTATACACAAATTCTTTATTACTATTTTTCCCAACTTATTCCCACTTTACCAACATTCTTCTCAATATTCCCCAACACCATTCAAGCCCATACTTTGACTTGCACTTTGTCTCCCATGCATGAGGCAAATTGCAAGACACAATTTGAACAAAATTTTCTCTCTCTCTCTCTCACTATGTTGGACGGCCATATGGCCTAATTACACAAAATTTCATCTCAAATTTCACCAACACATTTGATCTTCCAAATCAATTCTCCTCCTTCTCTCTAAAAACTCCCAACTTCTCTCTATTCTTCCTTTCACTTTCTTCTTCTATACTTAGAAAATTTTCAAGATTTTTCCTCCCTATTCTTCACAAAAATCGAACCAAACTATACCAAGGTAAGAAATTTTATCTTCAATCCATTTTTGATATCTCATTGTTCATCTCTTCCACCTTCTTAACTTAAGTTTGAATTTGGTTTGGAGGTACATTTAGAAGACCTTGAAGATTAGAGCTTGACTACATTATTGAAGAAGGACCTCAAGCTTGAAGAGAACTAGTAGAGGAAATTAGACTACAAGGTAAGAATTGAGTACTAGACCCCTTCTTCCCTATTCTTTCTATTTTTTTCAAATTTTAACACCCCTTTTTCATTTTGAGAAATAGGGGCTGACCTTAGGAGATTTTGGAGTTGAACCAAAATTTCCAAATTTTAAGCTTCAACTAGTCTCCAAACATCCACTACACAAGGTAAAGTGTAGTCCTTCTCATTTCCTTATTTCCTTCTTTTTTTCTCCTTAATTTTTCTCTCATTTTTCTAACTTCAAATTTTTGATATTTTTTGAATTAGGGGCTGACCTAAGAAGCCTCATCCAAAAATTGTGAAATTATCCTTTTATTTCACAATTTCCAAATTTAAGGTGGGTGGAAAAATATTTTCCAACTTTTAGGTGTTTTGATTAAATGCATGTAGAAAATTTGATCATGAGCCTTGAGATATATATAATCTATGTATTGCATGTCAATTTTATATATCAAATCATGAAAATTCTCAAGAGTTGCTCAAAATTGCTATTAATTGAATTTTAGGTGCATGCATGTACACTTTAATGTTTTAATTGATGAATTCTTGTATGTATTGGACATGCATATGTATGATCTTTAAAATATATGTTTTGGATGACTTATAACCTGGAAAAGTCGAGCATAATTGATTAAATTTCAATTTTGGACTTAAAAATGCAAAAATGGAAAGTTGGTGGACTAAATTGCAAGAAAATAAAAGTTAAAGGACCCCTCTGCAAATTTCGAAATTTGGGACTGTACTCAGATTCAAAAATGACTTTTGGACATTTTAATAAAGTTTTAAGAGTTTTTAGATAAATAAAATCAACCTTTAAAAGCCCAAGGACTAGATTGTAAAATTTTGAAAGTTTAAGGGCTACTTTACAATTTTTAAAACTGTACCAGACCTTAAATTTAAAATTTGAAATTTTTACTCTTAAGGTACTGGGAATTACATATTTTAAAAGTATTCCAAAAATCCAAGTGTTTAGGGCTTGGAAAGTAATTTTTCTAAAATTGAGGGACTAATGTGTAAAATACTAAACTTGAAGACCCAAATGAAATTTCCAGGACTTATGCAGCCCATGCACCTGGAAGTACTAACTTAACCATAACTTAATTATATTTTGGACCCAAGGTTCAAATTTCATAACAAATGGACCCCTAAAAGCCTTAAAGGCAATTATTTTAAAATGGAACAAAAATGATATTTTCAAAAGTTAAAGGACCTACACATATTGCTTTTAAAAACCACTTTTTTCCCAATATCCTACTAACCTTAGTGACATTTTCCAACTGGAATCACATTAAAAACCCTTCCGGTTTGTGAGTTTCGAATTTTTAAAACTTAAGGTCCGAATTGGCAATTTTTACAAATTTGGGGCCAATGTGAGATTTTTATAAAAACTCGACCTCAAAACTTTAAAAACCTGAATCTCTGGACAATTTGGAGAATTTAGGAACTGACCTCATAATTGTCCAAGGTTGGGATATTTAATTATTCAATTTTTAACCCCAAAAGTGTTAGTTTTTACAAAACGGGGCTAAATTACAATTTTTCTTTTATAAAGGACCTAACTCAAATTATTTTCTATTTTACTAAAATAGCCTTGGACTCTCTGACTTGGAGATTTAATTTAAGTATTTTACTTTCCAAAAAACCCTAGACTTATCGGATCAATTTGACCGATTAATACCCGATCGCGGGCGGCTTCCCGCCTTGCGAATCAATCTATAACGGACTTATGTCCCACCTAATCTTTCAAGATATCGAAGGTTGCTTATCCTTCCGATAATCATCTTCATCTAAAAACTCCACCAACGCCAAAATTGCTACTCGCGAATTTTCAAAAATTTTCCTAAATCGCTTCCTCAATCAATAATACTCATTGCTGGTTGATCGCCTATAATTGTAATTACTTTCTGCCTGAGTCAACTTGGTGTCGAGCTAACATCGGAATGGATACGTCGGGGGATGGAACCGGCAGCTCGGGCCTATTCCACTCTTCCGCCCCATCGCCCTAATCCATGCAATCGATGGACGAGTTTGTCCAAGGGAAGCGGGTCGTATCGGTATAATCATGATTATGACGGATCCGAGCCTTGCAAGGTCCATCATGGATTTTGTCTTTGCCTACGGAGCGATAAGGTGCCGGTCTTGGACCATCTTGGCGACCGGGAGTTACAAGGAAGAAACGAAGGAATCGGGCTTGTCGATCCACACGATTCCGGAGTTATCGGACCCGTTTTGGTTGGCGTTACATTTCCGCACGCAACCGCTACCTTTTTTGCATTGGTTGGCGCTACAAATGCATCGCAACCATTATTTGCCTTGCATTGGGATTGGCGTTACACTTCCGCACGCAATCCTACCTGTCTTATTCAATCACATAGTCTTGTGTGACCATGAACTGTTTTCTTGAATCGTATAAGTATATTATTTAAATATTTTATCACGACGCTTATGAATCGTGTGAATCCATGCATCATACTCACGCGTTTTCATATAAATCGTTTTCTCACATTAACTATATTGCGCCACACTTGCACACGATCACCCCATCCATCGAGATTTGTCTCATCCCCAACTATTTTCTAACCTTAGATGAGGATTTCGTTGAAGATCTTTGAGCGCTCTGGATTGAGACCTTGTACTCCGCTTTGCGGATTTACTATTTCTTGTTGTTGATTGGATTCTTTTCTTATGTTGTTGTCGGACTTTTGTATTTCGCTCCATTCCGTTTAATCAAGGGCGTGAGACCCTTTGACTTTAAGTTGCTATATTTTGTTGATTTCCGGGTTGTAAAATGGATTATGGATTGTAGACTTTAAGTTGTATTCGTACTTGTTATTTTATTTCCGCTGCTATTTAGACTCTGTTTCATTGGGTTCTCGTTGATATTTGTCTGGACTGTTTGGTTGTTGTATTTAAGTTGTGGATCGTTCGTCGCGTCCGGTTTGGGGCGTGACAAAACACCTTTCTAGATTTAGTAAATATAATCACAACATATAATATTAATTGTGATAAGTAGTAAAGTAACTATGGAAAATCTATATGGATATATAATAACAAAGCATTATATAAAATAAACTTTCCAAATTTGTGTGTGTACTGCATTAATTATTATATTTGTCTTTTTATTTTTCTTTTGTACAATCTAATTTTTTTTTTATTTTTTATCCATTTTTTGATGTATAATATGTAAAATTAATCGTCTTTTTATTATCATCAGTTTGACACCCATATTACATAAATAAGCGTAAAAATAAAAAATATAAGATATATTTACTAGAAATCTTATTTTGTAATGGTCTATAATAATCATACATTTGGGCTATTGGATATCAATTTGTAAATTCATGTATTTTGATATATGTGATACATGTATAGTTGTTATCTAGCTTTAGCCCATTTTTTTTTTTCATAATTATATTATTTATATTTAAGTTTATTATTTTAATTAAAAAATATCATAGATGTATCCAAATATTATATATTACATATATACATACATAACATTATATATATATGTAATAATAAATTAAATTTTGTATTTGAAATAAAATTATATTCATAGTAGTTTTTATATATAGAAATTATTTTTAATATTTATTAACGTACTTTTCATGTTAATCGATATTATATTTATATTTATCAACGTATTTCAATATTCAACTTTCAAAGCTGTATATTTGGTCTTTTTGATATAAATTTGTCTATTTGATACTTTTTGAAATATTTTTTTTCCTAAAGTTATGTTGTCAAATAAAACATGATTTTTGTTTAATATATAATAAACAAGAAACTTATAAATAGTATCTCAAAAAATAAATCAAACATTGAATAATTTATGTCGAGAACTCTATAAATCTAATGCTGATGGATTTTAATTTACAGTGGATCGTCGATGTATATCACAGTATTTCAGATATACAATACTTTTAAAAGTATAACATATACATATTGAGAATAAATTTAATATACATGTTGATGTCATGTTTCATTAAATTGAATAAGAATATATTATCTTTTCAAAAAACTAAATTGAATTATCATAAAAGATGGATACTCAAATCCCTAATTAAAAGTAAAAACATATATAAAAATACAAAATTACTGCACAATTAAACACCGAATTATTCAAGAAATGAAAATATCCCAAAGCAAATGTCAGAAAGTAAAATCATCTAATAATATTACACAACATAGCAAATAATAAGAGTAATTAATTTTCTTAATTATTCTCATTAGTTCTACTATAAAGAATTCAATTTTTAAATCATGATCAATTATATGTTGCTATTTCAAGAGTTACATATCGTAAGATTTTGAAAATATTAGTTTGAACCAAATAGACGAATATTGTTGTGTACTATGTAGAAATAAGTATTCCAAATTTTATAGTTTTGAAATGTAGTGATTTAGCTTTGATTTAATCAAGTTTGTATTGTACGTTTTTATATTCATTAATTATAACTATTATATGCATGCATTTATATGTTTTGATGCAACATACCCCGTACATATGCACGGCAAAAGACTAGTTAATATAATTATAAAACGATCATTGTCTATTTTCCTTTTTTGGTGAATCTATTGAAATCGTTTGTGTTTGTGTTTTATTTTCTAGTGTAAATCTATTTTTGCCATTTTAATAGGTTATTGATTATATAAATGTGATTTTCTTAGACTAGAATAAAGTGATTGTATTTCGTAATTATATATTGGATGATCAATTTAATTCTATTTGACTTGTTAGTACATATTGTAAAATAAATTGCTAAAAAATATTGAACCCTTCACTTGTTAATTGGTTTCTATGTAAGAGACTTATTCTAAAATTTCAGAAATTAAGAATAACTTTAACGAAAATATAATAGTTTAAATTGTTATTATATATAATAAATATTTAATCATGCGATTTTGACGGTAGGTTCCCTATAATGAAAGGGAAAGCAATCGGTCTAGTCTAGAACCAGCTGCACCATCGTGCATAAGGCTGCTCCCATAACCCATTCTTACCTTAATATATATTAGTCGCACAGGTGAATATCAGTGAGACATTTGTTTTGTACTGTTACATGTACGTTTTTCTATTAGTTATATGAGTTTGATCATCCACATTTAGGAATGACAACATCCCCGTGGGGAACCTTCCTCGTTGGTAATTGAATGGGATGGGATAGGGAATCCCTGGTTATTAATTTGGGGATGTGAGTTGGACGGAGAATCCCAGTTTTTCTGGAATCGAGGATGGGATACATACAATATTTATATTCCTGTCCTGTTTCCTATTCCAATTAGATAAAACGTGGATTCTCCATTTCCATCCCCATTCCCCGAATATACATATTGTATTTATTTGTATTAATATTAATTCTATTTATAATTTTTATTTTTAATTCTAAAAATTAAACACAAGAATCTTTACAGTTTTACTTGCTCTCATTATTTGTTTTACTAATTATGGATTTTTCTTATCTATATTTTAAAAAAATAGATTGCTTAAGTTTTAAATTTTAAAAACTAATTAAAATACAAATATAATTATTTTTAGTATAGATCATACGATTAATCAATAAAAAATAAATTAATATAAACTATAAAATATCTCTTTTCATACAAAATATTTGATTGTGTAAATATTAATTAAATATATTTATAAAACATGTTTACCTATAAGAAAGTAAAAGTTTGAATAAAGTTTAACTGTTCAATGTTGATTTTCTATTATTACCCCAATGCTAAATATTTAATAAATTGTATTTACAATCAATAATAAGGCTATTTGAATTTCAATACTTTTGGGGGTTTAGAAAGATGAATAATTGTAAAAATTATTAAAAAAAAGTTAAAACAAAAATAATGATTTATAATTAGCAACACGTTTTTAAGGGAAAATGAAACAACTCAAAAAAATATTTTATTTACATATATACACATATCAAAAATTTATCAAACAAACAAATTCATATCTAGTTTCAAATGTACAACTTTGAAAATTTGATATCAAAATGCGTTAATAAATTAGAAAAATAATTTCTATTAGCATAAAATGTAATTTAGTATATAAAAACATATTTTTGTATATAAATACTATTATGAGTATAATTTTATATTATATAAATCGTAGTTTTCATCTTACATAATATGTAAATATATAATATTATGTATAGATATATGCGATGTCACGCTCCAAACGGACGCGACGATGATCCACAACTTAAATACAAGTAAAACCAAACATTCTAGACGAATATCATCAAAACCCAATGGAACAGTCTCTAAATAGTAGCGGAAACAAAGATACACGTTACAACTTACGTCCACAATATCCATAATCCAAATTACATCCCGATATGATCTAAAGATAACAACTTAAAAGTCAAAGGGTCCTACGCCCTTCTTTACAAAGCGGAATGAAAGAAAATACAAGAGTCCAACAACAAACACAAGAAAAGAGTTCAACAACAACAACAAGAAGTAGTAAGTCCAACAAAGAAATAACATAACAAGTCCAACGACATCAACAACAAAAGATAGTAAATCCAACAAGCGAAGTACAAGGGCTCAACCGTGGTGGGTTCAACATCTTCAACGAAGTCCTCACTAAGGTTAGAAAACAATGGGGATGAGACGAGAAATCTCGATGGATGGGGTGATCATGTGCAAGTGTGGCGATATATATAGTTAATGCGAGAAACAAAATATGAAAACGCGTGAGTATGATGCATGAATTCACACACACCACAAGCGTCGTGACAAATATATTTAAGTAATATACTTATACGATTCAAGAAAATAGTTCATGGTCACACAGCACTATGTGATTCGGTCAAGACAGTAGGATTGCGTATGGAAATGTAACGCCAATCCCATGCAAGACAAATAATGGTTGCGTCACGGTTTGTAAGCGCCAACCAATGCAAAACAAGTAGCGGTTGCGTGACGGATTTGTAGCGCCAACCAAACAGCCCGATAACTCCCGAGAATCATGTGGATCGGACAAATGATTCCTTTATTCTTCCTTATAACTCCCCGGCAAGATGGTCCAAGACTGTCACCTTATCGCTCTGTAGGCAAAGACAAAATCCACAGAGAGCTTGTAAGGCTCGGTTTGTCATAATCATGATTATACCTCAAGTACTACGGCCCGCTTCCTTGGACACTATGTCCCTCAGTTGCGGGATTAGGACGATGGGGCCGGAAGAATGGAATAGCAGCCGAGCTGCCCGGTTCTATCCTCGACGTATCCATTCCGATCGTGAGCTCGGCACACCAAGTTGACTCGACAGAAAGTAAATACAAAATGCAATGAGTATGATTAATTCAGGGAAGCGATTCAGAAAATTTTGAAAATTCACGAGTAGCAAATATGGCGTTGGTGGATTTATTTGGATGAAGATGACTATCGGAAGGATAAGCAATCTTCAATATCTTGAAAGATTAGGTGGAACATAAGTCCCGTTACAGATTCAAAACCGCAAGACGAGGTTTTTGAGAAAATAAGATACTTTAATTAAATCTCCAAGTCAGGGTCCAGGGCTATTTTAGTAAAAGGAAAATAATTTGAGTTAGGTCCTTTATAAAAGAAAAATTACAATTTAGCCCCATTTTGTAAAAACCAAAACTTTTTGGGTTAAAAATTGAATAAATAAATATCCCGACCTTGAACAATTATGAGGTCAGTTCCTGAATTCTCTAAATTTTCCAGAGATTCAGGTTTTTAATGTTTTGAGGTCGAGGTTTTATAAAATTCTCACATTGGCCCCAAATTTGTAAAAATTATCATTTCGGCCCTTAGGTTAAAATAGTTGGAACTCACAAACCGGAAGGGTTTTTAATGTGATTCCAGTTGGAAAATATCGCTAAGGTTAGTAGGATATTGGGACAAAAGCAGTTTTTAAAAGAAATAAGTGTAGGTCCTTTAAATTTTGAAAATCTCATTTTTGTCCCATTTTGAAATAATTGCCTTTAAAGCTTTTAGGGGTCCAATTGTTATGAAATTTGAACCTTGGGTCCAAAATATAATTAAGTTACAGTTAAGTTAGTATTTCCAGGTGCATGGGCTGCATAAGTCCTGGAAAGTTCATTTGGGTCCTCAAGTTTAGTCTTTTACACTTTAGCCCCTCAATTTTAGAAAATTACTTTCCAAGCCCTAAACACTTGGATTTTGGAATATATTTAAAATATGTTATTTCCAGTACCTTATGAGTGAAATTTCAAATTTTAAAATTAAGGTCTGGTACAGTTTCAAAATTTGCAAAGTAGTCTTAAACTTTTAAAAATTTTCAATCTAGTCCTTGGGCTTTTAAAGGTTGATTTTATTTATCTTAAAACTCTTAAAACTTTATTAAAATGTCCAAAAAGTTATTTTTGAACCTGAGTGCAGTCCCAAAATTAGAAATTTGCATAGGGTCCTTTAACTTTCATTTTCTTGCAATTTAGTCCACCAACTTTCCATTTTTGCATTTTTAAGTCCAAAATTAGAATTTAATAAATTATGCTCGACTTGTCCAGGTTATAAGTCATCCAAAACATGGATTTCAAGAAAATGCCATTTTGGAGTTTTATCTCTTCCAAATAAGTAGAAGTAAATCATACACATGCATGTCCATTCATACAACAATTCATCAAATAGACATTAAATTGTACATGCATGCACCTAAAATTCAATAAATAGCAATTTTGAGCAACTCTTGAGAATTTTCATGATTTGATACATAAAATTGACATGCAATACATAGATTATATATCTCAAGGGCTCATGATCAAAATTCTACATGCATTTTAATAAAAGCACCTAGAAGTTGGAAAGTATTTTTCCACCCACCTTAAATTGGAAAATTGTAAAATAAAAGGATAAATTTCACAACTTTGGATAAGGTCACTTAGGTCAGCCCCTAAGTCAAGAAATATCAAAAATTTGGAGTTAGAAAAATGAGAGAAAAATTAAGGAGAAAAAGAAGGAGATAAAGGAAATTGGAAAGACTACACTTTACTCAGTGTAGTAGGTGATTTTGAAACTAGTTGAAGCTTCAAATTTGGAAATTTTGGTTCAACTCCAAAATCACCTAAGGTCAGCCCCTATTTCTCAAAAATAAAAAAGGGGTGTTAAAATTTGAAAAAAAAATAGAAAGAAGAAGGAAAATACACTAGAGTCCATTATCTTACCTTATAGTCTAAATCTTCAAAATTTCCTTCAAGTCTTGAAATCCTCTTCAAGGTGATGTCAAGCTCTAGTCTTCAAAGTCTTCTAAATGTACCTCCAAAATTAAATTTGAGCTTAAGTTAAGAAGTGAAAAAAGGTAGCTAGAGGTTATCAAGATGAATTGGAGAACAACATTTCTTACCTTGTGAAGGGGTGTTCAATTTGATGGAGTATAAGGAGAGTTGTCTTGAAAATTTTCTAAGTGTTGAAGAAGAAGTAAGAAAAAGAGTAGAGAGAGTAGGAGGTTTAGAGAGAAGGAGGAGTAGATGTCACGCCCAAACGTGACGCGACAACGATCAATCACTTAAACAAAATAAATCAACAAATAAACCAAAGATACAAAACTCCAAGAAAATAGAGTCTGTCTAATGCAAACTGAATTAAAATAACCACGAGTACAAATTACATCTTAAGGTCCGCAAGATCCGAATACAACCCAAAAGATTATCTTAATTAACTTACACCAAAAAGAAATAAAATGAAGGAGTCCAACAACAAATAAAAGTAAAAGGAGATGTCGCTCCACATCACGATAGGGATTCAATCAGAGGTTCGTGTCTTCAACGTACTCTTCATCTAAAGGTTAGAAAACAGGAGGGAATGAGACAGAAATCTCGATGGATGGGGTGATCGTGTGTAAGTGTGGCGATATAAATAGTTAATGCGAAAATTTAGTTGTATGAAAACACGTGAGAGATGATGCATGATTTCACACACGATCCACAAGCGCGTCGTGATAAACATATTAAGTAATATACTTATACTGATTTAAGAAAACAGTTCATGGTCAAGCAGCACTATGGTCCAAGCAAACATGAGGATTGCGTATGGATTTGTAACGCCAATCCTATACAAGACAAGTAGCGGTTGCGTGCGGTTTGTAGCGCCAACCAAACGGGTCCGATTAACTCCTAATCGTATGGATCGACAGCGATTCCTTCGCCCTTCCTTGTAACTACCCGAGCAAGATGGTCTAAGACATGTCACCTTATCGCTCCACAAAAAGACAAAATCCACAAAGGAGCTAGCAGTGCTCGGTTTGTCATAATCATGATTATACCTCAAGTACTACGACCCGCTTCCCTCGACAAACTCCGTCCCTCGGTTGCGGGATTAGGGCGATGGGGCGGAGAGTGGAATAGCAGCGAGCTGCCCGGTTCCATCCCCGACGTATCCATTCCGATTGTGGAGCTCGACACACCAAGTTGACTCGGGCAGAAATTAAGTACACGTTTAGGTAGTCAACCAGGCAATGTATTATTGATTCGGGAAGCGATTCATGAAAAGTTCTCAAATTTTGCACAAGAGAGTTATGGCGTTGGTGGAGTTATTGAGATGAAGATAATTATCGGGAGGATAAGTAGTTTTTCGACATCTTAAGGATTAGGAGGAACGTAGGTCCCGTTATAGATTCGAAATCGCGAGACGAGGAAGTCGCCCCGCGATCGGGTATTAATCGGTCAAGATGATCCGATAAGTAAAGGGATTTTTAAGAAAATGAAATATTTTAATTAAATATTAAAGTCAGAGGGTCCAGGGCTGTTTCTTTAAAAGAAAATAATTTGAGTTAGGTCCTTATAAAAATAAAATTTACAATTAGCCCCGTTTTGCCAAAACCAATACTTTTGGGGTTAAAAGTTAAATAAATAAATATCCCGACCTTGAAAAATTGTGAGGTCAGTTCCTAAATTCTCTAAATTGTTCAGAGATTCAGGTTTTTAAAGTTTTGAGGTCGAGTTTTTATAAAATTCTCACATTGGCCCCAAAATTGTTAAAATTGTCATTTCGGGCCCTAAGTTTAAAATAATCGGAACTCACAAACCGGAAGGGCTTCTAATGTGATTCCAGTTGGAAAATGTCACTAAGGTTAGCGGGATATTGGGACAAAAACAGTTTTAAAACGTCATAAGTATAGGTCCCTTTAACTTTTGAAAATCTCATTTTTGTCCCATTTTGAAATAATTGCCTTTAAGGCTTTTTAGGGTCCAATTGTTATGAAATTTGAACCTTGGGTCCAAAATGTAATTATGTTATAGGTAAATTAGTATTTCCAGGTGCATGGGCTGCAAAAAGTCCTGGAAATTTCATTTGGGTCCTCAAGTTTAATCTTTTACAATTTGGTCCTCAAGTTTTATAAAATTACTTTCCAAGCTCTAAACACTTGGATTTTTGGAATACACTTAAAATATGTTATTTCCAGTCCCTTAAGAGTTAAAATTTCAAATTTTAAATTTAGGGTCTGGTACAGTTTCGAAATTTGCAAAATAGCCCTTAAACTTCTCAAATTTTACAATCTAGTCCTTGGGCTTTTAAGGGTTGATTTTATTTATCTAAAAACTCTTAAAACTTTATTAAAATGTCAAAACATCATTTTTGAACCTGAGTACAGTCCCAAAAATCGAAATTTATAGAGAGGTCCCTTAAGTTTTATTTTCTTGCACTTAAGTCCACCAACTTTCCATTAAGTCCAAAATCGAAATTTAATCAATTATGCTCGACTTGTCCAGGTTATAGGCCATACAAAACATAGATTTCAAGAGTCATAAACATACTTAACCATCTCATACAAGAATTTATTAAATATGACAATAAAGTGTACAAGTATGTCCTAATTTTCGATAAATCGCATTTTGAGCAACACTTGAGAAATTTTTCAACTTGATACAAGAAAATAGCATGCAATACATAATATATATCTCAAATGCTCAATAACAAAATACTACATGCATTTTTATGAATTAAAACACCTAGAGTTGAAAGGATTTTTCCACCCACCTTGTTTGTTCGGTTGATTGGTGTAAAGTGGTGTCACTAGACCTTGAGGATTTTAATCCTCACTTAAGGCAGCCCCTAAGTCCAATAATACAAGGAGTTTTGAGTTAGAAAATGAAGATTTGAACCAAGGAGGGAAAAAGAGAAGGAATAAAGGCAAAAAGTACCACACTTACCTTGTGTAGTTGAAAGTTGTAGTCAAAAATTGATAGTCTCTTAAGAACTTGATCACCACTTAAACAAAGCTCCAAGGTCAGCCCTAGTCACCTCAAAATGATAATTTTGGTGTTAAAATTCGAAGTTAATAGGGGAGAAGAAAAAGTACCAAAAATCCCATTTCTTACCTTATACCAAATTCTTCAAATTTCTTCAAGTCTAAAGTCTTCTTCAAGGTGATGGTGAGACCTTAGTATCTTCCAAGTCTTCTAGGCAAACCTCAAAATTAAAAATCCAAACTTACATTAATAAGTGAGAGGAGATAGTTAGATGATATCAAGACAAGAAGAGGAACAAAATTTCTTACCTTGTGTAGGGGGTGTTCGAATTTTTTGTGATGGAGTAGAAGAAAAAGTTCTTGTATTTTTACTAAGTGTTCAAGAGAAGAGAAGAAAATTGTAGAGGGAGATGTGGGAGGATTTCTTGATGAGAAGGAGGATGAAAGGTTTGAGAGATGAAGGTGTTGGGTAAAAAAATGAAATTTCTTGTGTCTTGTGGCCTAATGGCCGATTTTTGTGTGTGTGGGGAGAGTGATTTTTGTGTTTTGTTCCAAGTCTTGTAAATGGTAGTAAGCATGAGGACAAAGACTTTGGTCAAGTGTAGTCTTGCATGGGATGATGGAATTGCAAGGATAGAGAGGAATGTTGGCATGGGGTGTTGGGAAGCCTCCAACATGTTGTAGTAAGTTTATAATAAAGAATTGGTGTATAAGATATCGTGTATAAGATTTGAATTAATGGTGTAAAAATACACAAGATGAATACACAAGGTGTACATGTACAAGAGTTGGGAGATATTTCTACACCAAAATTCCCATTATGGCCGTCCACTCAAGGGGTATTTGTGGTATTTCCATTTTTTTGTCCCAAATTGGTGATAATAGATGAATAATATCAATCTCCAAAATAATTAGTGATCTCCTTGATCACTTATAAGTCTCATGATCATCTAATCTAAATCGAATTCTTAATTCTATAAGACATAAATCTCTAAATAACTAGTTTCTTAAATTTCTAAGGTGACTAAAAGATACGCAAATAACATTAATGATGATCAATCAAGTGATCATAAATGCGAAATAAAATTAATAAATGATTATGATCACAAGAAGTAAATAAGGGAAATTAAAGATGAAATATTTATCATTAATATTTACCCGTCAAAGCGACGCGTAGAATTGTCAAATAGTACAAAGACGATATGTGATACAAGTATATGTTCAATGAAAATCGAGGGCTTCACATTCTCCCCTCCTTAAAAGAATTTGGTCCCAAATTTTCTTTAGAATAGTTATGGATATTGATTCCTCATGTCTTCTTCCATCTCCCATGTTGCGTCTTCGTCTCGGTTGTGGTTCCGCCATACAACTTTAACCATTGAATCTCTCTCACACGCGAATCGACGTATCTGGGTCAATGATTCGATTGGTTCCTCGGTGTAAGATAAATTCTCTATTAGAGGAGGAGCATCACGAGTGATGATATGCTCGGATCCGGTTGATACTTTTTCAATCTCGACATGGAATACATCGTGCATTCCCCGCATCTTTGTCTTTGGTAACTCAAGTCTCGTAGAGCGAACTTTCCGATCCTCTCGCAAAATTTTGTAAGGCCAATATATCTCGGACTCAATTTGCCCCTTTCCTTGATTGATCAATCCTTTTCGTGGCAAGAGTCCGAGAAATACCTCATCTCCGGCTTCAAATTCCAAGTCTTTTCTCCTATTGTCCGCGTAACTCTTTTGGCGGCTCTGAGCCGACGGATCCGCTCCTTGATCAACTTGACCTTCTCCATGGCCTCCCGAACTAAGTCGACCTTTGGAATCGAGGTGACTTTTCGTTTCTCCTTCTGAGTCCATTGGTCATCAATCTCCCAGCAGAGGGGATCTACACTTTCTTCCATACAAGCTCGTTGGGTGCCGTCCCAATCATGGCCCGATAATCGTTATTATAGACGAACCTCGGCCAATGGTAAGTGCGAATCCCAACTTCCTTGGAAATCCAATGTGCGGGCTCGCAACATGTCTTCCAGGGTTTGAATTGTTCGCCGTCGACCGCCATCGGTTTGCGGATGTCTTCTTGTCTTTAACTTAGCGAGGTACCCAATTCCTCATGTAAGCATTTCCAGAGAACTGAGACAAACCTCGGGTCTCTCACTGACACTATGTCGATCGGCACTCCATGCAAATAATGATCTCTGGATGTAAATTTGCGCAAGTTTCTCGCAAGTCATTGGTTTTCTTCATGGGTAAGAAATGTGCGATTTCGTGAGTCGGTTCACGACTACCCATATAAAGATCATCGCCTCG
Source organism: Rehmannia glutinosa (assembly GCA_016081115.2). Lineage (NCBI taxonomy): Eukaryota > Viridiplantae > Streptophyta > Magnoliopsida > Lamiales > Orobanchaceae > Rehmannia > Rehmannia glutinosa. The sequence continues at coordinate 12,493 of JABTTQ020003397.1, read as the reverse complement.
TCTGGTCCTTGGTAGATCCGTCACGAAGTCCATCGTTATGTGTTCCCATTTCCACTCGGGAATTCTCAACGGTTGTAATAAACCGGATGGTCGTTGGTGTTCACTTTTACTTGTTGACAAGTCAAACATCTCGCAACGAACTCGCTACCTGGTTCTTCATGTTTACCCACCAAGAATGTCGTTTTAAGTCCTTATACATCTTGTTTCCTCCAGGATGTATAAAGTATTTCGAACGGTGTGCTTCGAGAGGATTCTGCTCCTAAGTTGCTCATCACTCTGGTACACAAATTCTATTCCGAAATCGATGATCCCATCTTCCCGTATCGAGAATTCTCGATCTTTCTCCTTTGAGTATCTTCTCTTTTAGTTTTTGAAGTTGCACGTCAATCCCCGTGTTACTTTGATCTCGTTCAAGAGATCGGGTTTAACCGAAATATTAGCACATGAAATTGAGTATTGGTTCTCACGGATTCCAAGTGCTCAATTCTTCTAATGATCTCCACTCTCGAATCATTAGTCTAGCTAAACTCGCTTTCCTGCTCAGGCGTCGCTCACTACGTTAGCTTTCCCGGGATGGTATTGAATATCAAAGTGATAATCTTATTAACTCCATCCATCTCCGTTGCCTCAAATTGAGTTCCTTCGAGAGAATAGATACTTTAGGCTCTTATGATCTCAGTAAACCATGAATGTTGCTCCGTGAGATAGTGCCTCCATTTCTTTAACGCGAACACTATTCCGCCAATTCCAAGTCATGCGTTGGGTAATCGGCTTCATACGGCTTGAGTTTCCGTGATGCGTAAGCAATGACCTTTCTTTCTTGCATTTGTTCACTGCTCCTAGTCCTTCCTTTGATGCGTCCGTGTAGACGACAAAGTTTTCTTCCCTTTGGAAGGGCTAAGAATGAGTCAGTAGTAAGTCGTTTCTTGACTCTTGAAACTAGCTTCACACTTGTCATTCCACTCAAACTTGACTTGCTTCTCGGTTAGTCGAATGAGTGGTCCTGGCTTATCTTGGAGAAATCTTGATAAATCTTCGATAATATCCACTAGTCCTAAGAAACTTCTCGATCTCCATTACGCACTAGTTGTTTCCATTCAACTACCTTGTCAGATTTGAGAAGGATCTACGCGATCCCGGTGCCTGGATACTATGTGTCCCAAGAATGCGACTTCACTAAGCCAAAATTCGCACTTGAATTTGGCATACAACTTGTTTCTCGTAGATTCTAAAACAATTTTCGATGACGCTCATGCTCCTCTTTTAGACTTAGAGTATACGAGTATGTCATCAATGAATATCACTACGAATTGATCCAAATAAGGTTGAAAGACTATGCATTAGATCCATAAACGTTTCAAGCGCTTGTCGATCGAAAGGCATCACTACAAACTCGTAGTGTCCATATCTGGGTCCGAAATGTTGTTTTGGAAACGCCCTTCACGGATCTTTAATCGATAATATCCCCTTGTAAATCAAACTTCGAGTACACCGTCGCTTCCTTGAAGTTGATCAAACAAATCTATCCCCGGAGGGGATATTTGTTCTTGATGGTCACGCCCAACATTAAGTCCGCGATAGTCTATACACAGAATGTCCCATCTTTCTTTTTGACAAATAGTACCGTTGGTGCTCCCGGGAGACGTGAAATGATCGAATAAATCCCACATCCATCGCTTTGTAATTGTGTCTTCAACTCTTGTAACTCAACAAAGAGCCATTCTATACGGCGTTAAAGCGATCGGGCGGTTCCCGGTAATACTCGATGGTGAACTCAACTTCCCTATCCGGAGGGATAGTGGTGAGTTTCTGAAATACATCTCGTATATTCCGATACTATAGGTACTTGATTAATTTGTGTCTCAACCTTAGGTTTGTTAATTACAAACGCCAAGTACCATTGTGCCCCTCTAGTGATCGTCTTTCCTCGCTTTCATTCCGAAATGATTGGGGCAATCTTAACTCGTGCTCTTCCCGAAATTTCCACTTCGTTTATCGTTCACATAGTTTAATGGACTTTATGGCGGGCACCATTTGTGCATGGTGTGCGAAAATCATTTCATTTCCCAATATAATGTCGTATTCAGATATAAAAAGCAAGATCAAATCAATGGGAAATTTATCTCATCAATTTTAACTTCACATGCATTATAGATAATATATGTTATTGATTGCGCCCATAGGAGTGGATACTTCTAAACCTATAGGCATATGTTCCATAAATGCATGCAACTTGGTACAAAATGTGGTGCGACAAATGAATGCGTTGATCCAGGGTCAAATAGTACTTTAGCGAATGGCTAGATACTAGGCCCGCCCTTCCACCACGCTTGTTGCCTCCCGAGCCTCATGTCCTAAGGGCTAGTGCAAATGCTCGAAAGCGAGCATCCTTGCCCTTACCCCGGGCCGCAATCGCTTCCTGCGGGTTGCACTGTTGGTCCTGGTCTTCGTATTTTAGCAATCCTTCACCGGTGTTGATTACTACCACAACAGAAACACCTTCCATGTTTACGCCCAATTATGTCGGTTTGCTGGCAATGTACATACTTGGCTTGCGGTTTTTTCCTTTTTCCTTTTTCTCGCCTTAACAATCGCCCTTCTCAATTTTAACAGCTAGCCTTGACGGTTGTCCCACCGCTGTCCTTTTGAGATCGTCGATGGCCTATTCAAATGAATCTAGCCAATGTGGTTAAGTCCTGACTCAATGCGAGGGCACTTTTCTGCGGCTGAGTATGTTGTTATTTCAACAGTTAATCCAGCTAAATTTCTGAGTTCCACTCTGAGCCCCGTGTGAACTTATACAATTTGTCCTCTTCCGTGTTGATTGTTCCTGGGCATATTTGGATAACCGATGGAATTATACTACATCAAATGGGCACATACATGTTCCCCTGTCTCAATTTATGGAATTCATCCCGCGTGACTCTTCATGACTTGGGAATGTATTGCTCATTGAATTGAGCCAGAAATTTTCCCATGTTCTATCTACTTGATCATGTTCCCACTTTCTCTCAATCGCTTCACCAATCTCGAAAACGATTCTAATCGAACACGGCGAGCGTAACCTTTGTTCCCCGAGTATTGAGAGCATTGAAGATATTCTCCGCCCGATCCATTCTTCTCGCTTTCACGTCATCCGGTTCCCCTAAGAAAGTCGGGGTCGAATCGAGAAACCGCCCCAAGGTGCGGTCATTCGTCTCTCGAAAGTTCATGGTTAGCCGCGATTTGTCTTTAATTGTCACTTCATGAAAACCAATATCTCAAATGAGGCTATTGCGATTAGTTATCTCTGCGATCGGAGGAGGTGGTGGCACCGGGGAGGTGCCCGATCCTTGCGCATCATCGTTCCTTTGGTATACGGCGGGTCTCCGCGTCCCCGGCCTAAAATGAATGCGAGCTTAGCTACAATACAAAAATGAATGATTCCAATAAATATTCGCGTAAACAAGGTATACCGCAGGAGAGCAACATAAGTTCACAAGACATAGAACAAGTAAAAGGATATATCCATTAATGTGAAACTTTGAATACATCCAAATGAGTTCATACAACATAAATACGGAATCAATGGAAAATCCAAAATCATGGTACAAACGAAAAGCTAAATACAAATAAAGGTAATATGCGTCGATACTATCTATCACAAAAGCTATTTATTCAGCGAGGTCACCGTCTATCGCTTACTAGCGGCCTCGACGGCGCCATCTTGATCGGTGAGGTAGCACCTCGGACAGGGATTAGCGAGAAATCTTCCCCTAACTCCCGGGAGCATCATCGAGTGGGCGGCTTCCAGCGCCTCGGAGCTCTTCATCTTCCATCGGATCCTCATTGGGATCTCTTCAAAGTCTTCTTCAGATCCTCCTAATCCTTCTTATTATCTACCTCAGGTCGGGCATTGGTTCCGCCTAAGCAAGGGCACCTGGCGCATTGACCGCTAGTGGCGCCTCCAGTCGAGCCGCATCCCGTCATGGTTAAGGCATGCGTGAGTTCCTCGATTACACTAGCATTTGTTTGTTGATGGTCTCCTCATCCCCGATGGTGTCTCTTGACATGTGCGCCTCCATTCTCCACTTAAGTGCGACCTTCCTCGCACGTTCCACCTTCTCGCGAGTATTATCCGAGGCGTTCTCGGATCAACTCCAGGTGATCCTCGCGAGCGGATGGTGTCCTCGCGATCTTTAACGAGAGAGTAGGTTATTCTTCTCCTCTCTTTGTCGAGAGGTGTCCTAGTTCACGAGTGCATTGTCGCTCCCCGGTAAGCTCGTAGTCGGCCCGTAGGAATGCCTAGCCAATGAAGTTCTAAGGCCTTATAGTGATCCCGTTCAAAACGAGCTTCTATTACGCCCCACCAAGTCAGGGGGTGCCGGCTCCATCCGTCAAACAAAATCGAGGTGGATTAGGCGGATGTAAGGAAAGATATGAGAATTAAGGAAAGAATGACTAAGGAAAGTCAACAAAGGTCAATTTTTAAGTCAAAAATCAAGTATGACTAGGATTCTCCAAGTATAAGTTTTAGCTTAACCTAAACATCAATAATATGGTTCTATGCCATTTTTTTTGAAATCGATTTCACACTTAATTAGTCAAGTCGCTGGGCTACCTTGGAACACAATCCGAGGTCCTATCTCGGGTCATTCGGTTGTTCAAGTTTCATCTTACTAAAGTTTTGAGCTCGATACCATAAGCTGTTACACGCCCCAAACGTGACGCGACAACAATCAATCACTTAAACAAATAAATCAACAATAAACCAAAGATACAAAACTCCGAGGGAAAATAGAGTCTAATGCAATGGAATTAAAATAACCACGAGTACAAATTACATCTTAAGGTCCGCAAAGATCCGAATACAACCCAAAAGATTATCTTAATTAACTTACAACCCAAACGAGAAATAAAATGAAGGAGTCCAACAACAAATAAAAGTAAAAGGAGATGTCGCTCCACATCACTTTTAGGGATTCAATCTGTAGTTTAAACCTGTATTCAAAACTCTTCATCTAAAGGTTAGAAAACGGAGTGAATGAGACAGAAATCTCAGTGGATGGGGTGATCGTGTGTAAGTGTGGCGATATAAATAGTTAATGCGAAAATTTAGTTGTATGAAAAAAACGCGTGAGAGATGATGCATGATTTCACACACAAAACACAAGCGTTTTGATAAACATATTAAGTAATATACTTATACCCTAAGAGTTTAAGAAAATAGTTCATGGTCAAGGCAATATGGTCCAAGCAAACATGAGGATTGCGTACGGATTTGTAACGCCAATCCTATACAAGACAAGTAGCGGTTGCGTCCGGATTTGTAGTGCCAACCAAACGGGTCCGATTAACTCCGAGAATCGTGTGGATCGGAAAATTCCTTCGTTCTTCCTTGTAACTCCCTCGAGCAAGATGGTCTAAGACTTTGTCACCTTATCGCTCCACAGTCCCAAAAATCCACAAATGAGCTAGCATGAGGCTCGGATTTGTCATAATCATGATTATACCTCAAGATTACTTTCCCGCTTCCCTTCGACAAACTCCAAAATCGCCAATGGATTAGGGACGATGGGGCCAGAGTGGAATAGCAGAACAGCCTTGCCCATCCATCGACGATTTCATTCGAGTCGTGAGCTCGACACACCAAGTTGACTCATACAAGAAATTATCACGCCTATGTCAACCAAAGTGAAAAGTATTATTGATTCGGAAAGTAGTTCATGAAAAAGTTCTCAAATTTTGCACAAAGAGAGTTATGGCGTTGGTGGAGTTATCGAGATGAAGATAATTATCGGGAGGATAAGTAGTCTTGACATCTTATGATTAGGAGGAGCGTAGGTCCCGTTATAGATTCGAAATCGCTTTTTCCACCGATCGGGTATTAACGGTCAAAGATGATCCGATAAGTCAAGGGATTTTAAGAAAATGAAATATTTTAATTAAATATTAAAGTCGGAGGGTCTAAGTCCTGTTTTTAAAAGAAAATAATTTGAGTTAGAAAATGAAGATTTGAACCAAGGAGGGAAAAGAGAAGGAATAGGCCAAAGGTACCACACTTACCTTGTGTAGTTGAAAGTTGTAGTCAAAAATTGATAGTCTCTTAAGAACTTGATCACCACTTAAACAAAGCTCCAAGGTCAGCCCTAGTCACCTCAAAATGATAATTTTGGTGTTAAAATTCGAAATTAATGTGGGAGAAGAAGAAGGTACCAAAATCCCATTTCTTACCTTATAGTCAAATTCTTCAAATTTCTTCAAGTCTAGAAGTCTTCTTCAAGATGGTAGAGACTCCTTAGTATCTTCCAAGTCTTCAGTGCAAACCTCAAAATTAAAAAAAAAAAACTTACATTAATAAGTTGAGAGGAGATAGTTAGATGATATCAAGACAAGAAGAGAAACAAAATTTCTTACCTTGTGTGTAGGTGTTCAAATTTTTGTGATGGAGTAGAAGAAAGTTCTTGTATTTTTACTAAGTGTTCCAAGAGAAGAGAAGAAAATTGTAGAGGGAGATGTGGAGGATTTCTTGATGAGAAAGGAGGATGAAAGGTTTGAGAGATGAAGGTGTCAGGTAAAAAATGAAACTTCTTTAGGTCTTCAGGCCTAATGGCCGATTTTTGTGTGTGTGTGGGAGAGTGATTTTTGTGGTTTTGTTCCAAGTCTTGTAAATTGTAGTAAGCATGAGGACAAAGACTTTGTCAGACAAGTAGTCTTGCATGGATGGGAGGATGGAATTGCAGAAAGGATAGAGAGTGAATGTTGGCATGGGGTGTTGGGAAGCCCCAACATGTCGGGTAAGTTTATAATAAAGAATTGGTGTATAAGATATTGTGTATAAGATTTGAATTAATGGTGTAAAAATACACAAGATTTAATACACAAGGTACATGTACAAGAGTCGAGATATTTCTACACCAAAATTCCCATTACGGGCCGTCCCACTCAAGGGGTATTTGTGGTATTTCCATATTTTTTTTTTGTCCCAAATTGGTGATAATAGATGAATAATATCAATCTCCAAAATAATTAGATCTCCTTGATCACTTATAAGTCTCATGATCATCTAATCTAAATCAATTCTTAATTCTATAAGACATAAATCTCTAAATAACTAGTCTCTTAAATTTCTAAGGTGACTAAAAGATACGCAAATAACATTAATGATGATCAATCAAGTGATAATAAATGCGAAATAAAAATTAATAAAATGATTATGATCACAATAAATAAAGTGGGAAATTAAAGACCGAAATATTTATCATTAATATTTACCCGAAAATGCCTTGAAAGAGAATTGTCAACAAGTACAAAGACGATACATGATACAAGCATATGTTCGAATGAAAATCGAGAGCTTCACAAAGAGAGGCTTGAGAGATTTAATGTGTTAGATGAAAAAATGAGATGAAAGTTTTGGTAATAAAGTGCCTCAGGCCGTGCATGAGTGAGAGGAGAGAGAATTTTGTTTTGTGTTGCTCTTTTACCATTTGTCTCTTGCATGGAGACAATTTGGTAGTCAAAGGTATGTCAAATTGGAATGTTGAGAGGAATATGAAGAATGTTGGGAAAATATAATATGTTGGGGAATTTAATGATATAAATTGGTATAAGATAATGTGTATAATGTTTGAATTAATGGTGTAATTATACACAAGATGACTAATATAAGGTGTAAGTGTACAAAGAGTTTGGATATGATATTTCTACTCAAAAATCCCATGTTGGCCATTCACTATGTGGGTATTATGGTAATTTTGTTTTTGTTTTTGTCCCAAATTTGATGATAATAGATGAATAGTATCAATCTCCAAAATAATTAGTGATCTACCACCCCAATATATCCTGGATGGATTTCAAAAGAAAGAATTTTATTAATTACCAAAATTAATACAAACTCAACTTACAACACCTTAAAGAGCAGCACCACACTCTTCTTCAACACCACCTTGGAGATTACCACAATCTCCCCTTGAAGATTACCACAATCTTCCTTCAATGTGCACTTTGAAGATCACCACAATCTTTAATTTTGAAGAATACCAAATTCTTCAACACCTCAAGATCACCCCACTCCTTGAAACTCCTTATCACCTAAATCACCTGGTATGTATTCTTACCACAAGAATACTCACAAGGATGTCTTGTGTTGAATGATGACCAAAAAATCAAGATTACAACTCAATAATGAATATTACAATACGAATGCAAAGTGTAATCATGAATAAATGACACCTCAAGGATGAAAGTGATAAGATAGCAAAATTACAACAAGAATAATAACTATGAAGAATAAATATTTGCTTGAAGTGTATCTTGTTGTATCAGATCTCAATTGTTGTTTGGTTGCTCCAAAAACTTCCTCTATTTATAGGAGATGTCTAAGACATGATAGGCTCCTTTCCTTGGGGACTTGAATTTCGCAAAAATTGCAAGACAATTGAAGAAGAGAGCTGTTAGAAATCAACTCCATGATTTAAGGAAATGTTGTCTATGTCAAAATCCACGACTTTTCACTCAAGAATGGAGTGACCGGCCGCGACGTAAATAGACATTTGAAAAATACACACAAAATAACACACAGGCACCTCGACCGATCGACGTCCACCCCAACCTACGACGCCCACCCTAACCTGGTCCCGCCTTAAGGTTTTAACAGAAGAAGGCAAGTTATGTTTCAATTTTGCTCCTGTGCACGGCTGACAGTGGGGTCGACTGACCGATGTCACTGGCCGACGCCCGTCGACCTGGCCGACCCCGGTCCTTTTTAGGTCCGTCTCATATTTTGTTTCAAAATTCTCTTCAGTCTTAGTCTCCCATTGCACTATACGGCGACTGGTTGACTTTTCGAGACAGTAAATGTTGTCCAATTTTGTCAAAAAAAACTCAATAAATACTCAAAATTAGTAAAACCTTTTAAACCAAATCGAGTATTTAGACAACATTTAGAACCTTTTTTGAAGTAAAAACTTATAAACATAAAATCATTAAAAGTGTTGTCCAATTTATCTAAATAAAACTTGAATAAATACTCCTAAAATATTAAAACCATTTAAAATAATTTAGAGATTGGACAACAATTAAAAACATTATTTTGTGTAAAAATAAAATCATCAAAATTAGATAAAACATGTATCAAACAATCTCCTTGATGATTACAAACCAAAACAATTTTTAGAAATATTAGAGGACAATTTAAAAACGATTTTCGGTAAAGACATCTAACCGTATAAAGCAACCAAAATTTCCAAAATACATAAAGAACCAAGTAAGGGAATAAATATATTCAAAAAATAAGCACAAGCTCCCCCTATCAACAAGCACATCAAGAATAATGTAAAGCGGATATAAGCTTAAAGCTTTAGCTTTTACATTTTGTTCAAGAGCTTATAAGCCCTCAATAACAAAACATCATTAGACAAGTATATAAGTCCATCAAAACAATCGACCAAAAATAATTCATAATTTAAGCGCTTTTAAGAGCTATAGCTTATAGCTTTTATAATAAGATTTATTAGCTTCTTTTGAGCTAATGAGCCATTTTCCTGTTTCTCCCTTTTCGAATCATCAAAGAATGTTAGGATGATAAAACATCATACAAGTTTATCAAAGTGCGCCAACAATACGATTTATCAACCATTGAAAATTAATTTAAAAAAATGGGAGAGATGTATCATAAGAAATTCATAAGCTCATTTTGTTTGTCAAAACATGATCTCAACAAAATTAAGACATTTGAAACTAAGAGAATCATGTAGATGATGAATCTTCATTGAAACATTTTAACGAACACAACAAGGCCAAAGTTTGAAGAAGATATAGCCCTTTGTAAAAGAAATTAAGCCAAGTTTTTCATATCATCACCAAAAGAAATTTTCAAATATATATCCAACAAATAATAGGCCTAAACAAAGTAAATTCTCAAGGTTCAACCCAATTGAGATAATTTATAGCCAAAGAAGAGATCGAGCATTACAAATGCCATCAAGCAAAAATTAAAGAGCCAACAAGTAATACATGTCAAGCATCAAACAATATATATTAGACATTACAAATGTCCAAAATTATCCATCTAAATGTAATGATCAAGGCATCTCAAATGCATTTACGCGACAATGTAGGTCCCGAGGGTGTGGGAGTGTGGTTTGAGAGGAGTTGAATAAACCTTACCAACTTTTCAATTTAGTCCTTTTAAATATTCCAGAGTTAATACTTCACAAATTTAGTCCTCATGGATGACTAAGTTAGTTAATCAACAGAGTTAGTCACTCAAATGCACTAATCGAAATTGATAGAATAACTCGATTTGTTTGACTAAAAGACTTAACTCGACCGCTGATTTGTTTTTAAAAGACTTAACACCCTTGAATTTGGATTTTGTTTTAATACTGGTTTAAAGACACAATTGATTATCAATCGATAGCAAGTTTATCAAAGCAGATATAAAAATAAGATGCAAATTAAAAATCTTTTGAAATGTAAATGACACAATAAGTTTTACAGAGGTTCAAGACGGGTAATTCTTCTTACTCCTCTTCTCCAACTCCGGGAGGAATCCACTAAGTATTGATCAAGATATCTGAGTGGTTACTGTACTCCGAGATACATAAGTCTTGATCACACAAAATGACTTGATCCTTTGGGACTCCGCCTCCCGGAGATGCCTCGTCACTCACCCGGCTTCTCGTCACGACTCGGGTCTTCTCATGGTGGCAATTTGCCGCTTTCATGACCCCCACTTGCTCAAGCTTCTGGATTTGATCACGAAGCCTCCAATAATCTGAGACCTGTTCGACTTGAACCTTCCTACAATCCTCCGTGGAATGTAGACCCTTTGATTCTTCAAAAGTTTTCTTCAACTCGATTGAAGTTATCTTTCCTTCCACAGTAGTGTTGATTGATTTCCTTGAATGCAGTTTGAGGATTGATCTGAATGACTTGAGAATGTTTTTTTAGGTTACGCTTCAAATATTTGCTTGAATGTTCGTGGTTCCAGTTGGTCAAGGTAACCTCTTCTCAAATAAACTCCCTCCTCTTTTATAGTGTTCTTTTGAAAATTTGCCCGTTGAAGAGATAGCTTATTTTCAAAAGACACTTGTGGTCGCCCGCTTGTCTTGTTGCGATCTTTGGAATTTACGTTTCTCGTATGAACGATTCTTCGCCTTTTCGCAGTTCCGACATGGTGTAGAGCTTCCTATTGGATTATTCCCTTTTGCTTTCCTCGAACTCGAAAGACTTCCAAGAGAAAGGTAGATGCGTGATAAGATATTTGCTAAGTAATTTCTTGATTCTGTCTTGACGGATCTCTTTCAGCTTAACTTGACTTGACTACATTCCCTTGCCTTTCCAGGGACTTAGAGTCAGCCTTCCAATCATTGGATGACTCTTGTCACTCCACTTGAGACTTCGGCTATCTTGAGTTGACTTGATCGATACTTTACTCACCAGATCTCACCAGATCTTCAAATGAGTTCCCGCTTTCTCTTGCTTTTGCCATACTCGGCTACCTTGCAGCTGAGTTTTCCTTCCGCTTCTCCGGTTGTCTTCTTGCATGTAGGCATAGGTGATTTAACTCACCACTTCACCATATCTATTACAATGCAAAATTTACAAAGAAAAATGGGGTGCCAATCTCCTATTCTAAGTTTACATGGCATTCATCAAAATCTACAAAATAATTTCCCAACAATTTCCCCTTGATGATGCCAAAACTTAAAACATCCATACAATTATTTAACAAAGAAAGATACATACAGACAAACGTAGAACCACATAATGTATGTTTAGAATCGATCTTTTTTGATCATAACATCCTTGTTCTTTACATAGCTGTTTACAGAGTGTATCGTAGCTTAAGTCCAAAAAAAATGTATCGGAGCTTAAACGGGACTTAGGTAACCATGTTGTTCTATATCTCCTCACGTATGAAATTGCATAATATTATTCAATGTACAAAAGACTTACATGTAAAGTGTATTTACATAGTAAAATACATGCGAAGGGGTGGACAACAACACTTCATCTCCTTCGCCGCTCCCTCTTCTTTTATCTTCTTCACATATTCTCGATCAATTTTCCTTTTCTTCTCATCTTCACCGCTTTCTTTTTCTCATACGTCTTTCTCTTTCAAAATTTTCATTCTTCTTAGTTTCTTTTTGCCTTTCCTCCCATAGCCGAGTTTGTCTTTTATTTTCTTCTTCACCTCTTCTTCACATATCAACATTGTTCTTAGCACTTGCATTGGCTACTTCATCAAATCTCACCCCAACAGATCCCTCCTTTCTTGCCTGGATCATGTATTTCAATGTTTTGCAGTAGCCCTGTGTCCTAACCTCTTCCTCCACCACTCGCTTCTTCCTCCGCTCCTCGGGCGGATCAGACGGGGCTCTTTTCTCAAACCGAGCGACTAGCAGAGTGACCAAAGCAGTGAGGATCAGCTAGCCGTTTGTCGGGTCAGTCCGCTTCACATAATGTGAGACCTTT